>QEPC01007453.1:509341-663226 GCA_003113815.1 Sphenodon punctatus
AGAGCTAGTTTATTTGGCAAATTATTTTAGGGTGGGTCATTATTTGCTAGAAGATCACCTACCTTTGTTAATCACTTTTTCTGATATTGCCTCTCACAGCACTGGGGTGGGGAAAATTGACCAGACAATTCCAGATGCCCAGAGATATGTTAGGCAACGGTGGTCTGATTCCTTAGCGTGGACCCTGGAACAGGTGTTGGAGTCCTCAGGTTGTAACAGGCTACATGATGCGGTCATAGATCAAATTGATCAGGGACACTCTTTACAATGAGAGAATCATAGATCCTGTCAGGAGGTCTTGAGAACACAGTCGACACTGAAGTCTAAATATACCAAGCATATTATGCATACCAAGTTATATCAGTCAGGTACACTGTATATAAGTGCCAGGTACACTGCTGGCGCTATATAAATGTTTGTTAATAATAATAATATCAGTCTAGTAAGTCTTGGTATGATGAGCCTTCATAGATCTGAAGGCAGCATTTGATATGATCAACAGGTCACTCCTGTGGGATAAGCTTGGGCGTTCCTCAATCGATAGACGCCTATTGTACCTGATCCAGGCTCTTCACGCCAATACTTCTCTGGCTGTCAACTATAGCAAAGACGGACATCTGACTCGTTGGATCTCTACTTACTCTGGTGTCCATCAAGGTTGTTCTTTGGCCCCTTTTCTTTTAAATTTTTTTATTAATGACCTGGTGCCAATAGTATCTCTTCCCTGTTTCCCCCCCAAAAAATACTCCCAATCCGCTCATGTGAAGGGAGCCATCTTGAAATACTCTTATGGGAAGGGGAATAATAGGGTCTCAATGATGCTTCGCATTTTTAATGCCAAGATCTGGTCGCAATTGCTATATGGGGCAACGCTGTGGGCCATAGTGAGACAGTATGCAGTTGGACAGTATGCAGTTGGACAATCTAGACAGTATGCAGTTGGACTTCCTTAGGAAAGTCCTCCAAATGCCGGTTGGCATTCCATCGGCAGCTTTGTGCCTTGAATTAGCTCAGATTAGTTGGAATAAGATCGCGCTAAGATTTGCATTCCATCTTTGACTGAGACTTGAGCTGGCTGAGAATGTGGGACTTTTAGGATACTTAAGAGAGGATCCATTAAATCAGCATGGCAGATAGAGGTGAAGTGCACCGTACAGCAGCTGGGTTTCTCTCTACTTTATTGTCAGCAGAAGGGTTTTAGGGCAGCTAGATTGGAGCTGACAACTAGGATTAGCGATATAGCTTACCAGCAGGATTGGGCAGTTGTATGTGCTTCGGCTCAACTCAGTCCATATTATATACTGACACCCACCAAGGGAAAAAGGCTTCATACTGGGACTATCAATGTTCTCCCGCCCAGGTTAAATACTTCTGCCTGGCTAGGCTGAACATGCTACCCTCCAATATTTTGAAGGGGTGCCAGTCAGCTGTACCTTTTGCCCTCAGACTCTGCCCATTTGATCATCTTGAGGCTGAGACGGTTGCCCATATTTTGTTTGATTGTCCCTTGTATAATACTTTAAGGGAGTTACATCTTGCCTCCTGGCTGGCTAAATTCCCGGAAAGATCTAATTTCTATTTTTTTGATGGATACCCATCAGGAGCTTACGCGTGTCCTTTTTAGTTAAAGCCTTTGCTCAAAGGGAATCATTTCTGAAATTTAAGCCCTATTTTGGATCAGCCTTGGACTAAATGGAGGATTTATGGTTGCTATTATTGTGTTAGCTTGTTGACTGCTAATATGTTAGTGATGTATTATTTTAATGGTATTTTTATATTTTAATTCTGTATTGTATTCTTTTGGCAATGACATGGATCACGCCATGAATAAACTAAACTAACTAACTAACTAACATGGTAAAGTGGGGGAGGGGTGCGAACCGCAAACATGTGACAAAAACTACAATAGTATTCTTATGCAAATTGCAGGTGAGCATTACTTCCCTTCCCATCCCATCCCCAGCTTGGCGCCGCTCAGCATTGGAGCGCCGGTGATGACTGTGGTGGGGGTGGGGCATTCATGTACCTGATTCCGGATCCTGATTCCATCCTACTTAGACACACACATTTGTTGCCTCATGCATATTTGAAGTTGTAGTAACTTCAGGAATGTGCTGTTTGTCTACAGTACTCATCCAGATCTTAAACATCCCTATCCTCCATGTTGTTCATAACTTCATTAACATCTTCATAACTTGGATATACATTTTCTGGAAGATGTTGCTAATTGCTCTGGGTCTGAGCTAAAAATGTGGTGCAGCCGCCAAATATCCATTCCCAACATCATGCCCCTCCAATCCCTCTCTGGTCATCGTTGACCAGTGTTACCACCACAAGTTCACGACATGTTTTTTTGGCAGCCTGTATCCTAAGCGGTCAGTGACAGAAACGGGGCAACTGCATGGTTTTTTTTAAAGCTTGGATGTTGTTTTGGCCATACTCTGAATGGACCACTGAATGGCAGGGGCGGGGGGTGTAAAGAAGCAGTCATCCTCATCCCACATTAGAGGACCGCACCAGCACCACACTCTTCCCCCCTCTGGAAGTGCGCCCTCCCTTCTCACAGAAGTCCCTTTTCAAACCTCCTTTAAGTTATGTCTGTTTCAAAAGAAAAATAATGTTAACGTTTCGTTTTTTTCCTTTGATTGTGTGTGTGTGTGCATGTCCCCCTTCATCCTTTGCCTCCCCCCTGCCCGCCACCCCTTGCGGACGTAGTGAGATAGCTGCCATCAGTAAAACTGAAAACAGCATATTTTTAGGAATGGAAAACATTCATTGTAGATTAACTATCGAAAGTGATATACATCTGTGACAGAAAAAAACCCAATTGTACTGTAATATACTGTATATATTAGGGAAGAGAGCTAAAAAGGCAGAAAGGAGATTTGAACCCCAGTCTCTAGATGAAGTCCACTGCAGCAGGCAGGCAGGTTGACCACTACACCACACTGACAGTTAAGATAACAATGAGATAATCCTCCTAAGCACCAGATTCCAGATTACCACACCGACCTGTCCCCAATGTCCCCAGAGTATCAGACCATTTTGTATAGCGAAAAATGTTATTTCCAGCCTAGGTGAGGTGTTTGAAGCACCTATTGATTAACTGAACTATATTACACAGCAGTCTACAGCAGACAACAACAGAGCAGTTTGACAGCTGTAGCCTGTGGAAACATATCCACATGTAGTCACAGTAGCCCCCCCCCCCCGGGCACCCGCAGGGGAAGGGGGACGGAGGATAAAGCAGGTAGTCTGTTGCATCACCCCCTCACCACTACACACATCATTCAATGTTCATTCATATTTATATCATCGCTGCGGAATCTGGCGGAAGGCAGTATAAAACCGCTTGCTGAATTTAGCAATATTTTGTGGCTATTCCGCTAACGCAGGCAACATGGAATAAATTCGAAAATTGAAGAATGTCGCATCTGTCACATCTAGCAGCAGCAACTGCAGATTTGCAAAAATAACGATGGAAACTCTGCGGTAAGTTACATAATGTTCTGCATTTGCGAAATGGAATTGCAGTGTGGCAACACTTGCTGCCGCATCAGCCCTGCTGCCGAGTGTGTGCTCTTGCAGGTTCCACCATTGGCCCAGTAAGGCAGATGGAACAATAGCTAGTGTTATGTGTAGACACCCCTATTGAGTGTCATCAACATATAAGTGATTCCGGACGCTGTGAGATTGAATAAGTTTGACCAGGGATAGAATATAAAGGGAGAAGAGAGGAAGTCCAAGGCCAGAGCCTTAGGGAACTCTGATTGATGGTGTGTGAGTGAGTGAGAGAGAAAAAGAGAGAGAGAAGTAGACATTAGTAAGATAAACTGAAGGAGTGATTAGAGAGATTGGATCAGAACTAGTAGAAAAATGAGCCTTGAAAACTGAGAGGAAAAAGTGAATCGAAGAGGAGGGTGTGGTCAACAATGTCAAAGGTGGCAGAAAGATCAAGCAGGACAAAAATGGAGTAGACGCCCTCAGTCTTGGCTAAGAGGAGGACAAGATTTCGGCAAGAGCAGTTTGTTAAGTGGAGAGGGCAGAAGCCAAAATGAAGAGGGTCGAGGGAAGAAAGGAAGTCAAGACAAATGGGTATAGAGCTTTGAAGTAAAGGGGAGGAATGAGATACAGCAACAGTTGGAGTGGTTGTAGCTGGGGTGCCTATCAAGAGTGGGTTTCTTAAGGGTAGGGAAGATAGAAATACCATGGGACAAGGAATCTTTGCACTGGCCATGAAATCAGGAGCATGCTGGTAAAAAGAAACAATGAACTTTACAAAGGGCTGAGGAAAAATGCATCAAATATGTTTCATTATCCTCTCAATCTTTGGGAACCAGAGTTGAAACAGAACAAATACGACAACATGGTCAAAACACTTTAAACACTACAGGAAAAAAATCTTTTTCTTAGATGAGTTTGGGAGATTTGATTCATGCCTCTTTGTTCCATAAAAATAATTTTAAAACACACTTCTTACAATTCAGGGTAATTTCAGACGTTATGAGACCATGGTCAACCACAGTGAATCCCCTGTGGTGGCCATTCGTCCCGTAACATCTAAAAGATTCCCGCCAGGTATTCACAGTGGTGAATACCTGGCGGGAATCAAAATAACCACGATTCCGGAGGTGAGGTGATTTCCTCACCTCTGGAATCATGGTTAGATTGACCACAATCCGGGAGGGGGCTGGCAATAGCCATGCTGAACGTCTGGCTGGCAGCCCCGTCTGGGAATCCGGTCCCAACCACGGGACGGGATCAGGCGCAGCGGCCAATTCTCCTGGAGGGCGGGCAGCCAGGGGAGCGGGGCTGTGTGGCAGCACATCGTGCTGCGCAGCCCCTTCCCCGATGAGAATCAGGCTGGCACGTATAATGGACAGACAGCCTGATTCCTGACCGGGATCTGAAAGGGATCCTGGTGCGTGATTCAGTGTGGCAGGCCTCTGGGCCCATCGTGTCTGAAATTACCCTCAGTCTTACATTCCCAAAGTATGCTCATCTGCTATTGTAAATAGCATATCACAAATATCTTGATATATTTTATAAATAAAATAGGGTTTAGTATATGTAACTGAAAAATCTCCTTATCCAGATGAACACTGGATAAGGATGATGAAAGAATTGTGATCACTGAAGCTGTAAACACACATACAGGATGTGTTCTTCCATTACTACAGTCAATTGGAGTTTTGCCATTGACTTCAATGGGTGCAAGTTTGTACCCGAAATCTCTAAACATGGCACTATCACAGGATTTTATGAGAGTGGGGGGACAGAATTGGCTATAAACCAGAAGAGGTTCTTTCCAGCATTTGTTACAAAGCACATTGAATTCAATGTTCTGTAGCATTCCAACAACCACTTCTATTATACTAAACCAAAGAATTAATTTCTAGTGTCCTTTCCTGTATATCATGTATTCTCATCTTCACTGGTGGATACAAACAATGAACTGAACTAAGAAGAGCACACACAAATACTTACATGGGCGTATTTTCTTCTGCATGGTGACCTGGAGGTCGAACTACAGCAAATCCATTCTGCAAGAAAACAATACAGAAGTGGCAATCAGACACAAAAGAATATACTTATTTTACAAACATACAAAAGTGGCGTAGGTTGGAAATAGATGTGATAGCTGCACAAAGGCAGCCTGGCCTGGGTCAGAAAGTCATGGTGGACAATTGGTCCAGACTGGGTTAGACCACACAACAAACATACTTGCAGCCAGACTGCCAGGAAGGCTAGGGAGACATGCAGCTGTCCAGCCCCTCCCCTACACTGTGCGCAGAACCCTGCCCTCAACCATGATGGCCAGTCATGGTGGATCATCTGGACTGTGTCTGCTGGGCCACAGCAGACATGATAGCCTGTTGTGGTCTGCTTTGACCCAAGTAGGAGGACCTTAGCCTGGGCTGTGATCTGGACATAATCCAGGGGTGAGAGCCCGGGGTTAGCTGCTGACATGGCCTGGGGCAATCCTGGGCCAACAACTGGTGGTTCCTGCACAAATGTGCAGGTGAGGTCTAGTGCAAAGTGGGTCAAAGCAGGCCACAGCGGGCTTCTGTTGTATCTGTTTTTACCCGTAGTGAGAAGTGTTGAGTGACTTTCTAAATTATTGTTGTTCTTGATTTCTCAGATGGGTGGGTATACTTTGTGCTATCTACCAGCTATAAGACAAAGACAGGTCTGTTGGTTTTTTAAATGATTTCTTAAGGGACATGGTTTGCCTACACTTTTCTGTGTGAAAGTGACTAGTTTTAGAATCATGATTCTATAAAACTATTTATTTTACAGGATTGTTCCCTGTTACATCAGTGTGTTCTGACTGGTCCACTTGTGGCAGATTTGTTTTTCATAAGTGGTTTCTATGATTTTTGTGTGTGTGACGGTACTTTAGGTATGGTGAATCCTGCATTGGTGCAGGGGGGTTGGACTAGATGACCCTTTAGGTACCTTCCAGCTCTAGTACTTATTTTAATTTATTTAAGATTTTTACCCCATCCTTTCCTTTAAAAGAGTCAGGGTGGCTGACTATGGTATTCTGAAAGAGCAGCCTTAAAATAGCAGGTTCTGATTTTATGTTTTAAATTCTGCCCTTAAAGAATTCCCTAACAGCCTTTTTGCTACCCTGCTATAGATATATTTCTTTACAGCTAGAACAGTAGATAGCTCTGAGAACAACTCCTAAAAACTTGCTGAGTCTCACTCCATTTCTCTTTCCTTGAAGTATGCATACCCCTAGCCAGCCTCTTTAGTAGCATCATAATCACAAATTAGGTAAGGCCTCTGAAATTCTAATTTCCTCCCAGGACATAAGAGAGATCCCAGGGAGTAAGGGAATCTGTATAGGATACCGCTGCTCCCCTACTCTCCAAAAGAGTGCTGGAGAAACCTCATTCTACTGATGACTCCTAGGAACTTTGCTCTGATTACAACCTGAGGGACCAAAGAAAAGGAGACAAGCAATGAGCCCTGGTTAATAAGCCTAGGCCAGATGCTGTGTTTCTGTTGAGGGGCACAGGACAGGAGGGACATATGAACTTCTAGCAGAGAAATACATGGAATTACGCTCTTGTACTACTGAATGAGACAGGTGATGAACTGAAGCAAACAGACGGACAGCACATATCAACTTGTCATTCTGAATTTCATTACAGAGCAGCAGGATCCGCTGTATAGTTAAGGTGTGATGGACGCTCAATTATAAAGCCCCAACATTCTATTCATTATACAATCGACACGATTAAAGTTAGGATCCTGAAATACAGGCATGGCGCGTCCCCTAAGACGTTTGGGGCAATGCCCCTCCTGGCTCCAGGACTCCCCCCAACAATCACGCTGCTGCATTCTCTTAAAAAAGAAAGAAAGAAAGAAAGAAAGAAAATCGCCACCTGTCGAACCCAAGGTTGCTGCCTTGTAAACAAGTTTCTTTGAGATGGCTCCGAACATTCTAACCCGTTGCACGTGTGCACGGTGCAAACATTGTGAGAATGAGAGCCTCTCAAAGACCACAGCAGCAAGCCACAGGAGCCAACCCCCGCACCCCCCAAAGGCTTCCTTAGGACACCTGACCTAAGGAAGCCTTCAGGGACAAAAGTAAGGTGTTCTACCCTATATGCGATATGGGTGCTTAGAAGCGCCATCCATATCACAAAGGGGAAGCAGCAATGAAATAGTGCCACTTAGGGCACTATTTCAGTGCAGAGAAGGTAGTGCATGCGCAACACTAAAGTCCATACCTGGGTGCCACACAGTAGGTGCCCAGACCACAGGACTTCCCTCGCTCGTCTCTGACTCTGGCTGTGTGGGGGAGGGGAGGGCTGGGACTCTGCCACGCAGCTCTTAGGCTCCCCCTCCCAGAGGAAGGGGGAGCCTAAAAGCTGCCTTCAGAGCTGCCTGCCGGCCCTGCCAGTCATGAGGCAGGGCCTGCTTGAGCTGGGTTCTTCAGTGCTGAGTCCTCGGCTGGCTGCCTCCCTCCTTCCATTCTCCAATCCTGCCTTCTGCCTTCGAACCTGCCGGTAAGTGACCTGTCTTCTTTTCTTGGGGTCTCTTTTGCTCCTGGGGTTCTTGGGGCCTGGGGGATGGGCCACACACTCCCCCCGGCCCCAAGAACCCCAGGTGCAAAAGAGGTGATGAGTGAGAGCAGAATGGGGGTGAGCAAGATCATGGGATTGAGTGGGGGACCGGGGGTGCAGAATGGGCAGCCTGGGGGTGGGTGGGATCATGGGATTGAGTGGGAGTGCAGAATGAGGGTCTGGGGGGACCATGGGATTGAGTGGGGGGCAGAATGGGTGCCTGGGGTGGGTGGGATCATGTAATTGACTTGAGTGGGGGGAAGAATGGAGGCTTGGGTGTGGGTAGAATGGGGACTCTTGGAGGGGGTATGCGCACTGAATGGGGGCTTGGGTGGTGGTGGTGGTAAGGATTGGAGGGACACTACAATTGAAGGGGCAAGTGGAGAGCATTGGAATACTGGAACACTACATTGTATAGAATGTAAAGGCAAAAATACGTTTACGTACTGTACTGTACATCATGTGAACATTCAAAACCATGTTAAAAGCTAAGATTTTTCCCAGAACCCCACAGCAATGAAGTTTTTAATATAGTAGATTTAAACTAGTGGTCTTTACAAAGAATGCAGTCCATTACTTCTTCATTGACTGACTTCTGTGCTTAGTTTATTTGCAATTCAGATGTTAGATACAAATAATCATATGCCAACAGTTCATCTTTTGTTTAGTGTTTTAAAATTGCTGCAGACAAGGGCACATAGAATAAGTATGGAGCTTTGCTTTTCAATCACTGACATCAAGTAAGCAATGTTCAAGCTGATGCAAGAAGATATTGTGATTGCTTTATATCTTATGGTGCATTGTATTGGTTCAAAACCAAAGGCTATATGAAACATTTCAGGTAAGTTACATCTGTGTTATAATGAGTATAAAGTTCCTTAACAAATCTATCATGCTGGTGTAAGCTTTCAACTGTGTATTGAGATTTTTAAAACTATATTTGTTTAAACTCCCCAGTAATGCTGAACACTGTGGTGATATACCTGTATTGCTTTGGTATATTAACTATGAATTTCTTATTGAAATTTCTTCCTTTATTTTCCCATGTTTTGAGTCTGTGATGAAATTCATAAAGCCACTGTGAACTAGCTATTCAGCTGGTGTAAATGCTTTATGCTAGCAGGGAATCTGACCCATTAATTTTAGGGATCAGTAAAGGGTGTTTTTAGATATCCCAATACTTTGTTGGTGCTTCTGCTGGAGTCCACGGGTAGTGATAATGGTGTCTGAAAGCACTCCTAAGTTTTTATTAGAGTTTTGTGTTGTGTTAATGATTGCAAAGATACCCTTTTATGCTAAAATTTCTCATCCATTATTTTCAGGCCTAGGTTAATATTCTTTGGTTAAAAGTGCTTTTCTTGCATTTTGGTGTGTCTTTCATTGAATGCCACATGGTGCTTCCTGCTCTCTCCTAAACGGTGCATGCCTCTTCTCCCTTTGTAAAACTCTATGCAGCACCTACGGTGTGCCATTTAGGATTTCACATAATGCTGTTGGCCTTTGCAGCATTTCCTGTGCATTGTAGGTGTGACCTATGATGGTTGTGCATTTCAAAACAGGCCTGTTTGTTTGGACAGGCATTTGGCTGTATGGGATACAGTGTAAGTAGGTACTAGGGATGCTGGTTTGCTTGCAATGTAGGCCCACAAACAGGCCAAACTTTTTAAAGAGCCCTGTTTGTTTGGACAGGCATTTGGCTGCTGGGGATACAGTGTAGGTACTCTGCATAGTGTAGGAGAAAGTTGTGAACAGAGGACAAAGTAGGTAGGAGCATGGCAGAAGAGAAGGTTGCAAACAACAAGGAGACCCCTTTTCCCTGTCCCCCCACTGAACCCATCTCTTCCCCCTTCCTCTTCTTGTGTTCCAAAACCAAACCCTTTCCCTCCTACTTCTCTGTCCTGTCCTTCTCTTCTTTTTCATTCTCTTCTGATTCAGCTTGTTGCAGAACAGGGAGCTAACTCAGTCCTCCTAAGTTCTCCAAGCCAGAAGGAAGGCTTGTTCCAAAGCCTACACCTTCAGAATACTACAGGTGGCCAAGGATGCCATGAAAATCAAGGTTTGAGGGTTCAGGATAAAGGTAGGCGATGGCAATGTGATCTATTTTTTTTTAACCAACTATGGTTAATTTGGACCCGGTGGGAAAGAGAGTGTACGGGACCCCAGTAAGAGGGTTCTCTATTTCCCGGTGGCAGTGCTTCACACAGCAGCGTTCCCAGCATTAAGTAATGTAATGTCCATCCAACGTTAACCCTGGGAACTCCTTGCTGCTGGGTTATATCCTGGCTCCACCTACCGTTGCTCTGGTTCTGCCCCTTTTTGCAGGTTTAACCCACCCATTGCCCCTCCAGTCTCCAAACCCACCAGCCGCCCCTGCTGAAATATGTGATGAAGGACCAACCTCTTAAGGTTGAAGTTTTCCAAATTTCAGGAGACTCAGTTGGAGAACTGCTGAGATATTGCAGTGAGAAAATGGCACTTTGAAGTCTGTTTTTTCAGTCAGTCCGACTGTCTCAACTGGACCAGGGTAAAGGGGTTTAGCATTGGTTGGGAGGACATACGAACCTTTTCGAAAAATGTAAGAAGCTGCCAGGGGGTGTCATTTGTCTTCTTTTTGAAAATCATAGTAGTAGTTTTTAATTTACGACATCTAGAAAAATCTATGGAGAGCGTTGTATCTGTGAGATATGACATGGTGTGATGACAGAAGCAGCTATTTCTGTTATGTTTATGGATGTGCAGGGGGAAGTTTAAATGGAGGGTTAAGATATGGCAGGGGAGGGTTCAGGGGGAGAATCCTATAACTTTGGAGTTTCTCTCTCCCTCCCCTCAGCAGTCTGGATTACCTCAGCAGTTCCTAGTGGTTTCACTGCTCCATTGCCATCTTGTTAATTTCACCAGCTAGGTGAAACTAACATACTGGCAGACAGCCGCCTAGCAGCACGAGCACCAGGAACTACTGGGGTAAGGGAGGGGGCAGGTAAGGTCCCATTGGGCAGTGGGAGGGGGGGAAAGGTCTGGTGGGGAAAAAGAGCATAGGTGGGGCAGATTGGGTCTGGGTTCCCTTGGAGGGTGCAGATAGGGAGTAGGTGGGAGGGGGAAGGGAGCAAGGAGGTGCAGATCAGGCATGGGTGGGAGTGGGGGAAGAAGGGAGCAGGGGGGTGCAGATCGGGATCAGTTTGTAGGGGGGAAGAATGAAACCGTGGGGTGATATGGCTGTAACTCAGTCTTTGGAAAACTTCACAAATTGCAGAAGATTACACTATTCCATTTGGAAAGTCCGAAGTTCCAAAGACCAAGGCCGTTATGCAGAAAACGTCAGAAACTGCAGCATGGGGGGGGGGGGGGGGGGCTGGTGAACAGTTGAGCATCTTCTGGAAATGAAATTTAGTGCCATATTTGGTAGGAGGAGGTATGGGCGGGGATAGTTGAGTGATGGTAAGCCAGATGGCAAGTTTTGACTGGCTGGCAGGGCAAAATAAAAGTGACTGCAGCCATTTTGTCCATTCTCTTTGGTGAATTTGGCTGTGTGCTACAGTGCTGCTGGATCTGTAAGTAATCGACTGGGGGGGAGGGATGGGTCTATTGGCATAGAGCCAAAGCTGGGGGATGGGGGTTACGCTTACCTTTACCATGCCATGCAGTTTAAAAAAAAAAAGAAGAATTGGGTGCCACATTGCTTCTAATTCTGCCTGCTGCTTGGTTAGCACTTGGTATGAGGCCAGAGAGATCTCTCTTCCTGGCTCCACGTCCCCTTGTCTGGTCTGTTCAAGTTATGAGTGCCACAGCACCAATACCATGCCAAGAGGTTGCCCCTGAGTGTGTGCGCGAATGTCGTTTCTTAATTAATGACTGCCAAGGCCTGGGCTTGCGGACTTTTGGTGGGATTTATTTCTCCATGCAGTTGCAGACAGTTTTGCGGGGTTGTGTGTGTTGACTAGGCTGTGGCACGACACAACAGAGCCTAATTGTAAAGTGTAAGGTCTACTGTTCTGCCAGCTGCTGGGCACCATAAGGTCAGACTGGGATCTGTCTGCCTGGCTCCATTCCCTTTGCCTGGTCTATTCAAGTTACCACTGCCCCAGTACCAATGCCATGCCAAGAGGGTGCCCCTGGCAGGGCGTGGGTGGGTGGGTGAATGTCTAGTTTCTTAATTTTGTAACTGCTGGGGCCTGGGCTTGCTGGCTTTTGGTAGGATTTATTTCTCCATGCAGTTGCAGACTGTTTTGCGGGGTTGTTGTATTCTTCTTGAGTGAACTTCCCTTGCTAGCCTGCATTTTTGTGCACTGCTTGGTTGACATAATGATTAAAGTGGGTGCACTCACTGTTGATGGTAAGGCCATGGCTGTGGGTACACTACTGTTGGTTTTTAAAAAAAAATTCTGCACACAGTTGCACTTTCATGGGGTTGTCTTCTGGAGCGATTGTCCCACTCTTGCTAGCCTGTTTTTCTGGGTAGTGCTTTGGTTGTGGGTTCAAGAACTTTGCAACAACTTTCTGAAGTTTTCAGAGGTCCGGAATTCCAAGTCTGAATTCCAAAACATCAGAAACAGCACTGAAGGGCCGCCGAGTACTCGTGCTGATTACTCAGAACTTTGGTATTCAGCCGAAGTACTCAGAAGTACTATTTGGTACAGACCTAGGGGGGTGCAGATCGGGAGTAGGTGGGAGGGGGGAAAGAAGGGAGCAGGAGGGCAGAGCGGTCCGGGTGGGACGGGGGAGGAAAGGAGCAGAGCTGGCTTTGCCAGGAAGGGATGCAGAGCTGGCACTGCCATTTTTTCCACTCAGTGACTACACTGGCTCTGCCTGAGGGAACCCAAGGGACAGAAGCACTTTGAAATGCAGGGAGTGAGGGGCAGGGGAGGATCCAGCTGCCCTAGGAGGAGCAGCCCTAGGAGGAGAAGTAGTAGTAGTGGGGAGCCCCTCTCCCAGGACAGGTGCAAGAGAAAAGCCCCCTCTTACTCCCTGTATTTTAAAGCCCCTCTGCTGTCTCCTTCCGGCATGGGAGTTTAAATGGGGGTGCGGGCTGTGCCCTAGCTGCTGCCCTGCTGGAGGAGTTCCCCACTACTCCTTCTCCCAGGAAGGCTGCTCAAGACGGAGCCTCCCCTGCAATCTAAAGTTACTTTCAATAACGGATCCATGCCCCAGATAAAATGCAACGTGGACATATAGATCACCGCTAAACCCACATGTAGAATATTTTCATGTGAGATTAAATCTCATGTGAACATCTGCATGTGGGCAAGCAGCCTCAGTTAGAGCAACTTAGCTGAACACGGTTTAAAGCAGGTGGGAAGGACAGAGAGAAATTGCTCTATTGGTCAAAGGAAGATGGGTGTTTTGTGTACAGGGGAGGAGGAATAAAGTTTGCCTTCTTGATGTCCAGGCTTGGCAGGTCTCTGTTGCCTCACACTATTATTGCCTCACCCCACCATGTCCCAGCGGGTTTAAATGGGAAATTTGTACTAGATCCCCGTAGATGGGTTTCTGGGGACACAGATAGATGTAGTGTAATGTTTGCTGTCTTGGTGCTGTCTTGCCCTCCATCCAAGTCAGTGGGGCCATTAAATGACCAGGTGGTGAAAGGGGTCCTCAGGAATGACACGGCAATTGTGGAGAAACTAATTTAATTGTTTGCCTTGGTCTTCATTGCAGAGGATGAAGTCCTGCTTGATTACAAGGCAGAAGTTATTTATGATAAAAACTCTGAGCCCTGATGGTGATAGCTTGCTTCCTGCATTAGAACACTGACCAGAAAATAGCAGGGGACTTTGACCATAAATAATCATTCTTAGCATTCTCAACCTCATGAGGAATAATCATTCTCAATCTCATGAGGAATTGTTAGGCGCTTTTGATTTCATTCAAAATATGTGCCAAAAATGGGTTTGGGCACATCTATTTTTCTTTATTATGTTACTTTGCCACAAACAAAACACACCCCCCACAGAGGAAGGATAAAAAGGATTAAAATAATTTTAAATTTAGAATTTTTGATTTTTAATTAAAAAAGGAAAACCGAATATAAAAAACTTTTAGCTGTAGGACAGAGGGCTTGGGAGCTATGAGCTACTGTTTACCTCACATGGCTAGCCTGAATGCCCATTTAAGCCCACCATGTGGAGACCAGTGAGTATCTGGTACATGCTTGGTGATTTAGGGTTTTAATATACATTATACTAGGTGTGCATTGCATACATCTGTATGAAACAACACATCTTACAGCTTTATGCAAAAAATGAAGCCTTAAGCTGTCTGTACTCTGTACTCAGAGCTGGCTTTGCTGATTCTCCTAGTCAGTGACTGGGTCTGGCTGGGATAACCAAGAGAAGGGCTTTAAATTACAGGGGGGCAGGATTCTGTCCTGAGCAGCTGCCCTAGGAGGAGGAGTGTGGAGCTAGGAAAAAGCCCACTCTCGCTCCCTGTATTTTAAAGCCCCTGTGCTGTCTCATGGGAGGATAGGTTTGCATCAAAGGGATAACTTCAAATGGCTTAATGGAAAATAAATGCAAAATACCTGCATTTTAAATTAATGTATTCCACTATCTTAATGACACAACCTCATACAGTAAATATACATTTTACACAAAAAGTAGAGCATGGTATCACTTGCAATTCAAAACAATTTTGTAATTCATCAGAAGCATTTCTGCTTCTGGGATTGCTATTATTGTACTTAGCATTTGTGCCTTTTAGGAGAGGAAGGAAGGAACTTTCCTCAGATTTGTGCTCTGGGCCTGATGCTGAAAAGCCCAGCTTCGCCTTCCTTGCTATTTGAAGGAAGTAACAACCTTCTAAACGGAAGGGAGCAGCTCTTCCACATTAGCCTCCCCTAAAACCCTGCTCCCATACTGGTTACGCTGCTCCAGGGGCGTCGCTAGGGGTGGGCTGAACAGGCCAAAAACTCGGATCTTTTCTCCGTAGTCTCGGAGCGCAGGCAGACTGTGCAGTGATGTGACAGCCTTCTGCCTGCGATCCAGGGCTGCGGAGAAAAGATCTGAGACTCGAGCGTGGCGTGCGCCGGTTGCGGGGGACCCGAGCGAACCCTTGTTTTGCCTGTGGCGGCCGCAGGGCGGACTTGACCCCGGCACCCGCCCAGTCAATCATGTAGCAGCAGTACGTGCCATGGAAAGGAACCAGTCATCAGCCTAGAGAGGCATGCGGGTGCCTGAGACATGCGCACAGTGACCAGAGCGCATTCCTTCCCGCGTCCTTAGTGCTCAGCGTGGTGGTGGCCAGCAAGGCTTGTGAACTGGAGGTGAACTAAGAGTCTTCTGTTCTTCTTGAGGAAATTGAGGTGAGGACCGGACTCGGAGCTGCTTAGAGCCGGTGAGGAGGAGGCGAGGCAGGCAGTATCACAACAGATCAGATCAGTGCCGCGCTGCCTGCCCCGGAGAGCTCCAGTCCAACCTCTGATGAGTGGAGCTGTGTCAGCCTGTCACAGGCAGCAGAGCTCCTCAGACTCAAAAGCTGTCCTGCCAGTGCTCAACCTCTAGCAATAGAGCCAAGATCCTCCTCTGTGGGGCTCCTAGGGACAGGGGGAAATGGGATCCTCCCATAGAGCCAAGATCCTCCTCTGTGGGGTGGCTAGGGGCAGTGGGACAATGGGATCCCCAACTTTCTTCTCTGGGGCTGCTAGGGGCAGAGGGCAATGGCATCCAACACCCTCCTCTGTGGGACTGCTAGGGGCAGTGGGATCCCCCCATAAAGCCAAGACCCTTCTCTGGAGCAACCTTTAGGGGCAATGGGATCCTCGCCTCACCTGAAGCCAAGGCCCTACTCTGTGGGGCTACTAGGAGCAAGGAGATCTCCCTTCCCCACCCCACCCCACGAGCCATGAGACATCAGAGGTATTTTCAGTCGTTACAAAATCACAGTGAACCACGGTCAATACCCACATGGGGCCAAAGCACCCTGAACGTCTGTTAGGCAGCCGCCAGATGTTCACCACGGTCGATTCCCACATGGGGTCAATTTCAACCACGCTTCCGGGGCTCCCCGCCGGACAATCGCCGCAAGCGTGGTCAAAGAGATTCCCAGTGGGAACCAACAAAAAGTAACTTCTGGCCGGTAACCACGACCCGGAATCCCCGGCGGGATTCCAGGCCATGGTCAAATCGGGTGGGTGCTGCAGCCCCATTGGCCATGGAGCCCGCCCATCTCCCCAGAGGGTGGGTGGTGAGGGAGCATGGGGGGGCGGGGCCGTATGGCCACACGTTGTGCTGCGTGGCCCTGCCCCCTCCCCGATTTCCCGCCGGGATCAGCTGGCACGTCTGTTGGACGTGCCAGAGTGATCCCGGCGGGGAATCATTTGGGTGATTCCGGGACGGGGCGAATGCCGCCCCGTCTTGTCTGAAATCACCCCAGGTTTCCTGCTGAAGGGCAGAGTGCAAGGTGTAAAGGTACTTACTTTTGTATGTTACTTGGGGCGGGGACTCGGGGAGGTGGTTAGTTAGTGAGAGGACCACAACTCTGGGTGAAAGAAAGGGAAGGGAAAGCAAGTCAAAATCTCTCTGGCTGTTGGGAGCTAGGGAGGGATATTAAAGGAAAGTATGAGGAGGGCTTGTTCATAAAAGAGCAGGTCCTCTAAGGTAAACTGCCCCCTTTTCATGAGGTAAATGACCAAGTGCTTGGGCATGTAGTCTGGGGTATTGATTTTCCCCAGTGGCAGATTTGCCCCTAAAGTGGGGCTTAGGCCACCACAGCTGTAAGCCTCCTTGCCTCTGTTCCTGCCCCTGGCTGGGGCACGGAGAGCTGCAGGAAGTGGCAGCAAGGCATTGGGGGTTAGGTAGCAGGAACTAGGAGGGACAGTGGAGGAGATACTACACATTTGGTGGGGGCAGGGATTGGAGCAGGCAGGGGGGCACAATGGCTAGGGGGTGGGGGCAACACAAATTGATTATTGGTGGCAAAAATGAGCTGGTTATATATCTAGAAGAATGTCTCTTTGCATGGCATAATGTGCTTAATAGGCTGCCTTTTGGGGTGTCTTGTGTGCTTGATTGTGGCTTGGCCATTTGGAATTTAGTGCTCTGTATGCACACTTTATTACTTGCTTTCTACTTGTGGAATGCTTGTAGTTGGAATTGTGGGAAACACCCAGTTGTAAACCATCATCGACGGTGCAGTGAGCACAGACAACCTCCATTTTGAAGAAGGCCAAAAGCACCTTTAAAGTTAATTCACATGCATGCGAGCCAGGCAGCGCCCCCCAGGCAGTGTCCCTAGGCCTGCCGGCCCACCGGCAGCAAAGCCGCCAGCGGGAGTACTTTAAGTAGCTTGGGACCAAGCCCCTGACCCTTTTAGGACCTAAAAACACCCTTGCGCTGCTCATCATTCTACTGCACCAGCAGGACAAATTTTCTCCATTGCATTGTATTTAACAAAAAACTTGGATATTCCATATTCAAAACACCTCCAGTTTACATGAATAATTAAGGCTCTTGCAAATTCAATTATGTACTAAAAAGTATGAAAATTGCAAGTTAAGGCTCCTGCCTTTACCTCCGTGCCAGCAGTAAAGAGATTGTACAGTCTCACATATTGTGCTCACTTACAACTTAGGCTCCATGCACCCACACTTTACCTTTGTCTTTCAGCCCCAATCCTCTTCCTCTTCAGGTTGGGGGCAACACTGAAGCTGGGGGCAGGAAGGCGTGAGATAGCCCCTCACCCCCTCAGTTTCTTCTTTAAGAAAGAGAGAACTTCGGAGTCCTGGCTCCCACCCACTCTCCGCCTCTAATCTACTTGGTACTAACCCTTTAACAGAGAACGCAGGACTCCTGGCTTCCAGCCTCTCTGCCCCACTCTAATCCAGCAGGCTGCACTTCCTTCACAGGCAACTCAATTGTCCTAGTTCCCAGCCTGTTTCTCCTCTCCCCTCCCTTGCGCTCAACCTTGTAACAGCCAACCCAGAAGTCACGGGTCCAAGTTGCTCCTCTTGCCCCCACTCCCCTCACAGAGAACTCAAAGGTGGTCTGGGAAATACATTTTTACCTGTATGTGACATATGGAAGAGAAGTAAGGGTGTCTGTGGAATGACAAAAAACATAACAAAACAAAAAACAACAGGGGAGGAAGTGGAATAACATGGAAGTAGGCTATCGGGAATCAAAGGATAGAGTGTCAGCTATGGTAAGTGGGTAAAATGATATGACTGCTCCCCCCGGTATCCCATCAGTCTTCTGAATTAGTTATTTCACTCAGAATCTAGTTATTGTAACTATTTCCAATTCCTCCTGTCATTTCACCCACTTACTTAATCCTGCACACTCATACACATCTAGATGTGTATAAGAGACAGTTACAGACTTGTTCAGCATTCTAAGGTCCAGAATGGGCCTAAGACCCCCAGCCTTCTTAGGTACCTGGGGTAGTAGCCCCTTCCACGTAAATTTTCAGACATCTGCTCAATAGCTCCTTTCGAAAGGAGGGCTGAAATTTCCTGCTCCAAGAGTGTCTTGTAAGTTGGATCTCTAAAGAGGGATCAGAAAGTGTTTTGGGAAGGGAATTTTTGTAAATTGAATTGTGTAACTGTGGGAAATGGTGTCAAGAACCCACTTGTCATGTGTAATAAGAGTCCAAATTTTTAGACACATTTTTGACATTTTTTGACAATTTTTTGACATGAAAATGTCAAATTTTTAGACATTTTTGGACAAGCGGACTTCTTTAAGCTTTTCCTCCATTTCCCCTAATCACTCGAGTACTGACAAAACTGGACAAATAAGTTGAATTGGAACTGAATTGAACTGAATTCCAATTCAAATTTAGAATTGGAATTGGCTTTGAATTTAGGAAGGCAATTTGTATGGGAAGAAAATTTCTGTGGGAACCGGTTCTAAGCTTTCAATGCCCTGATTAAAAACAGGATCTCTGTTTGTTGGGAGCAGATGTTGATGACATAGTCTGCTGACGAGACCTTTCTTTTGGTCTATTATATTGTCTCCTTGACTGAGGCTGAGAAGAAGGGAAGTACTTCCGGGATTGCTGAAAGAAGTATCCCGGGGTGTATTGGGCAGACTTATTTGAAGGGGTACCTCTTTTTTGTTTTGTAAGAGATGCCGAGCACATATGCCGTTCTCTTAGTGTCCTTCATTTTTGCTAGGACATTCTCCATGTCTGCGGCAAAGAGCCCCTTCTTGATTTTCTTAGGGTTTCTGCTATTATGCTTTCCTTTTGTTCATCTTGGTAAATTAAAGGAGCTGTATTCTACAGAGGCCGGGCATAGCTTGCTTGTGTTCCAAGTCTGTTCTGGATCTCGGAATAGAACGTAGTTTTTCTGGAATTGTATTTTTGAGGCACATCAGCACCCATTTCTCAGCACAGGTCTTTGTACCTTTGCCATACATCACCCATGTCATAAACATAATCATTGGATAATCGCCATATCAACTGCACACATAGGCCCTTTTTACATAGACAGTCTAACCGATAAAATAGGTGTTACATTTTATTATACATGGTACAAGGCAACACTGCAGCCCTGCAACATGGGCCCTTTTCACAAGAGATGCTTCCACCCAGTTTCANCCATTCCACTTACTGCATCTGGTGCCTCCCTCATCATTTCACACCCTCTTGACTTACCCATGTACTCCCAAAGATGCAGCTGTGTTGTATTATTTCACAGCCACTTAATTGGATGTTGGAATGACAATGGTATTTATTTAGAAACTGGCATTGCTGTTGCCTCCATTCCTTTCAATGGCCATTCTATTTTATTAATTTCAATGTGTACCCATATTGAAGTTTTAATTAAAGTTAACTTAAAGTTTTAATTAAACATTTGTATATGACTGTACCCAGCTTCACTGTGTTCTGGGAGGGCAGTGGTGACTAGTGGGTAAGAGGGACGGTTGTGAGCCATTAGTCAGCTGTCCCATTCTCCCCAACTGAAATGAAAGGATAGAGGGAAAGGATGGGGTGAGGGGCCAGTGTTGCCCCCAGCCTGCAAAAGAAGAGAATTGGGGCTGAAAGACGACGGCGAAGTGTGGGTACATGGAGCCTAACTTGTAAGTAAGCACAATATGCGAGACTATACAATGTCCTTACTGCTAACATGGCATGGATGTTAAGGCAGAAGCCTTAATTTGCGATTTCCATGCTTTTTAGTGCATGATTGAATTTGCAAGAGCCTTAACTCTTCTTGTAAACTGGAGGTTTTTTTAATATGGAATTAAAACTTTAGTACTAGGATCTGAACAGTTCAGGGCACTGCTATCTGTCTCAATATCTAGGTCACTTCTTTAAACCTAACTTCAACTACTAGTAACCCAAAGGATCTTATTACTTTTGGGAATAACTGAACTAACTGAAGAAAGTTGGTGGTTTCAGTCCTTTTCCCAGTGGACACTTTTCTATAGTACAAAAAGAAGGGCAGTCAAAATCCTTGGCATTCTCAGCTGAATGGCCAAACCCCAGACAGAAAGACCAAATCATTCTCTCATTACTCCTAGGAGGCACTGGCCCGTGAGCTTGTAAAGCACTTGAAGTGGATTTTGCAAAGTGGCTGCTTCTGCTATATAAGCTGAACTCAGTCTGCTTTTGTGGGCACTAAGGTCCTTCTATGAAATATAAAAGTCTCAATCACAAGTATAAGAGCATGTCATATTATTCATATTCTCCTGTGTTTCTCATGCTTAGTTTACAACTTTATCAAAAATATTGCTTTGATTAAGAAATTGGTTCATAGCTGAATCATGGAAGCAAAAACATTGATTCCTCTTCATCTGACAGTGGCGGATCCAGAAATGATGTAGATGGAGAAGATGGGTGCTGAAACTGGAAGCAGAGGAAAGCAAACTAGAGCAGTGAGGAAGGCAGAGCTGTTTCATGCCCTCCAACATTTAATAATAAATACTACTACTACTACTACTATTACTACTACTACTAATAATAATAATAATTAATTAATAATATTTCTATAGTGCCCCACCATCAGATAGTGCTCGTAGAGCACTATACAACATAAAAATATAAAACAAAATTAATTAAAAATATAAATATATATAAAAATAATTTTTAAAGGGGAGGGTAGTGGGGAAGGACAACACATATTAAGGGAAACCAGCAGTGGATCCTAAAAGCACCTGGAGAATAAATAAGTTGTTTTGTAAGAGAGTTACAAATATCAAGACTTATGGTCACTAGGGCATGGGTCACTGTGGCAAGGTCAGCCTGGGATAAATAAGGGTGTAGCTTACACAAATTGCATAGCTGAAAGAAACACCTCCAAACTATGCCTGATACCCGAGTTTTCATGTACAGAGCATGGTTGAAAATGATGCCCAAGTTCTTTACCTGGCCCACTACCTTTATCTGGACCCCATCAACATGCAGGGGGCCGAGTAAGACAAGGCCATCCTCATAATGGCTGCCCCTCTCCACCAGCATCATCTCAGTTTTCCCCAGACTGTGTATGAGGTAGGGTTGAAATGGCAAGCCACCGCAGTAGCTGTTTCTGATGGGAAGAGCTCTTCCGCAATGAGCAGCAAGGTGCAACAGAGACATTCATTCCGCTACATTTGTCTGTGATCTTCCGCAATTTCCGCTGGCACTTTCCGACATGCAGTTACGATGTGAAAGTAGCAGAACAATGTTTCTTCTGATACTTTCCGAGATTATTCCGACACTTTCCAATACTTTCCAATAATTCCGATGTCGCGAAACCATGGACGTGGAATTAGCGAAATGCTGGCAGAAAAGTTGTGGAAAGTCGTGGGCAATTCTGAAATGGCGGAATGAAATATCGGTGTGGAAAAAGGAGTTGCTGCTTCAGCCCTAGTATGAGGTAGCTCCAATGCATGCTATATCGTTCCGTTATTCCCCAAGGCAGAGGCCATAGTGGCAGGGCTCACAGGGCAAGAGCTATACATAGTAGGCCAGCCACTCTTTCATTTTTTACTTGTACCAGCATCAGCATGTTAAAAGCAGGCACCCATGCTAGATCAATTATACATTGGGTGACAAAGATGTGGGTGTATGCCACAAGGTCAGATACTGTACAGCACGGGTAAGGCTACTTTTTGAGAAAACTGTCGCAGCTCTGAATGTAACAAACTGATTTGGACATACTATGCACCAAAACGAAGGTAAAAAACTGTGCTACCCAACATATAATAGCAGTGGAACGTCTATGTTTGACAGGTAAATTGCTATAATGGCTCAAATGACAAAAAACTGGAATTACTCACCTGTAACCTTGGTTCTTCGAGATGGACTCAGTCACTCACACCAGTGGGTTCCGCACCTGTGCGGTACTGGCCATCAGAAGCCTCTCCAAGCCGTTTATCTGCATGCCCTCAGAGCTCATGCCTGATTGGCTACCATTTTGGTGGGCTTCTTGAGTCAGTATATAGGGCGGATGTAGTCCAACCCCTACATCTCAATTTTTCTTAAAGTAGATGCAGAGGGGAAGGTGGGTGTGTGGTGTGAGTGACAGAGCCCATCTCAAAGAACCAAGGTTACAGATGAGTAATCCCGGTTTCTTCTTCAAGTGGGCATGGGAGATTAAAAAAAGCAGTCTTCCCTTAAGGGGTGGGGGGGGGAAGGACTCTAACTGAACAGAGATTGAAGGACCTGTCTCTTATACACATCTAGATGTGTATAAGAGACAGGTGTTTGGCAAAGGTGTGTGCAGAGCTCCATGTGGCTGCTTGCAGATCTTTTCTATAGGAAACTTGCAATGCAAGGCAGTAGCTGTTATTTGAGCGGAATGTCCTTTGAGAGCCTCTGGAGGTTGTTTGTTTGATAGTGTGTAGCAGAGGGAGATGTATTCTACTAACAAGGAAGAGATGGTCTGTGACGAGACAGTTTTCTGGTAAGGGTCCCCCAGAGGTGATGAAAAATAGGCCTGAAGCGGCAGCGTTGTTTGTGGCTTTGCTGTTTACTGTTGACATTTCGATAGTCTTACGGCCGCTCCGACGGCATTTGCCATCTATTTACGACACTATCTGACACGTTGCGACAGTTCTAGGTCTTCTGTGGCACTTAAGATAATAGTGACAATTTCGACAGTTCTGAAAGTTCTAACAGTTTTACCGATCATGCCGACAGTTTCCCCAACACTTTAGTAACACATTCCGAGACTTTGCAGCATTTCCCAACACTTTATGGGACTTGTGACAGTTTCCGACAATTTCTTCGCTGCCGAGAAATAGCGACAGGCAATAGCAGAAAGCAGCAGCAAGCATCGGAACAAGTATGGGGATGCCGTGTCCATGCCGTGTCAGGAAAACGGCAATGGATGGGAGGTTTCAGACAGAATTGTTGGACACTGCCGCATGTAATTTCAGGCCTAACAAAGAGGGAATTGGATTTTCGAAAAGGTTTAGTTCTTTGGATGTAAAGACAAGGCTCTCTTGATGTACAGCATGTGTAGAGCGGATTCCCTCTGGCCTCAGGAAGAAGACTGGCAATATGATGTCCTGAGACATATGGAATGTGGAGCCCACCTTTGGTTGAAATGTTGGAGGTAAACCTAGAGTGACTTTATCGTTGTGGAAGATCAGGAACAAAGGGAATATTGGCAAGGCTGCTATTTTACTTGCCCTTCTCGCAGAAGTCAGGGCTACCAGCATGCAAACCTTCAGTGATAGCAAGTGAAGCGAGCAAGTAGCCAAAGGCTCCAAAAGAGGTAGGATTAGCCTCCCCAAAACGAGATTTAAGTCCCATGGAGGAAAGGGGTCTTGAACAGGTGGGCCAATGTTGTGCAGCCCTTTGAGGAAGCATTTAAAAGTACTGTGTGTGAAAACGTAGGGTGACCATTGATAGGGGGTAGGAAGGCGGAGACTGTTGCAAGATGGACTTTTATAGAGCCTAGTTCTTGCAATTTGAGATGGGTCATGTAGGTCGGAAGGTTAGCAATCGTAGCTGCTTCTGGATGTATTTGCCAAGATGTTGCCCATATGGAGAAATGTTTCCATTTCAAAGGGTAAGTTTTGTTAGTTGAATCTTTGCGAGCATTTTTCAGGACATGGACTGTCTCTTCAGACAGACGTACTAAGTCTTCAATGGATTGGGGCAATATCAGCCAGGCTGTTAGGTACAACGACTGAAGGCTGGGTTGGAGAATGTCTCGGTCGTTCTGATGGAGGAGATCTGGGATGAGAGGAAGCCGTTGTTGACGTACAGTCATGGTCTGTAAGCAGGTAAGCTATGGCTGCCTTGGCCAGCTGGGGGCTATGAGGATGCAGCGTAACCTCTCTTTGTCCAGTTTCGTAAGGACTCGAGTGATATGGGGAAATGGAAAAGCTTAAAGAAGTCCGCTTGTCCATGGAATTAGGCATGTGTCGTTCAGGGATCCCTGCCCTTTCCCTGCTTGAGTGCAGTATACAGGGCATTGAGCATTGTGGGGTGAACCAAACAGATCTATTATCGGTTGACCCCATTTGGAGAACAGATCCAGAGCGACAGATCTGTTAAGCATCCACATGTGTTTCAGAGTGGGTGCCCTGCTCAGTACATCTGCAATCACGCTGGATTGACCCACCAGGTGGGTCAAGATTGGATGAACGTCTTTGAAGGATAGACTACTTCCATAGCTATATTGCCTCTCTGCAGAGTCGGGATGAGCATGTGTCCCCTTTGTTTGTTGATATACCACATTGCCATGGTGTTGTCTGTGGCAATCTGGATGTTTTTGCCTTTGATGAGAGGAAGGAATGCCTTCATGGGGAAACAAATTGCTCCTAGCACAAAGAGGTTGATGTGTAAAGAACATTCCCATTTGTTCCAAGTGCTGCTCATCTGCAGTGCATCGCAATAGGCACCCCAACCATACACGGAAGCTTCGGTGATCAGTAGGATGTCTGGGACTGGTTGCGAGAAAGGCATCCCTTTGAATTGGTTGTCTTCTCTGGTCCATCAAGACAGAGTGTGCAGGATGGATGGAGTGGTTTGGGTGTGGAGGGTAGCAACTGCGTTTAGGCTCATGAGCAACCGATCTCATGGTAGAAAGGTCCTCTGTTTGGCTGAGTTGATCTCTGCACCTATAAAATTGAATGGATTGTGAAGGGGATAATTTTGATTCTTAAATTAATCATAAATCCAAGTTGCTGCAGGAGATCAATGGTGAATTGGGTGTCTTCCTGCAACTGACGTTCTGACTGTGAAACTAGGAGCCAGTCATCAAAATAAGGAAAGACGGAGAGACTTCATTTTCTCAGGTATACTGCCACTGGTGCCAGACACTTAGTGAACACCCTGGAGACTGTAGAAAGCCCAAACGGCAAAACCTTGTATTGGTAGTCAGAATTTTCAAATGTGAATCTCAGGTATTTCAAATGGGTTCGATGAATAGGGATATGAAAATAAGCATCCTGCAAATCCAAAGCAGAGAACCAAGATCCCTTGAAAAGGAGAGGGAGTAAGTTCTTCAGTGTAACCATCCTGAATTTAAAAGACCATTAATTCAGCATTCTAAGGTCCAGAATGGACCTAAGACCCCCGTCCTTCTTAGGTACCAGGAAATACCTGGAGTAGAAGCCCCTTCCACGTAAATTTTCAGACATCTGCTCAATAGCTCCTTTCGAAAGGAGGGCTGAAATTTCCTGCTCCAAGAGTGTCTTGTAAGTTGGATCTCTAAAGAGGGATCAGAAAGTGTTTTGGGAAGGGAATTTTTGTAAATTGAATTGTGTAACTGTGGGAAATGGTGTCAAGAACCCACTTGTCATGTGTAATAAGAGTCCAAATTTTTAGACACATTTTTGACATTTTTTGACAATTTTTTGACATGAAAATGTCAAATTTTTAGACATTTTTGGACAAGCGGACTTCTTTAAGCTTTTCCTCCATTTCCCCTAATCACTCGAGTACTGACAAAACTGGACAAATAAGTTGAATTGGAACTGAATTGAACTGAATTCCAATTCAAATTTAGAATTGGAATTGGCTTTGAATTTAGGAAGGCAATTTGTATGGGAAGAAAATTTCTGTGGGAACCGGTTCTAAGCTTTCAATGCCCTGATTAAAAACAGGATCTCTGTTTGTTGGGAGCAGATGTTGATGACATAGTCTGCTGACGAGACCTTTCTTTTGGTCTATTATATTGTCTCCTTGACTGAGGCTGAGAAGAAGGGAAGTACTTCCGGGATTGCTGAAAGAAGTATCCCGGGGTGTATTGGGCAGACTTATTTGAAGGGGTACCTCTTTTTTGTTTTGTAAGAGATGCCGAGCACATATGCCGTTCTCTTAGTGTCCTTCATTTTTGCTAGGACATTCTCCATGTCTGCGGCAAAGAGCCCCTTCTTGATTTTCTTAGGGTTTCTGCTATTATGCTTTCCTTTTGTTCATCTTGGTAAATTAAAGGAGCTGTATTCTACAGAGGCCGGGCATAGCTTGCTTGTGTTCCAAGTCTGTTCTGGATCTCGGAATAGAACGTAGTTTTTCTGGAATTGTATTTTTGAGGCACATCAGCACCCATTTCTCAGCACAGGTCTTTGTACCTTTGCCATACATCACCCATGTCATAAACATAATCATTGGATAATCGCCATATCAACTGCACACATAGGCCCTTTTTACATAGACAGTCTAACCGATAAAATAGGTGTTACATTTTATTATACATGGTACAAGGCAACACTGCAGCCCTGCAACATGGGCCCTTTTCACAAGAGATGCTTCCACCCAGTTTCACTGGGTGGAAGTGTCTGTGTAAACACCACTTGCGGTGGGTGGGGTGCATTTCTCTGGGTGGAGATGGGTGGAGGCTTCTGTGTAAACACCAGGGGTGGTGGGTGTAGGTGTGCGCATGCTCCCGCGCAACACCCATCTTCACCCACCCACAGAGCAACAGACTCCACTGCTGATTGCTCCATGGGTGGGTGGTGGATAAAATGTAACACCCATTTTATCCATGTTAGAGTGTCTGTGTAAAAAGGGCCATAGCGTATCCATGCTTACATCAGTTCTATTTTCTCGTTGTGGGAATACTGTTTTCTTTTGCCTGCACTGTCTTTCAAACGCCACCCAGAATCGAAGATGATACCATGCTTCAGAAGTTATGAGGTCAGATACCCCAGACAGTCTAGTACTCATTATTGGGTCAGTTTTTGCATACTTTAGCACCTTTTCTGACTTGTCAAATGTTGTCAGGAGGTGTACTTTTGTCATTGCCAGTTGACAAAGCATACAGAGTTTCACTGAACAGGAGAGAGACAATTACGCTAAGTAGAATGTGTAAAACTGCTGGAGCATGATGGCTGTGGATCACTGCTGCTGTCTATGGCACCAGCACTGGAGTGGAGTTTCTTTTTTAGCCTTGATAATTTGCTCTTTGATGTGACTGTGCTGTAGCATGTCTTTGTGCCACTTCACTGTTACTGATTCCATATCTCGCTCTGTCACCATTTCAAGATAATCTTGGACTTCAACATTATTCTTAACACAATTTCTGCCTCTGATTGGTGATATTTAAGGCATGAATCTTCCCCTCCATTGATGCAATGCAGAGACCTGGTATTGTACTTTGGCAGAATAAGCAGCATGTATAGTCCACATTGCCAGGATTTCCTTTTCTTTTGATGGTGGTTACGAGTTCCATGTCTGCTGTATTACGTCTTTATCTATAATGATAAAGAATGGAATAAATGGATGCATTACATTAATGAAATATTATTTTGGCAAATTATCATTATATAATTAAGAAATACTTGTTACAAAACTATAAAATTTGGGACCAGACAGGGGTGATGTAAAGACATCTTGGTAAAAAGCCATATACCAATATAAATACGCCAAAATGCCCTAACAATTTGGACATTCCATGCATGTATATAAAGGAAATGCGATGGGCTAGTAAATATGTAAAAGGCTTGGAATGGCTATGTGCGATGCTTAAAATGCTATGGCAGGCCGAAGTCATGTTTTTGCTGTAATTACATGAATTTTTTCAATCATTCAAGCTATTATAACATTTACCCATCAAAGACAGACATTCCACTGCTATTATATGTTTGGTAGCACTTACCTACTTTTTGGTGCATAGCATATCCAAATTGGTTCATTACTACAGAGCTGGGACAATTTCCCCAAAATGTAGCCTTACTCATGCTATGCGGTGACATCTGACCTCGAAAATGACCTTCAGGGTTATGTGTGAAGATGGCATCCATCCACATCTTCTTTGCCACCCTATGTACAATAGGTGCCTGCTTTTAACACGCTGATGGTGGTAACTCATTTTATATGGGACTTTTTGGATGTCGGCTGGCCTGATGATATAACAGTTGTGTATGATGATGATACTCAACCCCATGCTTGGTCACAACATCCCCAAAGAGTTGCATGTATACGATGAACAACATGGGTGATAGAAAAGAACCTTGTGGAATGCCACATTTCAAATTTCTTGGGGATGATGCATAACCATTCATCGGCATCGACTGTCTTTGTTCTTCTAGGTATGACTCAAACCATCGACCAGCAGCTCCCATCACACCAGTGAAGTCCTAATGAGCATTTGGGAGGATCTGGGCAAAGGACTGCAGTGAGTACAGTGAGCTGAAGTAAGAATGCACTGGGTTATTGAAAGAGGATTTTGCACTCAGGGAAGGGGTGGAGAGGAGGGTTTGCATAGGGAGGAGGATAGGCTGGAGTGTTGAATTGAATAAAGTCTTCTTGTTGCTGACAGTTCCTGAAGGCTTGAGGCAAGAACTGTCTCTCTTATTAACTGACCCTGTAGGCCTGTACTTCCCCTGCTTAGTGGAGGTCCAGGTTCATGATGGCTGCAAACTCTCATCTGGCTCCAGCGAGATGAAGACTCTGTCTCCAACCTTTTTAATTATAATATTATTATTATAAGCATTTATATAGCGCCAGCAATGTACCTGGCGCTTTACAAAGAATAAGATAGACATGGTTCTAGATAATGCCTCTCTTGGGATTCAATAGTGTAGTCACCCCTACAGGGCACTGTTGGTGGCAGCAGCTCTTGAGAATGCCTGGCTGAAGCTGCATTTGTGAATATAGTTGTCAGATAACTTCAGGGACATGATTCAGAAGTCCCCCACTTGACAAGGTCCCTGGAATAGGACACTGCTGCCAAGGGGGAAAAATTGGAAAGAGGAAGATTTTCATCATCCCCATTCCCCCCAAATCTAGGACATAATTTGCATATTTATTTATTTTATTTATTTATTTATTTTATAGATTTATATCCCGCCCCCTCCTGCAATGCAGCTCGGGGCGGCTAACAACAATGATAAAAACAATTAAAATCAGTTAAAATATAAATATAAAATGCATCAATAAAACAGGGCTAAAAGACAATAGTAAATAAATAAATGGGCGGGGGATTAAAATCNAATATCACTTTTACGTTGATGACACTCAACTCTATCTCTCTACTCCCTCTCTGTCTCCATCTATCCAAGCTCGCCTCACCAGCTGTATCTCTGACATCTCTACCTAGATGTCTCAACGTCAACTCAAACTCAACATGGCTAAAACTGAACTCCTTATTTCCCCCCCTCATCCTTCCTCTCCTGCTTCCCTGTCGATCCTCATCGATAGGGTTACCATCCTTCCCGTCCCCCAAGTCCGTAGCTTAGGCTTCATCTTTGACCCCCTTCTTTCAAACCCTACATCGACTCTGTTGCCAAATCCTGTCGCTTCTCCCTCTATAACACTGATAAGATTCATCCTTTTCTCTCTGTCTCCTCTGTCAAAACCCTTGTTCATGCCCTGGTCATCTTTCACCTCGATTACTGTAACCTCCTTCTCATCATTCTCCCCTTATCTCTGTCCAAAACTCTGCTGCCAGGATCATCCACCTCACCCGTAGCTTCAACCACATGCAGCCCCTCCTGGCCTCTCTTCACTGGCTCCCCCTTCCTGAATGAATCCTGCACAAGCTCCTAATCTTCACCTATAAAGCTCTTCACAACCTTGCTTCCCCCTACCTCTCTGCGCTAATTTCCATCCGTACTCCAGTCTGTGAACTCCGCTCCTCCTCTGTCCCCTCTCTCACCCTCCCTCACTTCCCCTGCTCCACTAACTGCCTTCGTCCCTTCTCCCTAGCTGCCCCCCATGCCTGGAACTCCCACCCTGCCCACATCCACCTCGTCCCCTCCCTTCGTACCTTCAAATCCTTCCTCAAGACCCACCTCTTCTGCTCTGCCCTCTCTGACTCCTCGCTCCCCTCACCTAACTCCTGCTGATACCCTCCATCCAGTACAACCTGTTACCTGTGTACGCATATTCTCACCACATGGACCAACCAGCCATCATTCTTGATGTAACCAAGCCAAGCGTGTGCACCTGGGACCTTGCATCTTCATGAATGTTACACTCCTTGTCTATCCCTCTGTTCCCCTTCCTTCGTCTCCCCCCGCCCCTGGTCTCTCAGATTGTAAGCCCTAGGGCAGGGACCATGTCTATCCAATGAATTTGTAAAGCGCCAGGTACACTGCTGGCGCTATATAAATGCTTGATAATAATAAATATAAATAATAAATTAATAATAAATAATAGTGTTTCCTTAGGGATCCTAGGATGCAGTTCATGGACTGCATTACCTCCTTCTTATTGTCCATGTCTTCTTTGTCAAGCATCTGCTCATGGCTTTCCTTCTTGGAGAAGAGTGAGTCAAAATTGGAGAGGGGGTGGAGGTGTGGGAAAAGGCAGGCTAAAATCCCTTGAGTACAACTTTTTAATCTGCCACGCTTGCCCTCTCATTTGTGCTTTAAAAGAAAAAAAGGGAGTGAAATGCAGTGGCCAATTTCTGATTAACTCACTGAGTTCCTAAATCAGTATACACTGTGATTACTTCTACCAGAACCAAACAAAATTGAGTACAGCTACTGACAGAGGTAGCATGCTGCAGTATATAAAGCAATGAACAATATATGGGTTTTATGGTTAGCTCTTAATTTGTCATCCTGTCTGGTCCTAAGCAAGTAATTTCACCTGTTTATGCCTCAGTGGAAGAGAGATAAACCTCCTCCGTCCCCTGCCCACTGCTTTTGAAAAACACTTTGAGATCAGGGCTGATTAACTGGAAGCCCACAGACCAAGCCTGGCTCATGCTGTGGTTCCATCCAGCTCATGGCCTTAACAACTCACTTTGTTAGTTATCAGTCTTTTCTAAATAAAACACAAATTTCCAGAATGGCATCATCTAATAATAGCTCCAAACTCGTCATGTTCAGCTCAAACAGTTTGTGTTGATAAGTTTGAACATGGTTAGTCTACCCCTGCACTATGAAATAAAATACACTGGCCTCACAGGAGATTTTTTTTTTTTTTTGCAGTCCAGTCTGCCAGCAAATTGCAGAGACACAATCTAGCCCACAAGGGCCAAGAAGTTGGACAGCCCTGTTAAAGATGAACAGCACTACTTAGTTATACATTTTAAGGCCAGAAGGGGTCATTAAGATCAGAATAAATTACACCAAACTGGCTTAATGTCCTCCTTTGGCAGGATAACTGAAAAGAAGAATGAAGTTGATATAATGTACTTGGATTTGAGTAAGGTTTTCACATGATATCTTCATAAGGAACTTGGAGAAATGTGGCCTAGATGGAACTATTTGAATGATTCGCAAGCAAATAATAGCAATTTATCAATCAATGTCAGATTGAGAAGCTGTCTCAAGCAGGGTTTGTTGTGTGAATGTTTTTGAGTGGCTGATTTTCAGGTCAACACTGTTTGAAGCAGAGGCTTTTGGGAGCAGGACTTTTGAAGCAAGCTTTTGGAAGCAGAGGGCTCTCGGAAAACATCACTTTGAAGCTGGACTTTGAACTGAGCTGACTTATCAGGGGTCAAGTCGAGATAAACAGAAGACAAAGGCACTGCTGACATGAAGATCTTCAGAGAAAGGGCGCGAGTGTGTGTGAAATTGTAACATTCTGCCTGCTGAAGAAACCAGAAACTGCTGATTGCTGTGTGAAGAAAATATTGGAAAAATATTGAAGACTGCAACATTTCAGCATTTGAAAGGAACAGAGAAAGGAACACAGAAAAATCACACAGAGAGGTTGTGGAAACACAGACAGGCTGTTAAAACTTTTGCCTAGATGCATGAGAAGAAAAGAAAAGGGACACAACGGATCATGTTTTTCCCAAGACAGTGGTTAACAAGGAGGATATAAAGGACTGTCACCCCTCCCTTTCCTTTGGAGCAGCTAACCTAACCTGGACACCTTAGAGGCAGCACTGCAGGGCTACACTCCCAGCACCAAGTTACTTCAAGTCTGACCACCTTGAATGTATGTTTGTTTTGTAAGTATGAAAGGTGTTTGTTTTTAATTAGAACATAGTTTAAGATAAATAAGTTTATAAGTGATATTAAGAACCTGCTTAATAAAATTTATCTTATGGGTTAAGCACTGTGTGGTTTGCATTTTTACATGGTACTTCGATAAGAACCTCCCCCAAGAAGGTCCCTGAGACTTGATCACTCTCAGAAATCAGGTTATTTTATAGATATAGTTGGTCACCATTCTTAAAAGGAAGCGGTGATGATTGCTTTGGTAATAGCGACTAACTGGTTACATAGAAACAGTCGGTCACCATTCTTAAAAGGAAGCGGTGATGATGGCTTTGGCAGCTGTCTCTTATACACATCTAGATGTGTATAAGAGACCCCACATATGCTGTCTGTGTACATTTCTGCAAATTTAAAATAGCCAATTGTGTAAACTGCAGATAGCTAAAAAAAACACCAACTTTTTTAAAAATAAGAAAGCAACCCTAAAAATGCAAGAAATCACACATGTATGTAATAATCTATTTCATAATCTTGTCTTGAACCTTTGCTTTTCCAGTCTGTTTCAAAGCTCTGTCACAGCACTTCCCCCAACTGCTTGTCCTTCCCTCACCCAGGTGAGCTCTACCATGCATACAGCCCTTCCTCTGACAATAAAGCTTTTCACATATGCCAGACACTTTGCCTCCTGTGTGAATTCCCTGATAAACGACACTAGGTGGATTATCTCATTATAGTTTAGTGAACTATGGTTGGGTTGCAGCAGCGACTGGTGAAGAGTGGTGGGTTGGGGCAACTTCCATCCATTCACTCACCAACAGGGACGGATTTAGGGAAAGGCTTTTAAGGCCCAGGCGGCATTTTCTGGTGTGGGTGGTAACATACCACAGCACCCCCGTGCAGCTGCCCTGCTCTTTTTCTCCCCCCAGGTTGCTTCTCCCCAATAAGTTCTTCTGCCTCCCCTCCCTGGCTTCAGTTTCATCTCTCACCTGCCTCTGCCTGCTAGTAGTTCTGCAGCAGCAGCAGCAGGGACACCAGACACTGATCGGACTGGGAGATAAAGCTGTTTGTTTACAAACAACTCCTCCCTATGTGAGTGATCAGAAGGTTGTTGCCTTGTAAAGAAGGTTCTTTGAGATGGCAACCAACATTCTCACAACTGGGTAGTGCATGGCATGCTCACCATATTCAAATAATAGACCACGTGATGGTCTTGAACTCCTATAGTGTAAAACGCACTCCCCCCCTCAGAATGACAGTTCCTTCCAACCTTTATAGGATTATAAGAAAATTCCATGCGGGACCGGAAGGGTGGGTGTTGTGAGAATGTTAGGAGCCATCTCGAAGAACGTTGTTTATAAGGCAGCAACCTTCTGTTCTTCGAGTGGCTCCTCACCACTTCCACATTCCTCCCCCTGAGACCATATCTCCCCTGGCCCATCACAACCTACCCCCCCGGTTGTTCCCCCAGTCATCCTGCCAGGATCACCCACGCCCAACCTCCCTGTTCCCCCCCTCCCCGGGACCTCCTCTCACAGAGGGTCCCCCCACCCTATCCCTCAGACAATGCCCCCCCGTCTCACCAGGGGCAGAGTCCACTTCCCCCCCTCTCCCTAACCTATCTCCCCTCCCACCCCATCCGGGATCTCCCCCTCTCACCAGGAGTCCTACCTTCCCCCTAACTAACATATGATACCCCCCCTCACGGGGAAGCCCCATCCCTCAGGGTCACCCCACTTCCTCTCACCAAGGGGGGTGGCCCTGTTCTCCCCAACCCACTCCCCTTGCCCCCCTTCCTCATAATAAACACACCCCATCCCACCCAAACCCCTTTAAAACACAAACTATAATACCTCCCACCCCTATTATATTTAAAATTCCTAATAGAGTTCTCCCAAACAGAACTCTAATATTCAGGGGAGATACTAACTTTAAAAAGAGACTCCCCTTCCCACACACACTTATAGAAACAAAAACAAGACCCAAATACAGTAGTCCATAAATCAACAGCGTATTCGGCTAAGGCTCCCCAGGTCTCCCTAAGGGTCTCCACAAGGACTGCGCCCTTTGGCTCGCGGCCCTTAGGTACACAGCCTGTGGTGCACGCCTGCGATGGCGCTGGGTCTCCATGCGGCTTTCACCTCCCCGCTGATGACTCTCCAGGTGGGGAGGGACCTCTGGCCCTGCCCTCCTCCTCGTGGAGGATGCGGTTGCAAAAAATGCAGTTTTAGGGTGTGTAGAAGCATTTTTTCCAAGTTGGCAGAAGTAATAATTCAGCTCTGTTCAGGACTGGTCACACTTCACCTGGAGTATTGTGTCCAGTTTGGGGTACCTCATTTTAAGGAGGACATTAACAAATTGGAGCCGGTTCAGAAGAAGGCAAGAGAGATGATAAAGGATCTCAGAAGCAAGTCCTTGAAGGATAGGAGTATGTTTAGCATATCAAAGGGTAGATTAAGGGGAGAAACAATAGCAGTCTTCAAATATGAAAAGGGCTGCCACCAAGAGGAGGTAAGGAACTGTTTTTCATTTCTACAGAGTGTAGGACTAGAACCAAAATGCTCAAGTTACAAGAATGTAAATTTCAGTTAAATATCAGGAAAAACTTCCTAATAGCAAGAGATGTGTGGCAATGGAACAAGTTGCTTAAGGAGGCTGTTGTGCTTTCCATTAGTAGAAGTTTTCAAAAAGAGGATGGACATCTGTTGGGGATATTGTAGCTGTAGTCATCCTGCACCCAGCAGGGGATTGGACTAGATTATCTTCTAGGTCCCTTCCAATTCTATAATTCTATGCTGAAGAGGGCTGCACCCTGGACAGACTTCTGTGGGATGTCACTTGATAACATTCCATTTATTATTATTCCTTCCAGCTCACATTTATCTAGCTTACTTATGAGAATGTCACACAAACCTTGTCAAAGGCTCTACTCATATGATGTTGAGACATACGACATCTACTGTATCCCCTTTGTTAACTAAGTTAGTAACCCTGTCTAGAAATGAAGCTAGATTGGCCAGGCATGATTTTTTCTTAACAAATCCATGTTGGTTACTAGTTATCACTCACCTTTCCTTAGCCTGCTCACAAACTGATTGCCTTATCATTTGTTCTAAGACCTTTCCAGGTAGCAAAGTCAAACTGACTGGTCTATAATTCCCAGGGTCTTCCTTTCCTCACCTTTTAAAAAACAGGGACTATGTTTGCTCATCTCCAGTCCTCTGGGACCTCGCTTTTTCTTCATGACTTTTCAAAGAGAATTGCTTTGAAATTCACCTTCAAGATAGACAAGATCCACCTCGACATCGCTTCCCACTCCTCTCCTCTTCCTACTCCCTCCCCTCTCCCTCCTTCTCTCCTGTCCTTCTTCCCTTCCACCTCCCTTCAGGAAATCTCCTCCCTGCTCTCCTCCAATCCTTCCACTTGCCCCCTTGACTCCATCCCCTCCTGCCTCCTGACCTCCATTGTTTCCACTGTCGCCCCTTCCCTCCTGCACATCATCAACCTCTCCCTCTCTACTGGCTCCTTCCCCTCTGCCTTCAAGCACGCCACTGTCTCTCCTATCCTCAAAAAGTCCACTCTTGACCCCTCTGACCCTTCTAGCTACCGTCCTGTCTCATTCCTTCCTTTTGCTTCCAAGCTTCTTGAATGTGTTGTCTACTCTCGCTGCCTCGACTTCCTCTCCGCCAACTCCTCCCTTGACCCCCTCCAATCTGGCTTTCGTCCACTTCACTCTACTGAAACTGCTCTCGCTAAGATCACCAATGATCTTCTTGTGGCTAAATCTTGTCCTCCTTGACCTCTCTGCTGCCTTCAATACGGTTGACCACTCACTCTTGCTGGACTCACTTCACTCCCTTGGCTTCCGTGGCTCCGTCCTCGACTGGTTCTCCTCCTACCTCTCTGACCGCTCCATCAATGTGTCTCTTGCCAACTCCACCTCCTCTTCCCTTCCACCCTTGGTTGTTTTTCCCCAAGGCTCTGTCCTTGGCCCTCTCCTCTTCTCTATCTATACCCTGTCCCTAGGCAAAATCATTGCCTCCCAATATCACTTTTACGTTGATGACACTCAACTCTATCTCTCTACTCCCTCTCTGTCTCCATCTATCCAAGCTCGCCTCACCAGCTGTATCTCTGACATCTCTACCTAGATGTCTCAACGTCAACTCAAACTCAACATGGCTAAAACTGAACTCCTTATTTCCCCCCCTCATCCTTCCTCTCCTGCTTCCCTGTCGATCCTCATCGATAGGGTTACCATCCTTCCCGTCCCCCAAGTCCGTAGCTTAGGCTTCATCTTTGACCCCCTTCTTTCAAACCCTACATCGACTCTGTTGCCAAATCCTGTCGCTTCTCCCTCTATAACACTGATAAGATTCATCCTTTTCTCTCTGTCTCCTCTGTCAAAACCCTTGTTCATGCCCTGGTCATCTTTCACCTCGATTACTGTAACCTCCTTCTCATCATTCTCCCCTTATCTCTGTCCAAAACTCTGCTGCCAGGATCATCCACCTCACCCGTAGCTTCAACCACATGCAGCCCCTCCTGGCCTCTCTTCACTGGCTCCCCCTTCCTGAATGAATCCTGCACAAGCTCCTAATCTTCACCTATAAAGCTCTTCACAACCTTGCTTCCCCCTACCTCTCTGCGCTAATTTCCATCCGTACTCCAGTCTGTGAACTCCGCTCCTCCTCTGTCCCCTCTCTCACCCTCCCTCACTTCCCCTGCTCCACTAACTGCCTTCGTCCCTTCTCCCTAGCTGCCCCCCATGCCTGGAACTCCCACCCTGCCCACATCCACCTCGTCCCCTCCCTTCGTACCTTCAAATCCTTCCTCAAGACCCACCTCTTCTGCTCTGCCCTCTCTGACTCCTCGCTCCCCTCACCTAACTCCTGCTGATACCCTCCATCCAGTACAACCTGTTACCTGTGTACGCATATTCTCACCACATGGACCAACCAGCCATCATTCTTGATGTAACCAAGCCAAGCGTGTGCACCTGGGACCTTGCATCTTCATGAATGTTACACTCCTTGTCTATCCCTCTGTTCCCCTTCCTTCGTCTCCCCCCGCCCCTGGTCTCTCAGATTGTAAGCCCTAGGGCAGGGACCATGTCTATCCAATGAATTTGTAAAGCGCCAGGTACACTGCTGGCGCTATATAAATGCTTGATAATAATAAATATAAATAATAAATTAATAATAAATAATAGTGTTTCCTTAGGGATCCTAGGATGCAGTTCATGGACTGCATTACCTCCTTCTTATTGTCCATGTCTTCTTTGTCAAGCATCTGCTCATGGCTTTCCTTCTTGGAGAAGAGTGAGTCAAAATTGGAGAGGGGGTGGAGGTGTGGGAAAAGGCAGGCTAAAATCCCTTGAGTACAACTTTTTAATCTGCCACGCTTGCCCTCTCATTTGTGATTTAAAAGAAAAAAAGGGAGTGAAATGCAGTGGCCAATTTCTGATTAACTCACTGAGTTCCTAAATCAGTATACACTGTGATTACTTCTACCAGAACCAAACAAAATTGAGTACAGCTACTGACAGAGGTAGCATGCTGCAGTATATAAAGCAATGAACAATATATGGGTTTTATGGTTAGCTCTTAATTTGTCATCCTGTCTGGTCCTAAGAAAGTAATTTCACCTGTTTATGCCTCAGTGGAAGAGAGATAAACCTCCTCCGTCCCCTGCCCACTGCTTTTGAAAAACACTTTGAGATCAGGGCTGATTAACTGGAAGCCCACAGACCAAGCCTGGCTCATGCTGTGGTTCCATCCAGCTCATGGCCTTAACAACTCACTTTGTTAGTTATCAGTCTTTTCTAAATAAAACACAAATTTCCAGAATGGCATCATCTAATAATAGCTCCAAACTCGTCATGTTCAGCTCAAACAGTTTGTGTTGATAAGTTTGAACATGGTTAGTCTACCCCTGCACTATGAAATAAAATACACTGGCCTCACAGGAGATTTTTTTTTTTTTTTGCAGTCCAGTCTGCCAGCAAATTGCAGAGACACAATCTAGCCCACAAGGGCCAAGAAGTTGGACAGCCCTGTTAAAGATGAACAGCACTACTTAGTTATACATTTTAAGGCCAGAAGGGGTCATTAAGATCAGAATAAATTACACCAAACTGGCTTAATGTCCTCCTTTGGCAGGATAACTGAAAAGAAGAATGAAGTTGATATAATGTACTTGGATTTGAGTAAGGTTTTCACATGATATCTTCATAAGGAACTTGGAGAAATGTGGCCTAGATGGAACTATTTGAATGATTCGCAAGCAAATAATAGCAATTTATCAATCAATGTCAGATTGAGAAGCTGTCTCAAGCAGGGTTTGTTGTGTGAATGTTTTTGAGTGGCTGATTTTCAGGTCAACACTGTTTGAAGCAGAGGCTTTTGGGAGCAGGACTTTTGAAGCAAGCTTTTGGAAGCAGAGGGCTCTCGGAAAACATCACTTTGAAGCTGGACTTTGAACTGAGCTGACTTATCAGGGGTCAAGTCGAGATAAACAGAAGACAAAGGCACTGCTGACATGAAGATCTTCAGAGAAAGGGCGCGAGTGTGTGTGAAATTGTAACATTCTGCCTGCTGAAGAAACCAGAAACTGCTGATTGCTGTGTGAAGAAAATATTGGAAAAATATTGAAGACTGCAACATTTCAGCATTTGAAAGGAACAGAGAAAGGAACACAGAAAAATCACACAGAGAGGTTGTGGAAACACAGACAGGCTGTTAAAACTTTTGCCTAGATGCATGAGAAGAAAAGAAAAGGGACACAACGGATCATGTTTTTCCCAAGACAGTGGTTAACAAGGAGGATATAAAGGACTGTCACCCCTCCCTTTCCTTTGGAGCAGCTAACCTAACCTGGACACCTTAGAGGCAGCACTGCAGGGCTACACTCCCAGCACCAAGTTACTTCAAGTCTGACCACCTTGAATGTATGTTTGTTTTGTAAGTATGAAAGGTGTTTGTTTTTAATTAGAACATAGTTTAAGATAAATAAGTTTATAAGTGATATTAAGAACCTGCTTAATAAAATTTATCTTATGGGTTAAGCACTGTGTGGTTTGCATTTTTACATGGTACTTCGATAAGAACCTCCCCCAAGAAGGTCCCTGAGACTTGATCACTCTCAGAAATCAGGTTATTTTATAGATATAGTTGGTCACCATTCTTAAAAGGAAGCGGTGATGATTGCTTTGGTAATAGCGACTAACTGGTTACATAGAAACAGTCGGTCACCATTCTTAAAAGGAAGCGGTGATGATGGCTTTGGCAGTAGCGGACTAATTGGCTACATAAGGCAGTCACATTGGATGGTCACCATTTCTCAAAGAAAGCGGTGATGATGTTCTTAGTAGTGAAATAATAGACTACAAGACTGTCAATTTAAATATCCCGAGAACTTGGGTCAAATAGAGAATTTTGCCCCTAACACGTTCCTCAGGGGTTGGTTTTCAGTGCTGTTCAACGTTTTTATTAATGACTTGGATGAGGTGATAGAGAGGATACTCATGAAATCTGCTGATGACAGAAATAATAAGGTACTGCTAATACTTTGAAGGATAGGATAAAATTTCAAAATCATCTTACCAAGTAGGAGAGCTGCGTTGTACAAAACAATATGAAATTCAATAAGGGTAAGTGTAAGGTTATACACAGAGGGCAGAAAAAACCAAAGGCATGAATAATGCAAATAGGAATTAATTGAATTGGTAGTAGCATGGTAGAAAGGAAAATTGGGTCCTTACCATGTCAATTTTCCTTCTAGAAAGAGGTACTGGACAGCAATTCGATACAATGGGGTTGATCCTCACCATGACCAGCAGGTGGCAGAAATCATCAAAATTCAACAGACATGCCCAGAGGGGATCAGTCCCTGAAGCTCCAGTTGTCCAAAAGCCTGGACCTGAAAAATGGAAAACTCAAAATATCCAACATTAATAAAAGAAAGAACACAGCAAATCCACAGGGGATGTAACCGCAACCATACAGGTCACCCCTGAAGTGTATATGCATATGACATGCAAAAAACACAATGCAGAAAAGTCCTGCAAGAACCTCATAAGGAGGGCCGAATTGCTGTCCAGTAGCTCTTTCTAGAAGGAAAATTTACAAGGTAAGGACCCAATTTTCCATTCTCCTCAGAGCTCCTGGACAGCAATTTGATACAATGGGGATGTATCCAAGCAGTATATCCTTTCAAATTCCAGGGTGGGATAAACCAGGTATGTAATATAGAATTACTGCAATAGATTTGACCTATCAAGTTACCCTCTTGGACTACTCTCAGATTAAGTGTGGACCCTACTGACTTCAAGAATGAATCTCTATAATGTCTGAAACAGAACTCAGTAAGAAAACAAAGCTATCTTATGAATCCCCTTAACGGGAGATTAGGCTTGAATATTGCCAAAGAGAAGGCCAACCTAACAAGTGAGGCCAGATTACCATAGAGCTAATAGGAGCCATGTTCCAAACTCATTTAAGTATCATGTTAGGTTCTGTCAAGAGGCAAAGAGAAAAGGATTGTTGCTCATTCCAACAAAGCCAAAGGAAAACCACAAGTTTTCCTTGTGCCTAAAAGTGCAAACATCAATCTCTAAAGCCCCATGCATGCCAAAAGCATATCATGGAGACTCTAGTGAGTGACAATGGATAGGCTAAACGTCAGGCGGTAACCTTACTACCTGAGCTGAGCAATACCCAGAGCAAGCCTGTTAATGAAAGTCTGAGATGAGCATTGATACGGATACCTTCATAATCATGAATCTGAATTAGACAGTAAGTGCTTAGCCTAGAAACTTGCTCTGTCGCCAAGATTACCATGCACATATCTGCTTCTATCTAGAAGAGATTTTTTTTAAAAAAACCAAAACATGAACTCTATAGTCCAGAGACTAAAGGAATGTAGCGAACTCATAATCTAAATCCAACCTAGAAAGGATGAAGGATTGACAGGTTATCAGGGTGAATACTGTAAAGGAATTTCCGGTAACCTCAACCAAAAATGTGGATAACTCTGTCTTGTGAGCATTACACTGAAGACTTCAGTGCAGCCAGAGAGTGTCAGAATACTGTAACAACCACAGTGAAATTGAAGTTTATTTTGGAACTCCAACTTTCGCAAGCCATACATCCCTTTGCTACTCAAACCATGAATGCTAAAAGACGTATAACTTGTTGTTGAGCTCTCCAGGATGGACAACATCCTCCTGGAACAGTATTATGTTATCTGAGTCAGATGTCCTTCGCATCTCACCTCTGTTGAACATCTTTCCTTTCCTCACAGTAGGTCATATTCAGCATCTAACTGACAAGATGAATGCAAAAGTATACACAGGTGACTCTGAGACCAAGTCTGAAAGCCTACAGCAACTGGTATTCCTAGGTGGTCTCCCATCCAAGTACTAACCAGGGCTGACCGTGCTTAACTTCCAAGATCCAACAAGATCGGGTGTGTTCAGGGTGGTGTGGCCATACACTCCTAGGGTACAAATGTCTAATTCCCTTGCGAACTAAATCATTTTATGAAACTGTACTCAATCTTCATCTCTCAAATGCTACAGGAAGTATAACTCTCTGTCTAGAATAATTTATAAGACTATGCTGTTGATAGCATGTTGTATAGATTACCCTGCTTCTCTAGCACACTTCTTTGAAGGGGTTTTATTCACAAATCACCCAAACACAGGGAAAATTAAATTTCTCTAGAACCTGGATTGCTGTCTTTATCACCCTCAAAATCCCTTGTGAGGTAAGAAAACACTATTCGTAATCGTAGGCGGAAAGAGTTCAAAAAATAGAACTTGCCATAGGCCACCCAGAGAGTGAATAGTTAGTACTTGAACTCTGTACTCCATTAGTTAGTTTATGCCTTGTTCACTAGGATAAACCAGGCTCCTGGGTCTATAGTTTCTACCTCCAGTGATAGTCCATCTGATTTAAAGCACCCCAGAGAAAGACCTGGGATATGGGACTAGGCCAAGCATATTTCCCAGCACTATGAGTGCTACTGGTCATAGCTCCAAGCTAACCCTCAGTGGAGAGCCATTTTGATAAAATTTTCAAGAGGTCTCTGAAGGTTTAGCAAGGTTAGTCAGCTCACTTAGCAAGATGCCATAGAGATTAATTCTAGCATAATCCCTTTGATATACATGTTTGTACAAAGTAATTGAACCGGGTTAGGGACTTGCCAATAACTACTGATTATAGAGTACCAGAAACATTGCTGACACCATACCAGCAAAAAACAATTATCGAGATCTGGCCCCTTGTGCCATTGTCCCAATTTCTTGATATCAGACAAAAAATTTCTTCCCTGGCACTTTTAAAAAAAAACCAAAAACATGATTGAATATAAGAAATATTGTGTCCCCCCATGCTACGGGTATTTTATGTCCTCAGACAAGAAGCTCTTCCGAACTCCTTGCGCATGAACATTTGCGGTGTCCCTCTCTACTTGTGCCGGTTACGGTGCCAGAATTGATATGACCCTGCCTTGATAGTGCAGAGGTGGAGACTGAATAGCAGAATGAAGGGCCACTGTAAGATAAAGATCCATGGTTTAAAGCAATGACTGAAGCTTGACATGATCTAGTAGCTATCGAGTCATAATCCAGTCGAGTCCAGTCTTGTGAAAGGATCCCACTTTGACCCATCATAAGGCTGTGAATCAGCCATCCAGGGAGAATACAGGGCCCCCTATGAATCAACTGTTCTATCTGGGGTTAACTTGATTATCCAGGACAGGAGTACTGAGAGTACCTTTGCCATGAAAACCTGGTTCTATGACTTTGACAAGAGTTTGTGGATAAGAAACTGCTTGCATCAGCATAGAGAACAAGGTATAAGTCACTGGCTCAGAACCTTACTGCTGCAGTACATGAGGTGTAATTCCGAAACAAGTCAACCTCTAATTGTAGAGGGCTGTAGCGTTTAGTCTCCTTTCTGCAAACCAATACAATTGGCTTGCAAGCGAGGACGCTGCTGCCTCGACTTTGGGCGAGCGCGCTGCTGCCTCAACTTTGCGAGAGGACTAAAATATATATTCAAAGGCTCTAAAGTGCCAGACTTGTCATAGAAGTCCTGGCAACTGTTATCATTCATCGCTAATTCTGTAAATCATAGTTATATATTCTAGGAGGAATCCACAAAGTAGGACCAACTCCTTCATATTGCTCCTTGGGATTAGAGGTCCACTTATACTCATGAGAGGACCCTGTGCTCTGGGAGGAGTACCCTGGAAAACTCCTGGCATCTCTCCATCCAATACTGCTCCTAAAGGAAATATCATTATATTATTATTATGCAGTATTAAATACCACTAAGTATCCATACAGTCCCAGCCATGTACCCGGCATTCCAGGCCTGTAGAATGTGTACAGGATCCCTGCCGCAATGGTGCTGTGGTTGTCTGTGACCCTCCTGTGCATGTTCAATCCCTTTAGGGGAAAACTGAGGAGAACCTGGGGAGTGTAAGGTAAAGGTTTTATGATAAAATAGGGGGGAAACTCTGGTCTGAGTCCAGCCCACATCTACAGTTCACACTGTTCAATTCCTTTAGTGCAAGCCCCTTGGGGATAGGAACCTGTCTATATCTATTGATTGTACAACGCCTATACACTGCTAGTGCTACATTAATAACAATCAATCATCATCATCATCAGGCGTCCAGTGTCCTGGATTCTCATCACAGTGTCCCTGCTCCCAGCCTGATAACAAAAATTTAATATCAGGATACTGCAAAGGATCCTCACGAAGGAGAACCTTAGTTAATTCTGAGGCTTTGGCTCCAGCAGCAGCGTCTAGTCTTCTGGGTGGCTGGAAATTCTCCTCTTCTTGCCTGCTTAATCCTCTTGGAGCGATTCTGCAAGGCAGGCACTTGAAATATGCTTCTTTGAAACGTGCTGGGCCTTTGCAATGCACCTCTGCTAGTGCCGGCCTGTTTGAAATGCACCTCTCTGCTACTGCCTGAAGGTTGCCAGCAGGTAGTCCCTCTCACTGCAGAGCCTTCTGTACCCATGCCAGCTGGGATGGGTAGAAGCGAATGGGGCTCAAAACTTCTCTCAGGAGCCCGTTACGTCTGCCCGGGAGCTGAGCATGTGACATGGGCGGGCTGGAGAGGGCTCTTCCCGCCTGAGTACTCTGGCAGTGGGAGGGGAGGGCTCGCTCTGGGCCTGTAAACAGTGCAGGGAGAGGAGGTGCCCTCAGGAAAATCCCCAGTGCCCGATCTGTCTCTCCTGCGCCTGCTGGGGGGAGGCTTCCATTGCCTGATCAAGTTCCTGACTACCCGCACCTCCCATGGAGTGGCCACGGAGTGGTGAGGGGGTTATCTTGGCATGCAGCTCCCCACCGAGGCTCTCTTCACTGTCTGTGGAGGAGGCCCTTTAGTCAGCCAGCCCTTCTTGTGATCTGGAAGGCTGGCAATAGGCTGTGGGGAGAGAGGGAAGTGGGTCTTACTGTGTCTGCCTGAAGTCTCTGTCTGGTCCATGCTGCTCCAGAAGCCAGGGTCCCGCTGTGCTGCCTACGTTTGGGCTCCAATGGCTGTGCCGGCCCTGACTCTTGTGTGAGGGACCTGGCAGCAAACTTTGTTACAGTGATGGGAGCTTTCCGCAGGGCAATTCAAGAACAACTCCGTCCACCTCAGCCCCGTCCCACAGATGGGCCATCAACATCTCATGGTCAACAGTATTAAATGCTGCCGACAGATCTAATAGAATGAAAAGGGATGATCTACCCTGACCCAATTCATGGTGCAGGTCGTTGTTCAAAGCCACAAACGCAGTTTCAGTGCCAAACCCAGGGCGAAAGCCAGACAGTGAAGGATGAAGAAAACTGACCCGATCCAGATGCCCCTGAAGCTGCCAGGCCACCACCTGTTCAATAACCTTCCCTAAACAGCGACGGTTAGAGGCTGGTTGATAGCTGGCAAGGGAGTCAATGTCAAGAGATGGTTTCTTGAGCAGAGGCCGCACCACTGCCTCTTTAAGGTGGCCCGGCACTCTCTATGGGAGGCATTGACAACACTGGCCAGCAGCGGCCCTAACATCTCCCAACAGGCTTTGAACAGTCAGGACGGGCATGGATCTAACTCACAACAACTGACCCTGCCTGTCCCAAGGGCATCCACCGCCTCAATGGGCTACACCCACTGAAATGGATCCCACAAAACAGGACAAGGTGGGGCCTCCGCTACCTCAGGTTCTCCTATTGCTACAAGTGTGGCATCAAAGTTGTGGAGAATACAGGTGATCTGATCCATGAAGAAGTCAACAAACATGTCACAGCGACCACTAGAAGATTCCAGTTCCAGGCGGAGAGAGGCTGGACTGACCAGCCCCTACACCACCTGGAAAAGCTCAGATGGATGTGACTGGAGATGCTACACCTTCTTTGCTGCCCACACAGCCACAGCATAGGCTCTTAAACTAACTCTATGCTGTAACTGATTGGCTTCAGCACGTGTACACCATCACTCCAATCGCCATCCCTCATGCTTCATCTGTCACAGGTCCTCTGTAAACCAAGGGGACCTGCATTGTCGACATTCAGGAAGCAGACACCTATGAGCCGTTCGGTTGATGGTCTCAGTCAGTAGAGTGTTCCAAAAAGCTACGAGGTCATTGAGTGAACGGTCATCAAGATTGGGGGGTTCCCCAAGAGCAGTCTGGAACCTTTCTGGTTCCATAAGTCTCCAAGGATGAAGCAACCGAACTGGTCCAGCTCCTCTTTGGGGGCAGACATACGCCAGGACACCGGCCCAGAGGAGGTAATGGTCTGAGCATGGCAAGGGCACAGCTAACACTTCCCCTACCACCAGATCCCCTGCCTCAAGATCAATGCAAAACATCAGGTCAAGGGTATGTCCCTCATCATGTGTCAGGCCAACAACCCTCTGAGACATCCCATGGTTGTCATGATGGCCATGAACTCACGCTCCGCTCCCCCAAGATCGACGTCCATGTGGATATTGAAGTCCCCCAGGACCAGAGGCCTCAGAGACCACAAAACCACCTCCAACACCAATTCTACTAGAGTGTGTAGGGATTTTGCTGTACATGTAGGCACGTGGTATACCAGCAGCAGCCCTAATCTGTCTCCAGCCAAATCAATAACTAGATGGATGCTCTCTACACCCGAGATGGTTTGCACTGGATACCTCCTCACAGACCAGGTCTCCCTAAAAATAATGGCTAAACTGCCCCCCTGCTCCTCTGGCCGGGGCTGATGCTGTACAAAGTCCCAGCCGGAAGAAGGTCAGCCAAGACTGGCCCCGACTCAGCGTCTACTCAGGTCTCTGTAATACACACGAGGTCGGCTGACTTATCCAGGATTAATTTCAGAATTCATTCCAGAACTATGCTGCTCTACTCAGTTATGGTCAGGCCCCAGCTGGAGTACTGGGTTCAGTTTTTGGCACCACATTTTAAGAAGGACATAGAAAAGTTGAAGAGTGTGTGTAATACAAATCTTATGGGAGGAGAGGTTGAAGGACTTGGTATGTCCAGCTTAGAGAAGAGATGACTAAGGGGTATATGACAGTCTACAGGAGACATTCCCTTATCCCCATACCCTTATCATTGCAACATGGACCTGCCTGCTGTCATTGTCATCGTAACCAAGCCAAGTACGTGCACTCGAGACCTCGCATCTTCATGAATGTTAGACCCCTTGTCTCTCCCTCTGTTCCCCTTCCTAAGTCTCTCCCCCAGCTCCTGTCTCTCAGATTGTAAGCCCTAGGGGCAGGGACCGTGTCTATTTTATTACTTTGTAAAGAGCCAGGTACACTGCTGGCGCTATATAAATGTTTGTTAATAATAATAATAATAATAATAACATTCAAATATTCATAAAGAAGATGGAGAATGTCAACAATTGTTCTCTTGCTATGGAAGGCAGGACAAGAGACAATGCGGACAATCCAGAGGCCTGCTTACGCTGATTGTAACGCGCTATGCACAGTCAGAACGCACGTGCTCAAACATGCACGCAGTGCCCCGTGCACAGCACAGTCACGTGGGGTGGGTCGCTTAGGCCAGGGTTGCATTTTTGCTGCACACGGCATCACATGTGCATCTGAGAATGTGCATTCTGGCTGTGCACTGTGCATCAGGGTCAGTGTAAGCAGGCTGCTGGATTGTCCCCAATAGGTATAAAGCTGCTGCAAGGGAGATTTATGCACTTTTTAAAACATGCCGCGGCTGCGTGGGGGATGGGTGTGCAGGGGCGGCATGTGGGTGCGTGCGTGCATACACAGACACACACCCATGGAGCAATCACCATTTTGGCCAATTGCTCCATGCGTGCGTGGAGGTGGGTGAAGATAGGTGGGTCGCAGGGAGCACACAAGCATGCCCACCCACCCCCATGCCCATGTAGCGGACCTGCGTGGAGCATGCGTAGGTTCATCTCATGTAAAAACGGCATCAGGGGAAAAATCCTGACTGTAAGGGTGGGCAGGCATTGGAACGGATTACCCAAGGGATTCTCCATCATTGGGGGTTTTAAAGAAGAGGCTGGATGAGCATATGTCTGGGATGATCTAAGTATAGCAAATCCTGCATTAAGAAGGGGCTGGACTTGATGATCTTTGTGACCCCTGCAAGTTACATATTTTCACCAAAATAATTTAGTTCTATCCGAGCTAAGTGGGTTTTGTTATTGTTTTGTACCAACCTTCAATTCTCCTGTAGCCACTTTAAAAACAACTTCTATGACACAGCCCACAGCCAAGCGAGCAGCACCAGATGAATGCACTTCATTCCATATTGTGTCACTGTAGACCTAAACGAAACAGATTCACAAATTCAGAAAAAAATAAGAGCACAAAAATAGACGATTATGATTATTATTATTAATTAATATTTATTATTATTAATGTATTATTATAGATACCCACCCTATCCCTGAAGGATCAGGGTAACTCACAATATATTAAAAATATATAGATCATACTCTCCATATCTCATCCATATCACCATCCACCCCTGAGTCTTCCCCACCCCACCAGCTTACCTCCTTACACAGATGGAAAGACTAAATAGCGATGTTCCCAAAATCTCTTGAGATTACTACAAAGTACTAAACTACAGTAGCGTAATACATGCAAACATGTCAGCCATAATATGTCTGAGGGTGCAATCCTCTGACATTAAAGTCAATGGCAAAACTCACAGTGGAGGATTGTTTTGCCTGAGTGCTAATACTACCATGGTGAGGCGGTGCAACTCTTCCACATTTCCCATGTGAATACACACAAGAACTAGAAAATATACAAGTTAGTGCCAATGTTACCGTGCAGTTCATATCCATCCATACTAACATTACTCAAAATACAGCTTTGCCAGTAGGAAAAAAACCCCAAAAACTCATTGCACAAAAAGGTGTAAGAAAATTACAATGAAATCTCTCATTAAAAATGTGGAAGGTGCTGGTGCTGGTGAGGGAGAATGCGGATTCTGCTATCCTTGAAAGAAATCAGCATCTAAAATAGAGCTAAAATGAGTACCTGCCAGAACAAGCAAATCCATCCAATCCGAACAATCTGACCCAAAATGAACAAACCAAGTAACAAACACTACCCGACCAATCTTTGATCAATTACTCATTTTCACAATTTCAGTTCATTCAGCTTGCGTGGTTCATTTGGTTTGGTCATTTCCAGTTTTTAACCACTCACTTTCATTGTTTCTGGTGAAAATGAATGGAAAACTGGAAATGGACAAAATAAACAAACTCAATGAACTGAGTGAATTGAAATTGCGAAAAATCAGTTTAAATATTCTGATGAATGTTGTTCAGGTCAACTACAACTTGCTTGAACTAAAAAAAACCCCATCCCTGCAAGCAGTTTCTCTGCTGCTTGTTTCACCTCTAATCTAAAGTTTGTCTTAGTGTGGAAAAAGTCCATGTGATATATTTAAAATCTATTCCATTTTAATAAGCAAAACATTAAAGTTTTAATAAATGTAATACTTCCCAATGTAGGAATACCACTGTACAGGAAAGTTATATGGAGTTTTACTGAACCCTTATGCAAAAGGCACATTGCACACTAAAGACATTGGTGTCCAAGTGACCCCATATTCCAGCAGCACAGAAATTATAGACTAGTAATAACATGTGTAGCAAGAATACTAAATGCACATTAACTATGATAAAACAGAAACAATAAAAGCAGCAGGAAAGCTATAAATAACATATGCACAGATGCTGCATTCATTCATTCATTCATTCATTCTATTTTTACCTCACCCTTCACTCAAAGGCTCAGGGTGGCTTACAAAAATATAAAAAATGTATAAAAACAAAACCTATAGAAACATATATAAAACATAAACAAAGCAATAAAAAAATATTAGGGTTACTTACCATAACTTAGTTCTTCGAGATGCCTTCATGCATTCTCACGTATGGGATCAACTCAGATGCCCTAAGAAGATCTGGAACTGTACCTCTAAGAGCAGTCCTCTGTTAAGCTTCCATTAAAGTTCTGGAAACTTCAGTGCTCATACCCTTCCCTCTCACTTCCCTGCACTCTTGCAAGAGCACAGGAGTTTAAGAGGAGGGGGAAGAGCCTAGCATTCCAGTTCCTTCTTCCACTCAGCTGAGCAAGCTGAGTATAGACTTCAGAAATGATGGGGAAGGAGGGTGGGGTAGTGAGAATGCATGGAGCCATCTCAAAAGAACTAAGTTACAGTAAGTAATCCTTATTTCTTTTTTTGAGTGGCTCTGTGATTCTCACTTATAGAAGAATACAAGCAGTGTTACCTAGATATCCAGGTGTTGGATGATCCTCATGGCAGGACTGAAGCCAATACCGCTTTTCCAAATGAGGCATTGTTCTTAGCCTTTAGGTTAAGGGCATAATGTCTCACAAAGGTGTCTGAGGTGCCCACGTTGCTGCTCTGCAGATATCCTGGACAGGAATGTGTTGAAAGGCTATAACGATGGATGCTACAGCTCTTATAGAATGCACTCGTAGTCCATGAAGGATTTCCTTCCTCACAGTTTGGTAGCATGAAGCGATGCAGGCTGTGATCACCTTTGATATTTGCTGCAAGGAGAGTTTGTTGCCTCATATCTTTTCCCCAAATGGAGGCAAAAAGGGAGTCTGTTCAATGGAACCGTTTTGTGCCAAGTAGAATACCAGGGTATGTTTAACATCCAGGGTGTGGAGCGTTGACTATCATTGAGGAGTGTGGACGGGAAAAGAACACCGGCAAGGTGATGACCTGGTTCACATGGAAAGTTGAGACTACCTTAGGACAGAAGGAAGGGTCCGTTCTAAGCTGAACCATATCCAGATAAAATATCTAGCTCTCCTGCATCTCTGACAGCTCCTTCAATGTGTCTCTTGCCAACTCGACCTCCTCCTCCCTTCCCCTCTTGGTTGGTGATCCCCAAGGTTCTGTCCTTGGCCCTGTCCTCTTCTCTATCTACACCCTGTCCCTAGGCAAACTCATTGCCTCCATGGCTTCCAATATCACCTCTATGCTGATGACACTCAACTCTCTTTTTCTCTAGTTCCTTCTCTCTCTCCATCTAGTAAAACTCGCCTCACCAGCTGTCTCTCTGATATCTCTACCTGGATGTCTCAACGTCAACTCAAACTCAACATGGCTAAAACTGAACTCCTTATCTTCCTCCCTCATCCTTCCTCTCCCTCTTCCCTGTCAATCCTTATCAACAGGGTCACCATCCTTCCTGAACAAATCCTACACAAGCTCCTAGTCTTCACCTAAAAAGCTCTTCACAACCTTGCTCCCCCCCTACCTCTCTGCGCTAATTTGCCTCTGTACTCCAGTCCATGACCAGCCAGCTATCATTTTTGATGTAACCAATTCAAACATGTGCACCTGGGACCTCACATCTTTGTGAATGTTACACTCCTCGTCTCTCCCTCTGTTCCCCTTCCTTCATCTCCCCCCCCACCCGCCGCCCGTCTTTCAGATTGTAAGCCCTAGGGCAGGGACCGTGCCTATTCCTTTACTTTGTAAAGTGCCAGGTACATTGCTGGCACTATATAAATGCTTAATAATAATAATAATAATAATAATAATAATAATAATTAATAAAACAAACGATAGGGAGGTGAAGCCTGGAGTGCAGCCAGTTCACCCACTCTATGTGCTGAGGTTAAGCAACTAGGAAGACAGCCTTGTAGGTGACAAGAGTGTCATTGCTAGAGGCTCAAAGGGCTACTATTTGAGTCTAAAGAGCACTAAAGAGAGATCCCACTGAGGCAGTGGGATAGAGATAGATGGATAGAGATCATTTGCATCCTTAAGGAAGGCTCTGGTAGTATTGGTAGAGAATAGAGATTTACCTTGAGGGTGAGAGAGGTGCACCGATATAGCAGCCAAGTGTACTCTTACGAAGGATATAGAGAGTTGAGTCTCATAACTGCAGGAGGTACAACAGAATAAGCTGTAGAGTTAATTGATGGATCTGTACATTATTTGATGAGCACCATTCAGTAAATCTCTTCCAGTCTGCAGCATATGTATATCGCGTAGACTGTTTTCTGGCGTTAAGTAGGACATTTGCCACCTCTGAAGAAAATTCTTCATCCAACTCCACTAGGCCAAATACCACGTTGTGAGATGTGGGGAGCGAAAGTCTGGGTGGAGCAGACGATCGGCCGACTGTGAGATGAGGTTGTGAACGAGCATCAGGGTCCACTTGTGCTTTGCATGCGTCACCAGGTAGGTGTACACAAGGGCTGCCTCTCTGGGGCAATGAGCAGTAATGTGGGTTGTTCCCTGTGTGCCTTATAATGTTCACAGATTCAGCAAAAATAGCGGGAAAGCGTAGGCAAAGAGGTTTCTCCAGCTGATTGCAAAGGCATCTGATATCATCTGATATGGAGCCCAGGGTTCTGTCCTCCCCACCCCCATGCAATGTATCTCGTGTTTATTGTTGGTGTCATCTGCAAATAGATCTATGTGCAGCATGCCCGATTATCCTCATTGTAAGGGGCCATTCGTGTCTGGGTAGCTGATGTCTGCTGAGATGGTCTGCCAGAATGTTTTGCTCCCCCACAAGGTGAATAGCTGATGGGGTCATCTCATGTTATATGCACCAATACCAGATTAGCAGAGCCTCGTTGGTGAGTGCTTTGGTCCTGGGCCCTCCTTGCCTATTTAGGTAATACATGGCGGTCACGTTGTCTGTAACCATCTGTACGCATGAACCTTGAACCACCTTTCTGAGTGCTTTCAAGGCTAAATGAATTGCTCTGAGTTCTAGAATGTTTATGTGCAGGTCTTGCTCCTCTCTAGACCATTGTCCCTGAGTAGTAATGTCTCCACAGTCACCCTTCTAAGGAAGTGTCCATTGTGACGATGATCGTAGGGTCTGGTTGCTGGAAAGACATACCTATCAAGACATTTCTGGGGGAGGCCCACCATAAGAGGGTGGTGAAAATAGCACTCGGGAGCTTGAGTTGTTTTGAGAGGCTGTCTAAATGTGGGGTGTAATGGTCTTGGAGTCAGTTTTTAAGAGGTCTGAAATGAAGTCTGGCATGGGGAGTGACATTCGTCTTTGAGGCCAAGAGTCCCATCAGACGTAAAAAAAAACCTGACCCTCCTGGTTGTTGTGTTCTGATGAGGGCCCAGCATCTCTTGGATGGCAAGGAACCATTCCCTGGGTAGGTAAGCTCTCTCTTGGGAGGCATCCAAAATCGCCCCTATGAAGGTCATGCCTTTTGTAATTGACAAAGATACCGACACCTTGGAGTAATGCTATTGTAATATTGATGCGATGATATAGTATGTCCTGAGACTCCGCTGTGATCAACTAGTCGTTTAGATTATACAGCCGCAGCGGCTGTATGTTACGCTATGACCATATTTTCAGGCTTCTCATTGAAACTCAGATGTGGTTTCTTTCAATAATATGTTGTTGGTTTTCTCTTTTATGTGTGTGGGTGTGTTGGGAATAATTACAATGGATTTTGCACAAATTTTCTTGTTGGTCTGGTTCTTAATTTTGGAGTTATATTCTTTTGAAGTTTCTGGTTTTATGTAAAATCCTGGCATCACAACATTTTATTGGAGTATGATATCTTTGGCTGCGTTCGCTTTATAGGCTTCAAAGTTGACCTACATGTAACCTGGGTACTCTGGACAGTGTTTCTGGATGTTTGGCAGGGTCTGCTGCTGTTGGAAACTTTTTTTTTATTAAGGTTGGAAGTTTCTGAACATGCACACATGTTCATTAGCTGCACACAGACACACATCAGCAGTTCCGTCCTGTCTCATTGTCATTATTCCATCCTCTCTGATTAGCTGTTGGAAGTTTACCTCACTGGATGTCACAATATTGAAAGGATTGGCTGGCCTAAGCCAGCTGCAGTACATGTAAGTAGATGCTTTTATGTAAGGAGTCTCTTCACGGTGGTAGCTGAGAGGATCCTTCTATTTGCAAGTTGATGAAGGCTGGCAGAGAGAAAATGAATCCATGCTGGATCCTTGTCAAAAGTCTGTGCCTTTTCTTGTCCCATGGGCAGGTACCAGATGTATACCAGGAAGTAGAGGTGTGCACCAGGGACCCATGTCATTATTCATTTTTGTTTTTTGTTTTTGTTATTTCAGTTTTTCATTTTTGTTTTTATAAATATTGAAACTTTGGTTTTGCTTTTGTTTTCTATTCCCCTTGGTTTCAATGGAAAACACATTTTCAGTTGTAACCTTTTTGTTTTTCATTATATTTGGATGAAACGTGGAGCGATTGTACCTCCAATGGAAAGCATTATGTGTACCAGATTTCAGAAGGATTGGATAATGGAATCCGATTTTGTAATCAGTTGGATTATGTTATTTTGCAAAAATTGCATATACATTCCTGGCTGTAACTTCTTTGTCTCCCATCTAACATGGATGGAACTTGATAAGTTTATACCCCTCCCCAAGTTTACTATCTATGCCAACCGTCAGAAGGATTGGATAAAGGGTCCTGGTGATATAAGCAATTAACCTATAAATGTATGTCTGAATGTAACATCTTTGTAGTTCAACTAGTGTACATGAAATTTGGCAGAGCTTTCTCTCACACCTTCAGGATCATCTCTGCCAAATATCAGAAAGATGTGATAAAGGGTCCCAGTTTTATAAGCCTGTACAGCATATGCAGAGAATGAGCCTATGCCAGGGATTCTCTTACGTGTCACTGAGGTATAAGATCTGTTTGTGATGCCAATTGGCAAGCAGAAATGTCAACCAAATATCCTTATTCTGTGCTGTCACCATCCCAACTTCTCTCCCCCACTTGTTACTGGGAAATTGGAAACATCTGTTTAGGAAAGAGCCAAAAGAGATTCTCTTATGTCTTCTGTCACAGTGCTGCAGGATGTGACTGTGATGATAATTGTCGAGTCTGGATGTGTAAACCATGTCTCCTGATTGCTGAGAAGCTATCCCCAAAGTCCCAGTTATGTCCCTTCTATGTCTGTCCCAGGGCCGCCCCCTATGCCTGCCTCAAAGCCACCACCAATTGGTCCTGTAGAGCTGGAAGCATGCGGTAATTGGCCAGTGAATGTGTCTGTCAGTCTGTTGGGTTGCTCCCCATCCTCCTGCCATGCCAGGTGCCTGCCTTTGTCTGTTACTGCATGTGCTGCTATTTATCTGAATGGTCTTCAAGGGGACAACTTCAATTGCTCATAAAATAGGGGCCCTTTTTCAAATTCTCCTGTAGATTGGCAGAGATGACAGGGAAGGTGTGGGATACATTCCTGTAAAATGCCGTGTACACGGGATGGAATATACAAATGTTACAGCCAGAAATGCATTTTCAAGTTAATGGCTTATAACATCAGGACCCTTTATCCAATCCTCCTGAAATTTGGCAGGTTTTGTTATCTTAGGAAGGGACATATATGTCCCAGGTTTCATGCAAATTGGATGGAAGATAAAGAAGTTGTAGTCAGAAATGTGGATGCAGCTTTTCTTAAAATCACAACATTCAACTGCTTGTAGAATCGGTTCCCTTCATCCAATCCTTCCAATATATGGTACATATAGTGCCCTCTATTGGGGGTAAAATCTCCCCAAGTGTCATCAGAATTGAATAAGAAACAAAAAAGATATAGCTGGAAATACATTTTTTAGTATTTTCCCATTATTTAAAAAACAAAAATTTGTTTTTGTTTTCATTATTATTTTTTGTTTTCATTATCATAATAATGAAAATGAAGTGCACACCCATACCATGGAGATGGAATGTGGATAATGCACTGTCTACCTTAGTCTCCAGATTACCTTAGACATTACCTAAGACTCAACGGTTCCCCAGTGCCCTCACACCACACACTTCTGTCCAAGTGTGGGTGTGCTATTTCAAACAATAGCCTTGAATTACAAGAAAAGGCACAGACTTTGGGTGGTGGGGAGGGGGAGGAGGAAGCTGGCGAGAAGGCACTGAATACAGATGGGGCATATTTTATCGGAGGGCGGGGAGCTCTGGGGGGAATTTACGGGATGCAAATGGAGGGGGAGGGGAGGCAAACTTTCTGCAAAGTGTTGTGGGACCCACCATGGATCCTTTCTTGTTCCTTCCTCAGAAGGCTGGGGGGAAGATGTATTCCAGGCATCTGGTGCAGTGGGGACAGTGCACAATCTGCTGGGAAGATCCTTGCACTTGCAAGCTGCTGATGGATGGGGCGGGGGGGGGGGGGGGGAGAGACTGGATCCATGCTGGAACCAATACTTTGCTGAAAACCCACCCAGAAGCCCCTCAAAAAACCTCCCATCCTCTTCCCCAGCAAAGTCCTGTGTGTGGGTGAAGTTGATGTCTTGGGTGCGAGGGGTTGTTTTTACAGCAGACGGCTGCCTCTTCATACTCAGTTTGAACTTCCTACTCCAACTCCCTGCACCAACACGAAATGAATAAGACTAAGTAGGGTTAATAATCTAGCAACTCCTGAACTGCTGGAGATCCCCACCTCCACCCAGCAGTTCAGGAGTTGCTAGACTTATTGGTGTTACTGAAGGGAGTTGGAGCGGGATATGGGGGGGCATTGTGGGTGCTGGGGGATGTCATCTCTCCGGCTAGTATCCTAAACTCCTCTCTTGGGACAGCACCTTCTGAACTCTCCTCCCATCCCATACCTCTAGAGCTGAAGGATCCATCCTGTTTCTCTTGTGTGCACAGAACAACCAAGCCTCAAGATCCTCCTATCCCCAGCCCTCTATGCAATCTGGGGTTCTGAGCCCATTCAGAGAGGCCCTCCACTTCTTTCCTTCCCCTCCAATGGCCCCATTGCAAACACAACCCCCACCACTGCCACATTCAATTGAAGAAACTCATTCACAGGAATCTACCCCCACATTGCTCCCACTACCTTGGCTGTGGCTCCTCCCCTTCCTATGTCATGGGCTGCTCTGGACTGTGAGCTTGGGGGGATGCGTATGTATGCTGGGGACCCCCAACCCACTGTCCCCTCTTCCCATTCCAGAGGTGCTCTAGCTAAAGGTGAGAGAATGACAGATGGGGAGATCCAGCCATGCTCAAATGGGAGGGGGAAGTCTATGGCCATTTTAAAACGAGACACTCCCATGCATGGACACCCAACGTCCACGTGGGGGAGCATCTCGTTTAAATGTGGTGGTGCATGGGAATACGCTACCACGACCCACACATCTCCACCCACCTCCCACTCACTGAGAAATTGGCCAAAAGGCGGGTTACTCTGTGTGTGGAGCACGGAGCAATTGGCGAAAAGGCAGGTTGTCCTGTGTGTGTGTGGGTGTACATACATCTGCCCTCTCCCCCCATGCACAGCCCCCACAGCAGCACTCCGCTGGGCACACATGGACTGCCCCCGCACCCCAAACGGCGGTATGTTTAAAAACCATCTTTAGGTGCTCAAATGAGGGCGGGGGAGTCAATGGAAATATATGAACGTCACAATACTGACAGGAGTGGCTGGCCTGAGACAGCTTCCCTACATGTTACAGCTTATCTCCTGCCTTCTCTGCTCGAGAAAACAGGCTGCACTGTCCACTGAGAATAAAGGACCCAATGGTGATCCTCTCCACTCTTGCTTCATCGCCTAATATATTCTCCAATGTGTTGTGAATTTAACATTGCAGTTCGTAATGTGATGCAAAGCACCATACTCCCCCCTCCCCCCCCCAATGCAGAAGGAACAAATTTAACAGTTGTACCCTTGCCCCCTCCCCCACAGCAACAACTAGGTCTGCTGCCTTTGGGGAACTGGCAGAAGGAAAAAGACTGTGCACCAGGCCTCAAACATATTTGATGCAGGCATAGAAAACTGCAAGGGAGGGAGACAGCCTGTATAAGAGGTGGGACACTGGGAAGGCACTGTGGAATGCAATAAGGTACCGAAAAGGAAGAACATACTTGATTTGGGCTTGTGTTGTTGGAGAGCTTTTTTAATTAAGGTTTTAAAAAAGAACATACCTTCACAGCAGGGACAGTGACTGTTCACATGAATCTACCCCCAACTTGCTCCTACTGTGGTGGTTCCTCCCCTTCCTATGTCGATGGCTGCTCTGGACTGTGAGCTTGGGGGGCTGGGTTTGCAGACTGAGGGAGCCCCAACCCACTGTCCCCTCTCTCCATTCCAGAGGAGCTCTTTCTAGAGGTGGGGGAATGACAGATAGGGCAATCTAGCCATGCTCAAATCAGGAGGGAGGGGGATCATGAGTGCTCAAAGAGGGGTGGGGAGAAGTCTATGGACGTTACAATACTGAAATGATTGGCTGGCCTGACCCAGTTTCAGTACATCACAGCTCGTCTCCCCGCTTTTCTATCCGAGAAATCAGACTGCACTGTCCATTGAGAAAAAGTGGGAAGCGACGGAGAAACTGGGTAGAAGTGGCAGAACTCCTGATCTTCCCTCCCAATTCTTCCTCTCCCTCTTCCCTGCCAATTACCATTGACAGGGTCTCCATCCTCCCTGTCCCCCAATCCCGTAGCTTGGGCTTCATCTTCGACTTGCACCTTACCTTCAAACCCTACATTGACTCTGTTGCCAAATCCTGCTGCTTCTCCCTCAACAACATTGCCAAGATCCGCCCTTTTCTGTCCATCTCCTCTGCCAAAACTCTCATCCACGCCCTAGTCATCTCATGCCTCGACTACTGAAACTTCCTCCTTGCTGGCCTTCCCTGCTCTCACCTTTCTTCCCTTATCTCAAAACTCTGCTGCCAGGATCATCCACCTAGCCCGTCACTCTGACTATGTGCAGCCTTTCCTCTCCTCTCTCCACTGGCTCCCTCTTCCTGAGCATATTCTGCACAAGCATCTTCATCTACAAAGCCCTTCACAGCCTCGCTCCCCCCTACCTCTCTGCCCTCATCTCCCTCCGAACCCCTGCTCGAGCACTTTGCTCGTCTTCCATTCCCTCCCTCACCCTCCCAAGCCTCCCCTGCTCCCCCAACGGCCTTCGTCCCTTCTCCCTCGCTGCCCCGCAAGCCTGGAACTACCTACCTGCTCTCGTCTGCCTTGCCCCCACCCTCCACACCTTCAAGTCCCTCCCTCAAAACCCACCTCTTCCGCTCCACCCTTCCTAACTCCTGCTAATCATCCCCACCCAGGATTACCTCCCACCTGTTATCTGTAAACTTCCAACTTAATGCAACCAAGCCAAGAATGTGTACCTGAGCTCCCGCATCCTCATGAATGTCGCATCCCGTGTCTCTCCCTCTGTTCCCCCTTCCCTGTCTCCCCTCCCTGTCTTTAGTTTGTAAGCTTTTGGGCAGGGACCGTGTCTATCTTATTCCTTGTAAAGCGTCAGGTACATTGCTGGCACTATATAAATGCTAATAAACACCACCACCACCACCACCCCTGTGGAGCTACTGTAGAACCCAACTGGTGATCCTCTCCACTCTCACTTCATTGCCTAGTATGTTCTCCGATATGCTGTGAATTTAACATTGTGGTTCATGATGTTAAGCACCATACCACCACCCCCATAGTGAAGGCACATATTTATCCACTGTACCCTAGCCCCCACCCCCACAGCAACAATGAAGTCTGCTGCCTCTGGGGAACTGGAAGAAGCAAACAGACTGTGCACTGGGACCCAAATGTATTACAGGCATTGAAAACTGAGCTGAGACAGCTCGGACAAGTGGCGAGACACTGGGAAGGCACTGTGGAATGCAATTAGTTACCAAAAAGGAGATCATGTTTGATTTGGTTTTGTGTTGTTGGAGAGTTTTTTTATTAAGTTTAAAAGAATCTGTACCTTCACACTAGGGGACGGTAGCTGTATGTACCCAGGCACAAAGGAGCACACGGCTGCTTTGTGCAAATGGGGCTTCCTGGTGGGAGGTCCCGGTGGTGTTTCACGCCGTGTACTTTTCTTTTCTTGGGTATATACAACCACTGTCACTACTGTCCCACAACTTCCAAGCAGCAGCATGAAAGTCCTACCAAGCCAGAAAGTTGGACAGAACTCCAGCTCCCTCTTAGGTGTGGGAAGTTGTGGGACACTGTAAATTGCAAACAGTCAGCATTTCCTCAAAGTCCCCCCACAAAAGAACAGTTTGAAAACATGCAAAAATTATCAATAAAACAAAACCAGGAAATTAACTAAATAAAAAACCTCTCTGTTTCAAAAACCATTGTTACGACATTGACATAAAACATCAAGTACCATATGCATGAAACAAACCAAAGGCAAATGTCACAAAACAAGAAAATAACCAGGTAAGCACTCTACCACAACAATAACTAATTAACGTGTCCTTACTAACAACCAATACATACATACTCATGTCAAACATCCCACCTAACCCCAACAACTACAAAAAGGAAAAAGGAAAAAACAGCCAAGCCCATAAAACATCATGTAGTTTGCAGAGTCAACATTACAACATGTACAACATGTAGGACATTAACAAAATTGAAACAGATTAAACAACTACAAAAACACACCAGAAAGCCACACTCGTTATATCCACTCCTACATCCAATCAACATTCTTGATCCTGCTAGATCTCTCGACTGCATTTGACACCGTGGACCATGGGCTGCTGCTGAGACGGCTGCGAGACCTGGGGGGGTCTGGATGGGACTGTCCTAGGGTGGTTCTGCTCATTCCTCTCGGGCAGAAGCCAGCGGGTGGTGCTGGGGGCTGAAACATCAAGCCCCCGGGCCTTGACCTGTGGTGTTCCACAGGGTTCGATCTTGTTTCCACCAGGGCTGATGCGGCAGCAGCTGTTACTGCGCCGCGATTCCATTCCGCCATTTTGGAATTGCCTGCGCCACATGGCGGCTTTTCTGCGGACATTCCGCTAATCCTGCTGGCATTCTGCAAATTGCGGAAACTGTCGGAAAACCGCTGTTCCGCTATTTTGTGGCACTGGTGGAATGGCAGAAGTAGTGAAAATGTCATGTTTCCGCTATTTTGCGAAGCCTGTGGAAGTAGCGGAATGAAATTAGCGGAACTGCGGAAGTAGCAGAATGAAACTAGCAGAATGAAAGCCTCTGCCACGCCATACCACTAATTGTGGAAATGCTGTTTCTGGTGGAAATAGCTACCGCTGCGACATTCTGCTACAGCCCTAGTCTCCGCTATTATTTAATGTATATATGCAGCCCCTGGGGGAGATCGTGAGAGGGTTCGGGGTGCAATGTCACCAATATGCTGACGATACTCAGCTGTACCTCTCCTTTTCAACTGACCCAGGTCCTGCGGTCTCATTACTTTCCCAATGTTTGGAGGCTGTGGTGGATTGGATACGGCAGAACAGACTGAAGCTCAATCCTGATAAGACAGGTGATGGTGGTGGGTAGGGCGAGGGAGGTACTGACTCCCCTGGTAGGGGGTTTCTGTCCTCCTGTAGCCCAGCGGGTTCGGAGTCTGGGGGTGGTGTTGGACTTGGGGCTCTGGCTGGATCAGCAGGTAGAGATGGTGGCTAAGGCCGCCTTCCGCCAGCTGTATCCGGTATGGAGGCTGTGTCCATACATATCCAGGCCTGGCCTGGTCACCCTCATTCATGCCTTCATCACCTCAAGGCTAGATTACTGCAATGCGCTGTACGTGGGGCTTCCCTTGTTTCTGGTTCGGAGGCTGCAGTTGGTGCAGAATGCAGCGGCCCGTCTCCTTATGGAGATGGGAAGGCAGGACCACGTAACACCTGTGCTCCGTACTCTGCACTGGCTGCCTATAGCGTACCGATCCCGATTCAAGGTGCTAGTGTTGATCTATAAAGCCCTACACGGTCAGGGCCCCTCATACCTTGGGGACCGCCTTGCCCTCCTCGCCTCAGAGCGATCCCTGCGGTCCACCGGGGATGCCTTTTTGAAGGTCCCCCATATAAAGTGGGGGGCCACAACAGAGAGGGCATTCTTGGTGGCCGGTCTGAGGCTCTGGAATTCCCTCCTGGAGGAAGCCCGTTTGGCCCCAGGTCTGTTGGTGTTTCGGCAAGCCTGCAAGACCAGGCTGTTCGCCCAGGCCTTCGGAGGGAAGGGGGGGAGATTGTATTTTTAAAACATTGTTTTAATTAATTTTATTGTGTGTTTTTATGCTGTAAGCCGCCCTGAGATGCCGTAGGCATGAGGGGGCGGCTAACAAATATTTATAAATAAACAAATAAATAAACCCAACATCACCCCCCCCAAACAACAAACATACACCATGAGACAACTACCAAAAAGAGAAAAAACTCATCCCCACCCACAAAGGAACTTGCCAGAGAAACTACTTAACAACCAAAAAACATACCTTCAAAACACCACAAAGAAACAAAAAAAGAGTCATACATATTAAATGATACCCACTTTAAATATAAATACAAAAACATCCGAGTAGATTAACTCACTTTGGCATGATTTTAATGTACATATGGGAAGTGGGTTTTCAAAACTTCAATCTCAGTTTATAGTTAGTTATTTTCATGATAAACACTTCACCATGAGTTAATCTACTCTGATGATGTTTTTGTGTCTGATAGGGTTGTTGGGTCACAGTCTGATGCTTGACAAACCTGTGCTAGTGAAATGAAGGCTGGTGTTGTCTGTAGTAGGTTATAGATGCTGAAGGCCTGTATGTGTGCTTTTGACTCTGTTTGACCACTCCTTGGGCTCTCGCCATCTGGCACATGTCATTAATTTTTTGCAAGGTGCCATTCATTCATTTCACAAAGAGCCCTTCTCCATCAAATGGTCGGTCTTCCACCCTTCCGTTATAATCTGGCATTAGCGACATGGAGTGAAACCAGGCATGGCGTCTGATGGTCGCAATAGATCAGATGGTACAGTCGGCTGCGTGCATCATAGAAGTAAGCTGAAATTGCGCCAGCTATGATCCCTCTCTCTCTGTATTACTTGTTGCTCTGTTGGGTCAGTTGTGGTCATAAGGTTTGGCTGTAGGGCATGCTGGTATGTTGCCATAGCAGCTGCATAATTTGCCATTCTAAGCGATATAGTAGCTGCTGAAAAAGCCTTACGGCCCAAGATATCTAATCTGCATCCCTCCTTGTCTGGGGGAGTCATTTTTACTGTGCCAGAGGAGGGTCTACTTGTGGCTGTCACTACCAGGCTGCCACTACCACCATAGAATTTGGTGCTGGGTGGTGCGAAAACATGTTCATGTTGTGTAATAAGGATAGAGTGCATCAGACAACTTGCTGATTGGTGGTGACAATGAAGGTGTTGCCCATGCCACCTTAGAACATTCCATTAACTCCTCAAAGAGGGGTAACGTAATGTGTCCTGATTCTCCCCCTGCCAAGATACCAAAAACTGGGCCTGAGGGGGTCTTTTTTATAACTTTGGCTGGTATTTGAGGTAGAGTTGATGTCAGGGGTCTTGTCTTAACATTGACTGGAAAGTTTTTACATTCTCCATAGAGAGCATCAGTGAAGCATCAGAAATTGTATCACTGGGAGGAAATGGGTTAATTGCATCCTCTTGTTGAGGAGAAGTTGGGGTCTGTTATTCTGATATGACAGGTTGGAGCTGTTCCTGGTTTTGATCAGCAGAAGGTGCTGATAGCAATGATTGAATCAGCTGCTGCTGTAAAATTGCTGGGTTGGCTGAAAGTACTGAGGCAAGGGACCCTACTCCACTTGTTGTTGCTGCTGGGCGCAATACTGGGGCTTCAGTGGGAGGGGCAAGACCTGTCGTAGAGGTTGAAACTGCAGGGGAGTAACAGCTTCCTTTTTAGGTGGCCATGCCACTACTCATAGTCCCGGCTCCCACCGCTCCTCTTCCGAGCCCAATACCCCAGCGGTTTCCAGCTTTTCCAGCTCTGCTTCCCTTGGCTCTGCTGGTAACACCTCCACTGGCCACACTGACCCACTTCCAGGTTCGGGTCGACTCTCCTCAGCAGCCGCAGCTGCCAGTAGTCAGTTTCAGACAGCAGTTTTAAAGCCGCATCGTCGAGAGAGCTGCTGCCTGCTGCTCTCATTTAAAGGGCCAGCCCTTGCTGGTTGCTTGAAACAGGGGTGCCCAGTACCTCCCTGTTTCAGGGTCTCAATCAGATTGGAGCATGTCATGATAGAGGGGTGGGAATATTATACTGCTTTAATTAACTTGGAACGGTATAAAAGATAAGGACTAAAGTAACTGCCTTTGTCGGTTGACAGGGCACGAATGCTGAAGATGTGAAATCAGCCCTCCAAGGTTCTGCAGAGGGACTAATAAACTCTTACACTGCCAACCGCTTGTCCGTCTCTGTGCTAACTGCTTTAGTGGAAACTACCCCTACAGGGAACCCGATCTGACAGCGCCTGGCAGAGCTTTTCCGGGTGGTGAGGGATTTGGTCAGTCCAGACTGTCTCCACCTGGACCCGGAGTCTTCCGGGGCTTGCTGCGATATGTTTATGGCATACTTGGCAGACAAAATCACTTGCACTGAACACAACTTCAATAACGCCCTTTCAGAGGCAATGGCAGAGTCAGAGGTAAGAAATGTCCCATCTGGTCAGTGTTTATGGGATCAATTCCAGTTGGTGATGCATGCTGAGGTGGCAGATGTGTTTGGTTCTGTGAGAGCAACAACATGTGAACTGGACCCTTGCCTGTCCTGGCTGGTTAAGGCCAGCAGGGAAATGGTGGGGCCTTTGTTGGAGGAGGTGATCAATGCATCCTTGTGGGTTGCAGGGGAAGGTTATCAGAGTCCCTTAAGAGGGCTTCCTCAAGAAACCATCTTTGGACATTGATTCCCTGGCTCATCAGTTGCAGGTGGGTGGTGGCTCATCAGCTGCAGGCGCATCTGGACCATGTCAGTTTCCTAGATCCTTTGCAGTCTCGATTTCTTCTGTGTTATGGCACCAAGACTGAGTTTGTGGCCTTGGTCGATGACCTCTGACGAACTGAATAAGGGTAAATAAATTTGCTAAATAAATAAATAAATTTGACCCTGCTGGTTCTGCTCGATCTTTCGGCAGCATTTGACACAGTGAACCATGAGGTGTTGGTCACTTGCCTCTGCAACCTGGCTGGGTTGGATGGAACAGTTTTATGGTGGTTTCAGTCCTTCCTAGCAGGTAGATCACAACGGGTGGTTCTGGGAGATTGTGGGACTGTGCGGGGTCCCACAGGGCTCCATTCTGTCCCCACTGTTTTTCAATGTCTATATGCAGGCGTAAGTTGAGGTGGTACGTAGATGAGGTGTTAATTATCATCAGTATGCTGATGACATGCAACTGTATCTGTCTTTTTCATCAGGCTCAGGTCCTGCAGTCTTGGTCAGTGTTTGTCGGCTGTGGTGGACTGGATGTGGTCTAGTCGACTGAAGTTGAATCCTGTGTTGCCTGGATCCTTGAGTTAATAGGTTCAGGCTTTTGAGGCCCAGATAATAGTTCACATATTATCAAGTATTTACTCATACATGTACTCATATATTCATTTAGAGTGCATAGTAGTGTGTTTAATGTAGGAGTTTGTAGTTTGATTAAATAGGATTTTAAGTATGTTAAAGTTTAAAGTGTTAGATTTTAAGTGAGCTAGAAACAAAGCAAGGTTACTTCAGGATGAATTGTGTGGTGAAGATTAGAACCATTGTAGAAATTAAGGAACTAATTTGTAACTCTAAAATAACAGGAAAAAGTGTTGGAACTTTGATATCAAAATATGAACAGTAGCTCACCACAGGTTTAGTAATATATGGCAACTTTTCCGTTACGTCAGAAGGCTAGCTCACCGCAGAATTTGGACATGTATTAGAAATTTTCCATTTTCATTAGTAGACTTGTCGCTTTTTAACTGGTCAAAGTTAATGATTTGTTATTGGAACACGTGGATTTCCTGGGTGGACATGGGAGGAGAATTAAGGTAATAAAGGTTGTGGACTAAGGGGCAGAGAGCACTTCACTTCTCTTCTCCTCACTCCATTTCCATCTTTCCACTTCTTACTTTTGGTCTGGACCTGTTGACTTCCCATATCCACTTCAGAAGCTGGCCTACTGAACATGGAGGGTAACTATATTTAGCTTGATAAGGAATGCATAAGAAACCAAGTTTAGTTTATAGACCAGAAACTGATAATATTCAAGAATACTTTGGGCAGTTGTATGAAAAATATTGGCATTGAAACTGTACATTCTTTTTGCGTGTGTTTCTATAATCCTTGTATTCACATATGCAATAGTGGAATATTCTTGGGGACTTTATTTGATGCTTACTTTCAATAAAACAGCTGATTAATCAAACAAATCTGACTCATTCAATGTCTCTGAATTAAATTAGTTGTTAACCAACAGGGAAACCTAGTAATAATAAAAGGAATAAATTCCTGTCTCTTATACACATCTAGATGTGTATAAGAGACAGGAGGTAGGGGATATTTATTTATTTCAGTTTTCTTTTATCCCCAACCCTCCTGCTCACAGAGCAGCTCGGTAATATTACCTATTATTGACAGGGTTTGCCCCGTGTTGGCATCTCAGGTAAGGAGCCTGGGAGTGCTCCTGGATCCACAGCTGTGTCTGGATCTCCAGACGTCGGCTGTGGCCAGGAGTGTGTTCTGCCAGTTTCATCTGCTGAGGTGGTTCCACCCCTATATTTTGGATTCCAACTTGGCCACTGTCATCAATTTGTCACCTTGAGGCTAGTCTATTGTAATGCACTCTTCTTGGGGCTGCACACGGTGATGGTCCGGAAGTTGCATCTAGTGCAGAATGCTGCGGCCTGTCTGCTCACTGGGATGGCTCATAGGGAGCACATTATATCAGCGCTTCGGGCACTGCACTGTCTGCCTATACTTTTTCAGACCTAATTCAAGGTGCTGGTGTTAACCTATAAAGCCCTAAACGGTCCGGGCCCTACTTATCTGAAGGACCGCCTCACTTCCTGGGCTCATGGATGGCTTTGCGGTTGTTGGGGGCTGCCCTCCTGGAGGTTCTCTGCTTTAGAAAGGTGGGGACTGACAGGCAGGTGTTCTCGGCGGCTGCTCCAGTGCTGTGGAACTATCTGTCAGTGGAGGTCTGCCACAGTCCAAGTTTTCTCGTCTTCCGCCATCAGTGTAAGACCTCGCTCTTCCACCAGGCATTTGGTGGATGGGAACGTTAAAGGGTGAGAGGGGTGGGGGTGCTTGTTATTTTATTGCACACTATCTTTTGTATTTTATTGCTTTTACTGTATTTTTATATTATATTGTTGTGAGCTTCCCCGAGCTGCCTGAAGCAGGAGGGGTGGAATATAAATCTATAAAATAAATAAATCATAAATATAAATAATTCTCCTACTGTGGCTGCTTGTAGAAGTTGTGGCTTCCTACTGGGAGGAAATAGAACTACATAGGGAGGGAGAATTGCTGCGATCCCGGCAGTACAGATGTTTTCTACTGAAGTCAGCATCCCTTTCAAATCCCCTCTGCTCATGCTGCCTATAGTCAGGATAAGGATAGGAAAAATCCCTGTGCCATGACATGGGACTGATTAATTTAATAAATTTCTACCCCATCCCTCCTGACGCAGGCAGCTTGGGGTGGCTCACAACAATATCATAAAAATACAATATAAAAATATAAAACAACAACATTATAAACATCCATATAAACAATCAATATAAAACAGTAAAATACAAATAGTGTGCAGCCAGAAAAAAAATAGCCAACCTTCCCCTCCACCTCCCCTTAACTCCGCCCCCCCCCGACCAAACACCTGGCGGAAGAGTCAGGTCTTATACTGATGGCAGAACACAAGGCAGCTTGGGCTGAGGCGGATCTCCACCAGGAGAGGGTTCCACAGCACCAAAGCAGCCACCAAAAATGCCCGCCTGTTGGTCCCCACCTGTCCTGTAGCAGGGAACCTCCAGGAGGGCACCCCACGACAACCTTCCAGGAGCTGCCCAGAAAGTGAGGTGGTCACTCAGACAGGAAGGACTCAGGCCTTTTAGGGCTTTACAGGTTAGCACCAGCACTTTGAATCAGGCCCGGAAGACTACAGGCAACCAGTGTAGTGCCCGGAGCGCCAACCTAATGTGCTTCTGTTGACCCATCCTGGCATTCTAGCTGAAGCTTCTGACTGAAACCATGGGCAGCCCCAAGAAAAGTGCATTAGCGTAGTCTAGCCTCGAGGTGACAAATGCATGGATGACAGTGGCCAGGTTGGAGTTCAAGATATAGGGGTGGAGTCACCTGACCAGATGTAACTGGCAGAATGCACTCCTGGCCACAGCCGACACCTGGAGATCCAGACACATTTGTGGATCCCGGAGCACTGCCAGGCTCCTAACCTGAGATGCCAACACGGGGTAAACCCCGTCAATAACAGGTAATACCCCCACACCCAGAGCTCCAGAACCGCCAATAAGAATCACCTTCATCTTGTCGGGATCCCGTTTCAATTGGCTTGACCTCATCCAGTCCACCACAGCCGTCAAATTCCAGGAAAGCACCAAGGCAGCAGGACCTGGGTCCAATGAAAAAGACAGGTACAGTTGCGTGTCATCAGCATACTGATGACAACAAACTCCCCATGTACGCACAACTTCTCCCAATGGCTGCATATACACATTGAACAAGAGGGGGAATAGAATAGAACCCTGCAGGACCCCATATGGGAGACCCCTGGGAGATGATGTACAATCTCCCTGAACCACCCGCTGAGATCTAGGAAGAACTGGAACCATCGTAAGACCGTTCCCCATCCACCCCAGGAGTTACCGCAGGTGGGTGATCAACACCTCATGATTCACTGTGCTAAATGCTGCCAAGAGATTGAGCAGAACCAGCAGGGTCGAATGACCCTTATCCAGTTCTACTTGTAGGTCATCGACCAAGGTCACAAGCACAGTCTCAGGATAGTATCACACTGGGTCATAGTGAAAAGGTGGAGCAAATCCCTACTCATAAAGGTGCTGGCCAGGAGCGCAGGGCGTTTTTGCTTCTGTTTAACACACAGTCCCAGGACGCTGGGCAGATCATAAGTCGCTTCCTGAATACCAATTACCTTCCTGCCTCCCTTTTGTTTCCTGTTTCTTTTGCTCCACACATCTTTGGGCTGGCTTTGTGTTACCCTGGATCTTGCGCATGCCTTTGGCCAGCACTATCTGGATTTTGAGACCCCCCGCCTGGAAACTGGTCCTTCCCACCCTTCTTGTCCTTCAGACCCTGCCTTTCTGTCTGGCTGCTGTGTTCTGTGGGCGGAGGCTTGGTATTATGCTTGGGAGCTCACCCTGCATCCGCTTTGATGCCTGCTCTGCATCTATTAGTTGATGATTGTGAGACGACTACCATGAGTAAGTTTATTGTTTGACCATAGGTCGTAACAAATTAGATACAAAATAAGAACAAACAAAACATAACAAAGTACAGTATAATAAATATAACAGTACATCTATGGCCTGTGAATATAAACTAAAGTCTGCTATGACCTGGTTGGGAAGGGATAGTTTACTTGGGGTAACTCATCCTTGGGTGGATGAATCCACTCCAAAATGAGAGCCACTAAACAGTGAGCTCACCTTCTGAACGTCCTTGCCCATCCCAGGGGTTACACAGATCAACACTTAACCCCTAGGGTTAATCTGATTTGGGTAAAAACATGCCTTGTCCTTCACGGGGCTTGTGTTGGCAGCACTTGACCCCTGTAAATTGGTAGCAGGAGGGAGCAGCCTTGCCTTGCCTTAATTGTTAGTGATGTTATATTATTCACATCGCAACGGTAGGTCTTTGCCAACAAAATAAGATATAACTTCTAAGGGCTTTATACGCATACACAAAAAGTATAAGCATCATGCGGTAATAGCAATTGTAATACTTAAACAATGAATTGCACGATTCCAAATCCAGCTATACTGAACCAGTGTCGAAAACGATTTCCCGCCCATGTCTAGTCAGGGACAATGATATAATGGTCAAAGAAGGAATTGGGATTGAGAGCTGCCTGTTGGGGACTTACTATCCAGAAAGTTTCGTCTAAGTTGTACTGCCTGGCCTAAATATACAGCCACATTCTTAATAACTTGAGGGGAGGTGCTGGACAACAGCAATGATAGAAGTCGGTCGTCAGATACATCCAGATGCTCCTGGATAAATGATGAAAGATATTTCTCCCGTATTCCATCGTAAAGATGGCAAGAGAAGAGAAGGTGAGTCATCATTTCTACAGCAGAGCCGTCAAATGGGCAAAGCCTATCTAGGAAGGGAATCCCTTGAATGCGGCCTTCCAGGACCTCTGAAGGGAGAGAGTTCACCCGGGCTCTAAAAATAAGCCTCTTGGCCCTAATAGTTACGGTGGAGCTCAGGTAATCAGGGATCTGACCCTGCTCGGGCAGCCAGGACAAATATGATCTCACATATTTTCGATCTCACATCTCCTCTCTTCGCTTCACTGGCTTCCCCTTCCTGAACGAATCCTGCACAAGCTCCTAGTCTTCACCTATAAAGCTCTTCACAACCTTGCTCCCCCCTACCTCTCTGCACTTATCGCCCTCCATACTCCAGCCCGTGCACTTCGCTCCTCCTCTGTCCCTTCTCTCGCCCTTCCACGCCTTCCCTGCTCCCCTAAGCGCCTTCGTCCCTTCTCACTTGCTGCCCCCCATGCCTGGAACTCCCTCCCTGTCCACATCCGCCTTGCCCCCTCCCTTCATACCTTCAAATCTCTCCTTAAAACTCACCTCTTTCGCTCTGCTCTGTCTGACTCTTTATCCTGCTGAGCCACTATTCCTATACCTACGATCGGTTTACCCTTATCCTTGCAACATGGACCTGCCTGCTGTCATTCTCATCGTAACCAAGCCAAGTACGTGCACTTGAGACCTCGCATCTTCATGAATGTTAGACCCCTTGTCTCTCCCTCTGTTCCCCTTCCTAAGTCTCTCCCCCAGCTCCTGTCTCTCAGATTGTAAGCCCTAGGGGCAGGGACCCTGTCTATTTTATTACTTTGTAAAGTGCCAGGTACACTGCTGGTGCTATATAAATGTTTGTTAATAATAATAATAACATGATGGGAAGCATTAACGGCTCCTATCTCCATTTGCCGATCGATATCATCCACCCGTATCATGATCTCTTTCCAAATTGACCCTACAGGTTTATGATTCAGGTACTCAACTGACAGCCCTATGGAACGTAGATACAAGTTAATTCCTTGCATCCTGGGATCCACCCAAGAGTCCTTAAACATTTCCTTAACCAGCTCCAAAGAACAGCAAAACCAGGATTTCCATCAGTACTTTAAGGCAGATTCCACCGCCCTTTGAGACCATCTTTTCTGACCCAGTTCTAATCGGATCATGGTGTGGGGAGTGCCTGGTGGATTACCAAGTAAGGCAGACAAGAACTTGGCCTGGACTACATCCAGTCTGCGGCCTTCTGAGATAGCCCACAATTCTGCCCCATAAAGCAGTTGACCCCCGATTTTGCTGTTGAATGCCTAGACGGCAGAAGTAATTGAGTCTCTGCTCTGCTGTGTAAAGAAGGAGAGTAGAGCGTGGAGCGGCCCTTTGACTGCCTCAATGGCCCCCAAAACATGCTCCCTCCATCTGCCTAACTTATGGAACAGTATTCCCAGATAACGATAAGAGGTAACTTGCTGTATCGAGTGCCCCTCAATCTTCCAACTATATGATTTCCTCCTGTTGGTAAAAACCAGCACTTTGGATTTAGTATGATTGATCGATAGCTTGTTTGCTTTGCAGAACTCTGCAAAACCTACCATCTGCCTTTGCAGGCCTACTTGGGTCTGGGACATAAGTACGACGTCGTTGGCGTACAATAAGCACCCGACAGGTCTATCCACAATCTTTGGGGGGGAAGAATCTTATTCCAGACATTTCCGGGATAATATCATTTATGAAGTAGTTGAAAAGAGCGGGGGCCAGAACACAACCCTGCCTAACACCCCGCTGAATGTCCACTGGTTCTGTTATATGACCCTGGGGATCTACCCTCACCACCAAGGAAGAGCCAGAGTATACTGCTTGAATTAACCAAAGAAGCCTTCTGTCCATCGTAGACCTCCTTAGCTTTTCCCACAGGATGCTTCTGTCTATAGAGTCAAATGCGGCTCGCAGATCTAAAAAAGCCGCAAAAAAGGAATGCTTCCGTGCCCGATACTTACTGACCAGGTAGCTAAGTATGCTGCATTGCTCTATTGTAGACTGGCCGGCCTGAAAGCCTGCTTGCTCTGCATAAATTATGTTTTCCTGCCTAGTCCACGATGTAAACCCGGCCAATAGAAGCTTACCGTAAATTTTCCCCACCACACAGAGAAGGCTAATTGGGCGATAATTAGCTGGGTCTGACCGATTCTCTTTTTTGTAGATAGGAACTACTATAGCTCTGGACCATAAGTTAGGGATTTTCCCCGAATTGTTTATTGCCGTGAATAACTGGGCTAGGAGAGGGAGCCACCATGTCTTATTGCCTTTGATGAATTCTATATGGACTCAATCGGGTCCAGGAGCTCTATGATTGCAAAATGAATCCAATACTGATTCTATTTCCAGCTCCGAGACAGGAGGCCATGGATGGAGGTCTGAAGGAACGCAGTTAGCTACAATGGGATGATCTTCCAATTGCCCTGCAAATAAGGCCCGAAAATGTTCCATCCAGGTGGAAGGCAATATGGTGCTTCCAACCGATCTCCCTATCCTTGATGTTGCAGAATTTACAAAGGACCAAAATTGCCTGGAGTCCTTCCTATCAGCTGCCTGAATTAGAGCTGCCCACTGATCGTCTCTGTACTGCCTCTTTTTATCCTTCAGGAGCAATTTGTAGGCGCTCCTTGCAGCAAGGTATTCTGTGTGGGGGCTTTGACTCTGGACCGTCCTATAGTAGCGGTAACACCGGTTCATTTTGGCACGGGCTTGCCGGCATTCCTTGTCATACCACCTGGCACCGCTTTTTGGATGGAAGGTCTTGGGGGCTCCTGTATGGGATTGGATACTTTGAGCTATATTGGCACAAAGCTGATTATAGTAGTTCAATGTCTCTTCCGGGTTGGCGGCTGAGAGGAGTTGGTTCCTCAGCTGCTGTACCAATGGTTGGTTAATGTGAGTGGCTAGACTGGCTTCCAAGGAGAGGTCCCACCAAGGGGCTCTCAGAATATCTAATTGAGACGCCCCTAAACTTACAGGCTGGGCTTTGGCAATGTTGGGGTATTTGACAGCTAATGAAATTGTTAGTGGCAGGTGATCACTAACTAACCCTTGTCCTACCGCAAAATCGACCAGAAAGGGTATAATGGCTGGGGTTACTAACACGTAATCCACTACACTTGAGCCATGAGGCCCAATATGCTTGAATTCTCCCATTAAGTCACCATATCCAGACCCATTCAAGATGTATAAATTATAAGCGGCTGTTAAATTAGCCAATTTGAGTCCAGAAGAATTAATCTGGGAGTCTTTGGAACACGTCGGGTTAAGCGTGTCAAATGGGTCGGCTGGCACTAAATTTACAAGTGCACTAATAGCCGAGCCGTCTGTCCCCAGCCTCGCATTGAAGTCTCCCATTATTATCAAATGTGCCTGGGGATTCTTGGACATGAGCTGGCTTAACACTGCCTCCAATTTATCCTAATGTGCTTTCCTGAATGACCCTACATTGCAGGGTGGTATATAAACCGTCAGGAAAATTAAATTTAATGAAGCTACCCTGAGACTGAAACCCAAGGCCAGCTGGGAATTAATAGACAAAATCTTGGGAGAGGCCATCTCCTGGGAGATGAAACACCCCAACCCTCCACATGCTCTACCCTTTACATGATGTTTGAGCGCTGGTAAATTAATAGCCCTATAGCCTTCTAAATGTAAGGGATCAGTGGTCCACGTTTCCTGAACTAGAATAATGTGCTACCCTCTTATATAGGCCAAAAAGTCTGGGTCATTTTTATGCCTCTCCCATCCTGCTATGTTCCATGAACATATACGGAGTCCTTCCCTGGGATCTGACACAAACTGTCATGAAGTGGAGAGCTGGTGGGTACGGAGTTCGGAAATTTGGTTCGGTTTGAAATTTGAGTTCGGAAATTTGGTTCGGTTTGAAATTCGAGTTCGGTTTGGAAGTTCAGTTTGGTCGACGGTTGAATTCCGAACTTCCGAACCAAGTTTGGCCATTCAAAACCAGGTTTTTTGTTGTATGTTGCCACTACGGATGGGCAAACAGAACGGATTCGGAAATTTGGTTCGATTCGGTTTGAAATTCGAGTTCGGTTTGGAAGTTCGGTTCGGCCGACCGAACAGACAGAGTTTGGTCCAAACTCCGAACCGCGTTCGCCCATCCCTAACCAATACAGCCCTGCAACATGCATAAATAACCACCGAAGGTGGTTAAAGGGTGGTTAGCGTCATGTCTGTTTTCACCCATTGTTTTGAGATCCTGCCTCCTCCCATGTTATCCAAGTATCCAAATTTGATGATGAGAGAGAAGAAATATTAGAATGGGGGGGAAAAAAACCAAGGATCAGAGTCAAGAATTTCTTTCTCATTTCTAGAAAAAAAATGTGATTCACCCATCAAGTCAATGGCCCTGTTCCCATGCTCTGCAGATCCCGTGTGGGGCTGCATGTTTGTGAAGGCGCGTGGGCCCCGCACGCATTCAGATTGCTGGCACATTGTGCCGTGCACAAATCGCACGCATTCAGATTGCTGGCACATTGTGCCATGCGCAAATCGCACGCACGTGGCTTGTGCACGAGGATCCAGAGAGCATGGGATTGCGGTCAATATAATCAGTTTCATTGGAGAAGAGCAAAATTGCTAATGTATTTTCAACTCTCTGCATAAAAATCCCAGTGAATTTAAAAAAAATTCGTTTATACCGAATCTTCTCAGTAATTGTCCAATCTTCAAATTCCACCTCCCATTTTAGTATGTGCCCTTTATCATACAATAAACGAATACTTTTAATCATTGAGGGTGTCATCTGGAACTTCATAAACAAATTAACTACCTCTTGAGTTGGCTAAAAGTTAAGTTGATTGCTTCGTAGTAAGCATTTTTTACTAGCGTTTGGAGTGAAATTAAAATATATAGCCCCGGCTTCAGTTTGGTATCTTGAGGTCACACTCTAGTTATCAGTCTTTGACTATGTAGAATACTTCTCTCACTTACATTTGGAGGTTGCAAAGGATGCTCACAGAGTTCAGTTGAAGAGATCTGAATTAATGGCTCATGCAGAGAACTGAGAGAAAAGGAATGAGGGACAGATTGAGGAACTTTTGGTTGAATATCAAAAGTCTGGGTGGCCAGATCACATCCAGATAAAGGATTTTCAGTTGTTGTAACCCTCTTAGTCCAATTTGTCCTCTTAGTCCAAGGATTTTCAGTTGCTGTAACCTTCTTAGTCCAATTTGAAAATTCTATTCATAAACCTTCAACTAAAACTCTAAATTTAAAAAGAGTTAAATAATGAACTCATCATACTAAGTAAAATTGCAATCCATACATTTTTGACAATGTTTTGAAAACCCAGAATTCAGACTTAACAGATTCTAACAATTTCTTTAAGTGTATATTTAAAAGGGAAACCCTAAATTTGGTAACACTGGATTATATTTAGGACACTGCTAATTAATAAGTGCCAATTAATAAGTCCAACTATATTCTACCTGCTGGACCCATTACCATTCCAGGCATTAGGCTAGTGCATTCTGGACCCATTTCCATTCCAGGCATTAGGCTAGTGCATTCTGGTACAACGGGGCTACTCATCTGTGATGTTATCCTTTCGCATGAGTACAATTTCTCAATTATGATATAATTATGACCTTTTTTACAAGTATAAGTCCCTACAACTTACAGGTGGGTAAAAGTATGCTGAAATGAGTATGAGTGTTTTATTTCATCTATCCAAATTCCCAAATATGGAGTAACTTCATACATTCAATCTCCATATCTTTCCAAAGCAAATAAAGTAGAAGAAAGTAATGTGAATAAACTCAAATAAGCTCAGAGTAAAAGAAAATAAAGTGAATACGATATAATAGAATGGGGTAAAACAAAATATACAATAAAATAAACAAAAAGATAAATGATAAATGATAAAAGGATAAAATGGCAAATGGCAAATAATAAAACAAATAACAAGATGACATACGGTCAAAATACAATTACTATGGGGTTATACAAGTATGAGAAGGTGGATAAATGTATAGATCGTGGTATTCTCAATTTATGAAGTATATTCTTCCTGAAGTGATTGAGGGCCATGAAGTGTAAGAGTAAATCCCCAACTGATAATTGATAGCTGAATGGTATATATTAACTACGTGAATTTTGGCTGAACTTTTTGGTTCAATTCTTTTAGGGGTTTAACCCTGTAGGTAATTTCAGACATTACGAGATCACGGTCAACCACAGTGAATACCCTGTGGTGGCTGTGATTCCCGTAACGTTTGTTGTGAGTTCCGCCAGATGTTCACCCCAGTGAATCTATGGCAGGAATCACAATGACCATGATTCTGGACCTCTGGCCGCCCGGATTGGCCACTTCGCCTGCCCATCTCCGAGAGGGCGGGCGGCCGGGGGAGTGCGGGGGGTGGGGGCGTGCGGCCGCACATCGTGACCCCGCGCAGCCTCACCCCCTCCCTGATCCCCCTCCAGAAACACGCTGGCACGTTTAAAGGACGGACAGCCTGATTCCTGACTGAGATCCGAAACAGATCCCGGTCCGTGGTTGAGTGTGGCAGGCCTGTGGGCCTGATCAAAATATCATATTAAAATCAAATAAAAATATCAAATTAAAATAAAATAGAACTAAAAGTAAAAAAAACAAAAATCAAAACTCTTAAATTGAAATTTAATTCCAATTGCAAAATTAAAAATAAAAAACCCCTATCAGTCCTATTTTTAACTTTTTATGAACCTTTGTCTTTAGTATTATGCCAGTTTTCAAATTCTTAATTCAACATATCTATATTTAGGTATTTAGTTTATATCAATTTACTTATGCAATAATTATTACCACATTATTTATCATCACCATTATCTTATGTTTAGTGAACCATCAAGCATTAGGGTTTCTTAGCAGAAACCTTTTCTTAGCAGGAAATCCCGGTAGAGATTAGTCTTTCTCTGGATCTTCCCACTTTCTGCAGACAATGGGTATTTTCAGACATGATGGGACCGATTGGCCCCGTCACGGAAACAACCTTCGGTATTCCCTGCCGGGATCAAAGCAGCACGTCCAACAGACGTGCCGCCCAATCCCGGCGGGGAATCTGGGGAGGGGCGGGGCCACACGATGTGATGCGACGTGATGCAACGCACAGCCGCACGGCCCCGCCCCCCCAGCAGCCCGCCCTCCAGGAGATGGGCGGGTGCTTTGGCCAATGCGGCCACCCCGCCCGCCTGCCCCGGGACATTGACCATGGCCTGGAATCGACGTCCGTGCTCGCCGCCGATTCCGGGCCGTGGTCAGTGGCCAGACGTGACGCTGACACGCTCAACCACGGGGTTTTCCCGTGGTTGAGCGTGTCAACGTCACGTCTGTTTAGTGTGACGCCGGGTATTCACCCCCGTGAATCGCAGGGGGAATCAGATTTACCACACTTCCGTCCCTCCTCTGGTGAGTAGGGACGGAAGCGTGGTAAATCTGATTCCCCCCGTGATTCATGGGGGTGAACATCTGGTGTAACACTAAACAAACATTACGAGATCGCGCTCACCACATAGGAATTGACCGTGGTTGAGCGTGATCTCGTAACATCTGAAAATACCCAATGTAAAAGTTGGCTGTTTTGCCAGGCATTTGGTGAGGGGGATGGGTAGTGGGTAGAGGAGTGGTTATTTGGGGTGGGTGGGTGTTAAGGGGTATTTATTTTCTTGGGCCTCTGCTGTTTTATTGGTTTTTAACAGATATCTGATATTATATATTTTTGTATTATGTTTTTATATTTTTTATTTATTTATATAAAACTTATATCCCGCCCCTCCTGCCCACAGGGCATCCTGGGATGCGAACAACAATAATCAATAAAACAATAAAATAATTTAAAACAGTTAAAAATACAAAATGGGGGAAAAGAAAACCCCCTCCCCCCTCCAAAAGCCTGGTGGAACAGCCAGGTCTTACATAAATGCCGAAATAGCAGGAGAGTGGGAGCCAAACGAGTCTCCTCCGGGAGCAAATTCCACAGCACAGGGGCGGCCACCGAAAAAGATCTAACATCGGTGGCCACCCGCCTCTCCCAGGGAACCTCCAAAAAGGCTCCCACGGACTATCTCAAGGGTCGCACGGGCACATGGGGAGTGAGGCAGTCCCACAAATAAGCAGGGCCCAGGCTGTGATGGGCTTGTGTTGTTCACTGCCCGAAGCTGCCTTTGGGCAGGAGGGGTTGGGATACAAATGTTGAAATAAATAAAAATAAATAAATAAATGTGAAGCGTGGTTCTCTTTTTTTCCATTGGCTCTGCATCTATGCAACAGTTTCCTAATTTCCTCATTTCCTGTAGGAGTAACTGATAATTTGGGTCTATTCCATCTCTCCCTGAGCAGTAGTCAGTTATGGGCTGCGATGGAAAAGCTCTACCCCGTGGGCTGTATCTATATGTTGGTTTGCTAGCTTGATTAAAAGCCACACCCTGACCAAATCTTCCCTTAATTACTCTAGCAGTGTGATTTGTACTGTGAAAACATGTACTTCCTCTTTGCTGTCTCTGGCTATGAGTACTAGAAAAGGGTGTCCCTCATCATGGATAATTTCTGATTTTCAAGACATTCTGCAGTCCCTTGAAGGGTAGTAATTTAAGCAATATGGGGCTTTGGCTTCAATTTAGATGGTTTAGTTGGAAGGTTAAATTTAGATGACTTAGTTAGACAGAGTAAACTTCAGTTGATAGCTCTTTAGTTGGATTCTCAACACAGAGGTGGATCTATATCAGTGTATATTACTGATCAGGCTCTGCTCCTACCAAACTCTCTTTTGGTATAGAAACAATCTGCAGGCACCGACAACCAACAGATATGTACCTCTATCTAACTTCAGGTTCCTGCATGGGAGATGGAGAGGGCACAACCAGATCTGGTGGTGTTTCACTCAGTACCCCTCACTGGCCATATTCCCTGAATTTGGGCTGAACTTTTCAGTTTAATTCTACTTGCATAAACTCAGAACATTTCAGATGACTGTCTAGGTGTGAGACTCGTTATCAGGAGCTGCGCCACTCGACTCATCAGGAGGAATGTCAACCCAAGTTCCACTCTCACATGCGTAAGAAGAACTTTGTCTTCTTTCTAATTGCTTGGGTGGGTTAACTACAGCAACTCCCTGGAAATCTGATTCTTCAGTCTGACTGCCTAAGTTTACTGAGTCATTGCACACATCAAATCCTTTTGATTTTCAGACAAGCATATGTTTTGGCATCAATCAGAAACTCCTGCCTCTCAATCTGTTCCCCGAAGTGTTTATTTCCTCTAACTGGTCATTCTGAAACATCAATTTGCTCCCCCACCCCCCACACAGCTTACTTTAAAAACAAGCCTGGCTCCTTGGCTTTTTCCTGCCTCACTGACAGCTTAAATTGTCAACTTAAAACTTAAAGACAGAGAACTGATGGAAGCAGTTTGTTCCCTCAGACAAACACACATTGACTTTCTGCTTTTTGACACAATCTAATAAGACCAGGCACCGCAGCTTCCCCTGTATGTCTGCTTTTATGCAGATTTTTCTAGGCACTTCTTTCTTTCTCTGGCTCCATTAGGGACATCGGAGACCCAACTATTTCCAGAACATACCTACCTGCTCCTGTCCGATCTCTTACCTGCTGACCAAGCATTAAAAGGGCTTACTTAAGCTAAGTATTTATTCATTTATTTTTTATATATGCATGGTGGTGAAAGGAAACATATGCATGTATTTCAGTCCCCCAAGTGCCTTTTCAACAAACAAACAAACATAATTCCTATAAGAATTGCTAATAGATCAGTAGTCATAGGTCATTCATCTCTCTCAAGGATCCTACTGACTACACCAATCTGTTGACCGGGTTTTTATTACTAATTCATTTATTTAATTTGTTGGATCTTTTCCTAATTGATAATTTAACAGGTTCAAATCTGGATCGGCATTAACCTTGGAGAGATTGAAATGACCAAATAAACACACACTTATTGATTTATGAAAATGGATTTAAAGATCTTCAAAGAAACAAGTAAAAACAATATAAGGAAGATATCAATAATAAAACAGAATAAAACAGAATAAATGTCTTATCGGTGTTTCTATAAGTAACAGTTACTTGGAGATTAAGAATTAAGATCACTTGCAAAGTATTACAGTATCAAAGGTATCTTTTTTAAAAAAATTTATTTATTATTATTATTTTTTTCAGATTTATACCCCGCCCCTCCTGCAACGCAGCTCGGGGCGGCTTCCAACAATAAAAATACACTAAAATTCATTTTAAAACCAATCAAATATTAAATATAAAATATAAAATATCAAATATAAAACAGGGCTAGACATAAATAAATAAATAAATAAATGGGTGGGGGACTAAAATCCTCCCTCCCCACCCTCCCTCCCAAAGGCCTGGGCAAACAGCCAGGTCTTACAGTTCCGCCGAAATGTTAAAAGGCTTGGGGCCAGGCGAGCTTCCTCCGGAAGGGAGTTCCACAGCCGCGGCCCTACCACCGAGAATGCTCGCTCCATCGTGGCCCCCCGCTTAACACGGGGGACCTCCAGGAGGGCACCCCCGGCAGACCGCAGGAGCCGCTCCGGGGCGCGAAGGGCGAGGCGGTCCCTAAGGTATGAGGGGCCAAGACCGTATAGGGCTTTATAGATCATCACTAGGACCTTGAACTTGGCCCGGCACACTATCGGCAGCCAGTGCAGAGCTCGGAGCACCGGTGTAATGTGCTCCCGGCGACCCGTCCCCGTCAGAAGACGAGCCGCCGCATTCTGCACCAGCTGCAGCCTCCGAGCCAAGAACAAGGGAAACCTCACGTAGAGCGCGTTGCAGTAGTCGAGCCTCGAGGTGACGAAGGCATGGATGAGGGAGGCCAGGTCCGGGCCAGAGACATACGGATGCAGCCTACGTACAAGATAAAGCTGGCGGAAGGCAGCCTTAGCGACTGCCTCCACCTGCCGCTCCAGACACAGGTCTGCGTCCAATATGACCCCCAGACTCCGAACCTGCTGAGCTACAGGAGGGCAAACCCCCCCAACTAGGGTGATAGGAGTGATAGGAATGAAGACGTATATAGTTACCTAGGCATTCAAGATCAAAGACAGAAGATGATCATGGGAACAAAGGGGAACCACGAGATGGCAGTCCAGGACAATATTTTTTTGGTTGCGTAGGATTTTAAGGAGCACTGATTCAACACCAAGGATGTAACAGTAGCCAATTGGTTTGTGAATTCATCTTAATTAGATATTAGTAACTGCCAATAATGGGTGAAAACAGACATGACACTAACCACCCTTTAACCACACTTGGTGGTTATTTATGCATGTTGCAGGGCTGTATTGGTGTCCTATGCAGCCCTGAAACATGCATAAATGACCACCAAGGGTGGTTAAAGGGTGGTTAGCGTCATGTCTGTTTTCACCCAATGTGTCAGAAATGAGCTCACGCACAATTTATGCATGCATAATATTAGAGGTAATCTTGTGACTTTTGTGACTAGCATATTCAGTATTTCCATCTTGATATGAAGGCTCGAAAACTGCACCTCTACCCGAAAGTTTTCCTCAGTTTAAGTTATTTTGAACTTAATTTTGCAACCAACAGCACTTGCAACTATCTTACCTCTTCATCTTCCTATCTGTCTTTACTTCTCTTTTTATAAACTAAGTAACATGTTTTACTAGAAATTTACTGAAGAGTTTGGGAAGTTAGCTTATTTGAACTATGGGAAAAGGCAAGCAGCAGAATTAATGAGGCCACGCTATATCCTATATATGCTGAATGTGTTAAGGCTTCTATGTCCTCGAAGGGCAAGCTATAGCCAATATGCTGAATGTATTAAGGTCTGGGTCAACAGTTTTTCTGACCATCTTTCGTCTCTGTACATCTGCCCGTCCTGCGTCCTGGTTTGTGTACCAGTTACCCATTTCAATGCCCTGAATTCTTGGACTCCGATCCTGCACCATGTTCCTAGACCCTTAGACCTGACCCTGCACAAACTCTCCCAGGCCCTGGGGACCCTGCTCCTGTCATGTCTCTCCATGCCCCAGCCTTGGGTTCATGACACTATGGTTCATTATCAAAATGGAGGGAGATACTAAGTGGGGTCTCACAGGGTTCTGCCCTGGGTTGAGTGCTATTCCGCATCTTGACTTGGATCAAGAAGTAAAGTGGAGGGAATACTTATTGAGTTTGCAGATGACACAAAACTGAGAGGGGTAATTAACACTTAGGAAGATATAAGTAAAATTCAAAATAATCTTGATAAATTGGAAATCTGGGCTGAAATTAATAAAAACATAAATTCAACTGAGATAAATTAAAGTTCTGCATTTCGGTAAGAAAAACAAAAAGTACAAGTATAAGATGGGGACATCTGGCTTGGCAGCAGCACAAATTAAAAGGATCTAGGGATTGCGGCTGATCAGAAATTCAACGTAAGTCAGCAATGTGATGTTGCTGCAAAAAAGTGAATGCAGTAACGAAACCATTGTCTTCACGCTAGCAGACATAATAATTCCAACCTATTCAACATTGGTCAGACCTCACCTGGAATATTGTGTCCAGTTTGAGACACCTCATTTTAAAAGGACATTGACAAAATGGAGCAGGCTCAGAGAACAGCAACAAAGATAATAAAGGTTCTGGAAGACAAGTCTTATGAGGAAAGGTTGAAGGAACTGGGTATGTTTTGTCTAGGGAAGATATGATAGAAATCTTCATTTAAAGAGCTGCCACAAAGATGGTAAGGAACTGTTCTTCATTGATAAAGAGGGCAGGACTAGAAATAATGGGCTCAAGTTACAGGAAAATAAATTCCGGTTAGATATCAGGAAATTATTTATTTATTTATTTATTTATTTTATTTTATTTATTTAATAGATTTATACCCCGCCCCTCCTGCTAAAGCAGCCTGGGGTGGCTTCCAACAATTAAAACACAATAAAAACAATTTAAAACATCCAATACAATAATATAAAAATATTAAAACAGGGCTAAATATAATAAATACATAATAAATAATAGGTAAGATGGGGGAGCTAAAAACCCCTCACCCCACCCTCCCACCAGGCCTGGGCAAACAGCCAGGTTTTACAACATCGCTGGAATGTCAACAGGCTTGGGGCCAGGCGAGCTTCTTCCAGAAGGGAGTTCCAGAGGTGCGGCCCGGCCACTAAGAATGCCCTCTCCATTGTGGCCCCCCGCTTAACACGGGGGACCTCCAAGAAGGCACCCCCGGCAGACCGCAGAAGCCGCCCTGGGGCGCGGCGGTCCCTGAGGTATGAGGGGCCCAGACCGTATAGGGCTAATTCCTAACAGTAAGAGTTGGTCGGCAACTGAACAAGTTGAATAGGGAGGTCATAGGCTCTCTGTCACTGGAGGACTTTAAAAAAAGGCTGGACAGTCATCTGTCGGCGATGCTGTAGTTTTTGGCATCCAGGAAGGGGGTTGAACTAGATGACCTTTAGGTCCCTTCCAACACTGACATTCTATGATTCTATATTTCAGATAATGGTAGTTAACAATCCCTTGCCTTCCCCCAGAACAACTCCCCTTCTCCTGCTCCCTCTGAAACTGCCGCTCGGACCGTGACTAAGGCCCCCGTCATTCATGACCTCTTCCTTTTTCACCCCTTTCAACTCATTGCTCTTACTGAAACCTGGATCGCTCCCTCCGACTTTGTCACCCCTGCCACCCTCTGCTCTGGAGGCCTTTCATTCTATCATCGGCCTCGCCATGAGGGCCAGGGTGGTGGCGTGGGCCTTCTCCTTGCCAACCCCTGTCATTTCCAACCCCTTTCCCCTCCTCCCACCCTCTCCTTCCCTTCCTTTGAGGCTCATTCTGTGCGTCTATACTCCCCCCTTCACCTTCGTGTTGCTGTCATCTGACGCCCCCCCCTGGTCCCCTCTCCTCTTTTCTCCCAGACTTTGAATTCTGGCTAACCTTCCTCCTCTCTGATGATACCCCCACTCTTATTCTTAGTGACTTTAACATCCACGTTGACACACCTTCCAAGTCCCCCATCTCCTGCTTTCTCTCCCTAACCTCCTTCTTTGATCTCCGCCTCTGGACCGATTCCCCCACACACACTGATGGCCACTCCCTTGACCTCATCTCCAGAAACTGCTCTGTTGCTGATCTCTCCTTCGATCCTGGTCATAAACCTGACCAACTCCTAGCCTCCTTCAACCTCTCCCACCAACCCTCCTCATCTTCCCCTACTCCGCATTGTTTCCGTAATTTGCAGGCCATTACCCCTCTTGACTTCGCCTCCTCCCTCTCCCCACTCCTTCCTTCAGTCTTCTCCCCCTCTTCCCCAAACTCTGCCATCTCTTCTCTTAACACCTCTCTTGCTTCAACCCTTGACTTTCTTGCCCCCCTCTCCTTCCGCCCCCCAAACCCCCGTCCTTGGCTCACCCCTAACATCCGCTACCTCCACTCTTGCATCCGGGCTGCCGAACGCCTCTGGCACAAATCCCGTTCCCACCCTGACTTCCTCCACTATAAATTCTCCCTCTCCTCTGCTATCTTCATGGCTAGGCAACACTACTATGCCTCCAGGATCGAATCCTACTCTCGCAACCCTCGTCACCTTTTCTCTACCTTCAACTCCCTACTCAAGCCCCCCTCCCCGCTCCCTGCTCAGGATCTCACATCATTCTTCACCTCAAAGATCAACAAGATCCGCCAGGACATTGCCTCCCACCCATCTCCTCTTCCCACTCCCTTACCACCCCGCCCCCCTCTCTCCTCGCCTCCTTCCCCCCAGTCTCCCTTGAGGAAGTCTCCACTCTGCTCTTTTCCTCAAACCCCTCCACCTGCCCTCTTGACCCAATCCCCTCCTGCCTCCTGACCTCTATTGCTCCCACTGTTGCCCCCCCCTTTACATGTCAGTAATCTCTCCCTCTCCACTGCCTCCTTCCCCTCCGCCTTCAAGCATGCCACTGTTTCTCCCATCCTCAAAAAGCCCACCCTGGACCCATCCGACCCCTCTAGTTACCAGCCAGTCTCCCTCCTTCCCTTTGCCTCTAAGCTTCTGAAACGTGTTACTCCCGCTGCCAGGACCTCCTCTCTGCCAACTCCTCCCTGGACCCTCTCCAATCAGGCTTCAGCCCCCTACACTCAAAAGAAACTGCCCTAGCCAAGATCACCAATGATCTACTTGTCGCTAAATCTAAGCGCCTCTACTCCGTTCTTGTCCTCCTTGACCTCTCTGCTGCCTTTGACACTTGCTTCGCTCCTTGGGTTTCTGCGGCTCTGTCCTTGACTGGTTCTCCTCCTACCTCTCTGACCGTTCTTTTAATCTGTCTCTTCCCAATTCCAGCTCCTCCTCCCTCCCCCTATCAGTTGGGGTTCCCCAAGGCTCTGTCCTGGGCCCTCTCCTCTTCTCTATCTACATCCTTTCCCTTGGCAAACTCATTGCCTCCCAAGGCTTCCAATATCATCTCTACACCACGACACTCAGCTCTCTCTCTCTACCCCCTCTCTCTCCCCTTCTGTCCATTCATGCCTCGTCAACTGTCTCACTGACATCTCTGTCTGGATGTCCCAACACCAGCTCAAGCTCAACATGGCCAAGACTGAACTCCTTATTTTTCCTCCCTCCTCTTCCTCTCCCGCTTCCCTGTCCATCCACATCGATGGAGTCACCATCCATCATGTTCCCCAAGCCCGTAGCTTGGGCTTCATCTTTGACACTCATCTTTTCTTTAAGCCTTACATTGACTCTGTTGCCAAGTCATGCCGCTTCGCCCTCCATAACATCGCTTGGATCCACCCCTTTCTCTCTATCTCCTCTGCCAAAACCCTTGTTCACACCATGGTCATTTGTCGCCTCAACTACTGCAACCTTCTCCTCACTGGCCTCCCTCACTCTCACCTGTCCCCCCCTTATCGCCATCCAAAACTCCGCTGCCAAGGTCATCCACTCAGCCCATCGCTTTGACCATGTGCAGCCTCTCCTCTCCCCACTGGCTCCCCCTTCCTGAATGCATCCGGTTTAAACTCCTGGTATTCACCTATAAAATGCTTCACAGTCAAGCTCGCCCCTACCTCTCAGCCCTAATCTCCTTACACACTCCTGCATGCGCCCTCCGCTCCTCCTCTGTCCCCTCCTTCACTCTCCCTCGTCTCCTATGCTCCCTTAACTGCCTTCGTCCCTTCTCCCTCGCTGCCCCCCATACCTGGAACTCCCTACCCACATCTGCCTCGCCTCTTCCCTCCGCACCTTCAAATCCCTTCTCAAGACCCACTTCTTCCGTGCCGCCTTTCCCAATGGCTGCTAGTTGCTTTCCCCCAATTACTTACTGTCTGCCCTCCTTTGCAGACTCCTGCCTAACTGTAACCAAGCCAAGCACATGCACCTGAGACTTGCAGCCGCTTGCATGTTTGTTTCCTTCTCCCTTGTCTTCCCCTTGTCCCCTCTCCTTGTCGCCCCCTCCCTGTCTTTTTAGATTGTAAGCCATAGGCAGGGAACCGCATCTTTATCTTTGTTCTGTAAAGCATCAGGTACATGGCTGGTGCTATACAATCATAATCATAATCATAATTAATAATAATTAATAAATTGTTTGAGTATTTGTCTCTGCTAGGAGATCATTTCCAATAGTTACCATAATGTAAATTGAACAAGTAGATTGTTGGGATGAAAGAGAAGAGGAAGCAGAAGACATGGATGATGTCTTCCTAAAACAGATTGCAGATCTTTCAAGAAGGTGGGAAATAGTAGTAACGGGGGATTTCAACTACCCTGATATCTATTGGAAGACAAACTCTGCTAAGCAAGGAATGTCCAGTAAATTCTTGACTTGGCTTGCTGACAACTTCTTCTTTCAGAAAGTGGAGGAAGGAACGAGGGAGTCAGCTATCCTGGACTTGATCCTAACCAACTGGGAAGACTTGATTGATGAGGTGTGGGTAGTGGGAACCTTGAAGAGAAGTGGTCATGAAATGTTGGAATTCATGATCTTAATTAAGTAAAGGTGAGCATAGTCAAACGTGTACCTTGGATTTTAGGAGAGCTGATTTTAATAAACTCAGAGAAATGCTAGGCAGGAGCCCGTGGCTACATAAAATAAAGGAAAAGGGAGTCCAAGATGGGTGGGAGTTTCTGAAAAATGATATACTGAAGGCTCAATCACAAACAATTCCAAAAAGAAAGAAAAATGAGAGACACGTAAAGGAACAAATGTGGCTGCACAAAGAACTATTTGATGAGCTGAGAATTAAAAAGGACACATAAGAAATGGAAGATGGAACAATTCACGAAGGACGTATACAGACAAGTAGCCCAGACTTGTAGGGACGTTGGCTGCAATCTCTGTGCGCGCTGTGTTTGTGGGTACTACGTGCATCCGCACGGGACCTGTGTAGCACAATCCCCTGATAACAGCGATGTGTGCGGCTCCCACGCAGGATGCACCAGTTTGCCCTGTATGCAGCACATGGGATTGGCACAGTGTTGGGAAGGCAAAACCATAGAATGAGCTGAGGCTTGCGAGGGATGGTAAGAAAAATAAAAAGGAGTTTTTCAGGTATGTTAGAAGAAAGAGGAAGAAAAAGGAAGCAGCAGGTCCACTGCTTGGTGAAGATGGTGAAATGTTAACAGGTGACAGAGAAAAGGCTGAAATACTCAACTCCTATTTTGCCTCCATCTTCTCCCAAAAGGGAAACTATGACTAACCTGGCAGAAGTATCATGAATGATGAGGGAAAAGGATTGCAGCTCAGGATAGATAAAGAGTTGGTCAGAGAATACCTAGAAACTCTAAATGAGTTCAAGTCTTCAGGGCCAGATGAATTACCTAACGTACTGAAGGACCTTTCTGGTGTACTCTCAGAACCTCTATCATATTTGAGAACTCTTAGAGAATGGGTGAGGTGCTGGAAGACTGGAGTTGAGCAAATATCTTCAACCAGGGAAAAAAGGAGGATCTGGGAAACTATACACTGGTCAGTCTGACATCAATGTCTGGAAAGACTAGAACAGATTATAAAGCAGTCGGTCTGTAAGCATATAGAAAACAATGAAGTGATTACTAGAAGCCAGCATGGTTTTGTCAAGAATAAGTCATGCCAGACCAATCTTATCTCCTTTTTTGATCGAATTACTAATTTAGTGGATCATGGGAACACTGTGGACGTAACATATCTTTATTTCAGCAAAGCATTTGACAAAGTCCTGCATGATATCCTTGTTGACAAGCTGGTAAAATTTGGGCAAGATGATAACAAAATTATGAGGATTTACAGCTGGTTAAAAACCATACTCAAAGAATGCTTCATCAATGGCTCCTCATCAATCTGTAGAGAGGTGTTAAGCAGAGTGCCGCAGGGCTCTGTCCTGGGCCCTGTACTGTTCAACATGGGGAGTAGAGGGAATGCTTATTAAATCTGCAGATGACATGATATTGGGAGGGATAGCTAACACCTTAGAAGACAGAAATAAAGTTCAAAATGATCTTGATATGTTGGAAAACTAGTCCACACGGACCAGCCAGCTACCATTCTCAATTTAAACAAGCCAAGCATGTGCACCTGGGACCTCACATCTTGGTGAATGTTACACTCCTTGTCTCTCCCTCTGTTCCCCTTCCTCGCCTCCCGCCCGCCCCATATCTCAAGAGCAGGGCAGGGACCGTGTCTAGGGCAGGGACCATGTCTACTCATTACTTTGTAAAGTGCCAGGTACACTGCTGGCGCTATATACATTCTGGGCACCACACTTTAAGAAAGACATTGACAAATTGGAATTGGGTTCTGAGGAGAGTGACAAAGATGGTCAGGGGTCTGGAAAACAAGTTCTATGAGGAAAGGTTGAAGGTGCAGGGTATGTTTAGGCTAAAGAAGTGAAGACTAAGGGGAGACATTATAGCAGTCTTCCATTACCTGAAGGGCTGTCACAGAGAGGATTGCAAAGACTTGTTCTTTCTTGGCCCTGACAAGACTAGAAATAGGGTGTTTTCAGATGTGACGCCAGGGAGTGGCCACCACACATCGTCCATTTCTGGGGTGTGGCTGACCATTACTGGGGTAGGGTGGCTTGTGAGGCTGAACAAACAATGTGTCATGGCCTGAACGCTGGCACAGGACATGGAGGATTCCCCCCAGTCCATGGCAGCGTAAGAAATGTGACAACATCCCCATGTCGTGGTGAACCCATCCCCAAGCCCTGGCGTGCAGTCATGGCGTCTTGAGGGCAACTGAAGTCTGGCCGGCACGTGGCCACATCCACAGTTGAGCATAGGGTGGCAGGGAGAGCCGGTAGCAAACAGACAAAATCAGAGAGTGCCCGAGCTTACGGGCCGCTGATCATTACCCTGTAGGACACAAAGACAGAAGCCTCTAGAGCAAGGGGTGGTTTATTTGAAAGTCTGGTATACAGAGCAGCTAGCAAAGCAGATAACCTATTTCTCAGCAGGAAGACTTATTAGGCACATAAATGCTCCCAACAAACCTGACCTATGGAGAGTAGAAATGTTAATAAAATACACAGGGGGGATAGGGAAGTGAACCCCTCCCAATGTCAGTCAGTCAATTCAAGTGCTTGGTCATGGATGCACATCTCAACCAGTCCACGGTGATAGAGGGGGCACCAGTGTCATGAGGTACTGCAATAGGAGACAGGATAGGATCCCATCTGTCCTCTCACCATGGAGAGCACTGTCGCCAAGGGCCACCAACTGTCAGTTCCATGGAGGCCGTGCATAGGGGAGGGGGTGTTGGCAGTCCGACACGCTCCACATAAGAGCTCCAATAGAACATTCCTCTCCAGTAGCCCAGCTCCCCCATATGGTACATGACCAGGTAATACGGCTCGAAAGGACCCCTTAAGGTCAAGCCCACCTGCACATCAGGGCGAGTCCACACATCATAGAAAGCCCTGAGCTCAGCACCTGAAGGCTCCTCCAGCTGATATGGCCTGCTGGGGAGGCCATCAAGTAGACCCAGCTGTAGCAGACAATTGAGGCAGGCGCTGTGAGATCGCCCATGTCAAGAGGCAAAGGGGGGGCCCCTCCATCACAAGGCAACGGCGAAAGCTGGACAGCCCACATATCTCCCATAATGCGAGGGTCTCCGCCAGGCCCCAGGGAGTACCAGCACTATAGGTGGAGGATGGAACAGCATCGACAAAGGACTGGAGCCCTAGCTCCCAGGCCCGGAGCCAGTACTCTGGCCCACTTACGGAATGATCATGCCACAGGAGCTCGGAGCTCAAGAGGTCATACGTAGTCCTTGCACTATCCTGAGAGCCCAGCAGCTGCTGTACGTCACCTCTATGTCACAAGTCTACCAGGGACATGGTGGCCCAAACACTCCAAGCACAGGTGCCGGGATGGCCCTGGAAATGAAGACCAGAGCTGGAGCCATTAGCAGCCATGACCGGTTTGCTCCAAGAAAGAATGAAAGAATGAGACCACGTGCACTGGTGAGACCTGGAGTCAGACAGAGGTTCCCAGCACTCCCACAAGGTCAGAAGATAAGGGTGGCATGCAGACACCAAGGGCAGTTGCAGGGAATGAGTGAGGAGTAGGAGGAGTGGGAGCTGCTCGAAGAATGCACGAGATATGAAAGGGATGGAGGCGAATATGGGCCATGGTAACACACTGATCCGCATTGCTGCTGGGAGGGTTGCTGTAGGCCCACAACTCCACACACTGATTAAAGAAACAATTATGGTTATGGAACAGGCTAAGGGCGTGGCTCCAACCGTGAGGTCACCAATGAGCGCCTATATAGAACGGGATCCAGCACAGGCTCCTTGGCCTTAGTTTGCCTCAGAGCAGTACGGTATACAACGCCCTCATGGTCGAGTTATCCTTACAGCTCCCTCTTGTTGAGAACTGCACCATGGATGCGGGACAGGTAGCCTCCAGGAGGCGCCTACTTCATTGCATCGCAGAGTGGTTCCGGCAGCATGAGCTCCTCACTATAGCTGATGTAGAGCTACATGACACATCATGCATGATCCTCCTGGCCCTGCTCGAGCAACAGGCCACATTGTTCAGGAGCTCATTCAGGAGCAGGCAGCACATGGCTGGCCTCCTGGCACTGTCACAGCTATACTCCATGAGGTGGATCAACTCAGTGCGGCGCTGGAACAATGGCCAGCTGCAGAGGATCACCTGAAGCTGCAGTGGCACATCGCTGCAGTCACCAGTGGGATCTACCAGGCAATGCCCATCGATCACCGCCACTGGATTGTTCTCCGAGCTGCCCAATGGTGGTCAAGGGTGCTCAATGAGTGGGATAATGAAGCATGGCATGCGAACTTCCCAATGGAATGAGCTCTAGTCATGAGGATTGTGCACCGCCTCTTCCCATGGCTTGAGTGATGCTGCGCCAATATGCGGGCGCCCATTCCCATGGAACAGCATTGCGCCATCGCCATATAGTCCCTGGCCACACTGGACTCCTGTAGGTCAGTTGAGCAGTAGTTTGGAGTGGGGATCTGCACTGTCTCTACCATAATCCTCGACTTCTGTGAGACTTCTGCTACAAGCCCACCTGTGCTGCCTTCATCATGCCATGCTGCTTGCTCTGTCCTAAACGTCTTTTCCAGCTCCAGAGCTTATCTTCTCCCATCAGCTGGGAGCAGGGCATGCAGTTTCAGTGGGTTTCTCGTGGATCCTCTGGATGTACTCCGTGGCCATGGACCACAAGTTGAGAACCACTAAAATAGAACACTCCCTGCCACCCTCTACCCTCATATGCCCATACCGCCCCCGTTTACAGGGGCACCAGACCACCCCTCCTCCCTGTCTTCCTCTACCTATAACCTCCCTATCAGGGGAGGGGGGGGCGCTATAACAAAGCTGTTCCCCCCTCCCAACTCTGCCCCTGCCCCCCCACACACACACATATCCCAACCAACATTAAAAACAATTTTACAACAGACAAAACTGAAGCAGCAAGCTCCCCCCAGGAATGCAGCTTGTATATGTCAACAGAGCCTGCTACCAAGCATAGACTGAAAGAGTTGGTCATCATGAGAGCTGAATTACTGGGACTGCTACAGATGACTTCCTGGCCCCAGCCTTGAACCCCCACCGCCTTGGCCTGCCATGAACCCATGTGTCCAGCCCTTGCCCTGCCTTCCAGCTTCCAGGTTGGCCATCAGCGAGCATAAAAGACATGCTGGTAGTAAGTGGAAGCTGGACAGAGCAACAATCCTCCTCCTCCTCCTCTTGGTCCTGTCTTGCTCCCACTCTGTATTTCCCCACTCCTGGTCTTGTTCACCTCTCTTGTCTGGTTCACGTTCCTGCCTTAATCCTTTTCCCTTGTCCCTTAGCCCTACCTCCTGTCCTCCAGCCCTGATCCAGAACCCCATCAACTCCACGGCTGCCCATGTCCTGGATGCCCCATGCCCCGGTGCCCCTTACAGTTTCTTCTGCCCCCTGCTCATTCCGCCGACCTACCCCATTTCCAACTTTCTCCCCATTTCTACACGTTCCTCCTCTTGATCCCTGTTTCTAGTCTTGGCCTTGTTCTTTGTTCTGTCTTCTAGTTCTGCTCTCCCTGTTCCTGTCCCCTACCTCTATTTCTGACTGCCCACAGTATGCTGCCTCCACGTAGCACTCCTGGAGGAGCTACTCATGGGAAGGATCCAGATTTACAGGTCTGGATCTCCTTCAAGAAGGTGGAGGCATTCGTCCAAGAAAACCAAAAGTAGCTATATCTATCTCCCAACAGTAGGCAGCCCACTGGGGAACGGAAGGTATCACCAATCCTATACTTGTGTGCAATCCGGAATTCTATTTCCAGAACAGGCCTGTTTTCAAAAGGGGAGATCTACCATTGAGCAATGTTTAATCTTGTGCCATCTAATAGAAAAGTATAGGGCAGCAAACGGGAAGTTTTTTGTAGCTTTTCTGGACCTTAAGACTGCCTTCGATTCAGTAAATAGGCCCCTCATGTGGAACAAACTCTTAAGATCATCAACGGACAGGAGTTTACTTTTCCTCATCCAGAGACTCTATGTGGATTCTTCTTTAATGGTTAGGTATGACAACGAGGGACATATTACTGGCAATATTCAGGGCCCCGAGGGAAACGCGGGTCTACGATTCCGCAGATTTCCCACAGAATTCCCCTCCCCCGCAGAATCTCCTGCCCCGCTTACCCCAGTGCAGAATTTGTAGCCTGCGCTAGAGAGACGCGGGGCAGGAGATTCCACAGGGGGAGGGGAATTACCAAACTTTCAGGGCTTCCCCTCCCCAGCCTGCAGGGCTTGCCTCCCCCGTTAAAAAAATTAATTTACTTAGCCGGCAGCAGCTGCTTCAGCGTGCTCGTCCCCAGCCGACTCCTGGCCTCTTCCTGGCCCCTCCCAACAGGGCCTCCCAGAGCAGCGCAGCCAGATGACATCATCCAGCTGTGTCGCCCTGAGAGGCCCCGTTTGGAGGGGCCAGGAAGATGCCAGGAGCTGGATGGGGAAGAGCGCGCTGGAGCAGCTGCTGCTGCCGCCACCGCTCCTGAGTCACTGCCACCGCCTGCTCCAGCCATAAGGTAAGTAGGGGGGGGGCTCCTGGGTTGGGGTTTCCCACTGTGCCTTCTGCAGTGCCATGTGTTTGTGTTGTGTGTGGGGGGGGGGTTGCCTGCTGTGCTCTTTGCCATGCGTTTGTGTTGGGGGCTGCCTGCTGTGCTCTCTGCCATGCGTTTGTGTTGGGGGTTGCCTGCTGTGCTCTCTGCCATGCGTTTGTGTTGGGGGTTGCCTGCTGTGCTCTCTGCCATGCGTTTGTGTTGGGGGTTGCCTGCTGTGCTCTCTGCCATGCGTTTGTGTTGGGGGTTGCCTGCTGTGCTCTCTGCCATGCGTTTGTGTTGGGGGTTGCCTGCTGTGCTCTCTGCCATGCGTTTGTGTTGGGGGTTGCCTGCTGTGCTCTCTGCCATGCGTTTGTGTTGGGGGTTGCCTGCTGTGCTCTCTGCCATGCGTTTGCGTTGGGGATGGGGGGGGTTGCCTGCTGTGCTCTCTGCCATGCGTTTGTGTTGGGGGGGTTCTGCTGTGCCTCTGCATTGCCATGTGTTTTTTTTTTTTTTTTTTTACCTGCTGCGCCCTCTGCACTGCCATGTGTTTTGTTGGGGTGTGTGTGTGTTACCTGCTGTGCCCTCTGCATTGCCATGTGGTGTGTGTGTGGGGTTGCCTGTTGTGCCCTCTGGATTGCCATGTGTTTTAGGGGGGCACAGCATAAAGATGTCAGTACTACAAATAAAGAAAGAACTCATTTTTTAATTTTAGTTGCTTTGTTTTGTAACTTGATCGGGTAGCAGAATTTCTAATTTGGGGTCGCAGAATTTCCAATTTGGGGTCGCAGAATTTTGAGAAAAAAATTGCAGAAGAATCGAGGCCCTGGCAATATTAGAGTGAATCAAGGTGTTAGGCAAGGCTGTGTCTTAGCACCAACCTTGTTTAATTTGTTTATAAATGACGTAATTCCGCTTATGGCCCAACCACAATTCTTCCCTCCGAAATTGGCAGTTAGAGTGTTGGGTGCTGTTCTATATGCAGATGACCTTGATCTAGTCTCCCAAACCTGTATTGGGTTGATTAGACAGTTAAAAGCCTTCTCTAGCTACCGTATTGATAACAAGCTGACTATGGTCACTTTTACACGGACACCACCCACCCACAAACACCCAGAAACACCCATTGCATGGGTGGGAGACCATCTGTGTAAAAGTCCACGAGCAGGTGAGCATGCGTGCCCAACCCACCCGCCAATACCCATGGAACAGCCGGGAGGGAGCCAGCACTCTCCGTGGGTGGAGATGGGTGTCCAACACCCAAGCGTCCGTGTAAAAGCAAAAACACCCACACCCACGTGGACAGGACCGGTGGAGCCCCAAAGCACAGGCGCCACGGGCCACGTATGTGCCGCCACGCCCACGGGGGGTGGGGACGCCGGACGTCCGGCCGAGAATCCATAAAGAAGGGCGGGGAGGTGCCCCTGGTGAGGCCAGCCAGGAAGCGGGAGGGGACAGCCCCATCCCACAGGGGGAGGAGGTGCCCTGGGTATCCGAGCGCCGAACCACCACACTCCCCGCACACCCCCAACACCCACAGGCCTACCGGCCACAGGGATAGGGCGCGCGTGCAGAGCCAGTGGAGACCCGAGGCAGCCCCCAGGAAGCGGAGGAACAGGATCCAGATACGCCCAGTCCAGTGGGGCCGGGAGGGAGGAACAGCCTGGACAGAGGCACAGCGGCCGGGGCCGGGGGCTGGCAAACACTAATGGCCCCCCATCCCGTTGCAGCACAAAGTAGCCTAGAGGTGGACGAGGTGGAGGTTGTGGAGGAGGAGGGGGACGAGGCGGGCCCCGCAGCTCCCCCCCCACCAGGTGGGTACACCAGCCAAGTGCCCACAGGCGGGCCGGATGCTGAGGGGGGCGGAGGTACAGGGCGGGGAGGGTGGCATCCGGGGGCTTGCAACCATAACCAGTGGGGCCCAACAGGGGTTGGGGTGTTGGGGGCAGGTGGGAGGGGCTGGTAGGCCCACAGTGGCCCCCATGGCACACATAACCATCACGGGCCCCACCAGTGGCGATCAGTTGCCTGGGGGCCATCCCAAGAGAGGGCGGGGGGACCCCATAGGGGAGGGCTGAGGGGAGCTGCCACACTATGGCGGCCGCCCCCACCAGGCACCCCGGGTCATATTGTAGCGGGGCACACAGGCCAGAAGCAGTAACGTGGTGTCCAACCTCTCGTTCACAGACCAGGCCCCCACTCGCGCGAGAGGTGCAGCTGCCAGGAGATGTGGGCCAGGAACTGGTGCTGGAGGGAGGATCTCGGCAGGGAGCTGCTGGAGGAATCACAACGGTCAGCTGCGGTGCACTCCCGGGAGCTCGTGCTCACCAGGGAGCTCATCAGAGGGGAGGGGGAAAGGACTGGGAGATCCTGGCTGCCATGATGGCCCGGTCCCGCACAGGCGCCAGGCTGCCAACCTCCAACGCGAGCAGCGGCGTGCCTGTGACGGGTGGAGGGTCAGGCCGCACGGCTCATGGACCTCATGGGGGAGGCCATAGAGGCCCTGCGGTGTGACCCCCAGCGCGACAGGCTCCGTCATGCCGCAGAAGGAGGGTCGGCGGCCGACCAACACCATGGCGGACTCCCACTGGTGCAGGAGCCCCTCCCCTGCACCTCAGCTACCTGTGGTTCCCCCAGCAGCAGCCCTACCCGGGCCTGGTCCATGGGATCCCCCTCCCCCACACAGGGCAATGGGACCTGCTGGTGGGGCCGCCCTTCCAGCCTGCACTCCTGTGGCCCCCCCTCCGCTGCCACCCGACCCCTCCACCGGGAAGCGATGCCCCCCACCCCAGGACCGTGCACCTCAAGACACCCAACCGCCCATGGTGGCTGCCCCAACCCCTAAGGTAAGTACGCAGCACCCCGGGGCCGTGGGGGGTGCTTACACGGGGGGGAGGGAGGCGGGCTGGACGGGGACGAAGAGGCACCGCACAGGGCACTGCTCCGGTAGGGAACCCAGTACGGAACCCACACCGAGCACACGCACCACAGGAGCCGTGGAGTCACGGCCGTGGCCGCAGCCAAGCGTACCAGCTCCGTAAAGCAGATTCGGTCTGCACAGGGTCTGTACTACCATGGGAGGGTCGGTACCAGGGGCCCCTTCATAGGGGATTGCTCCACGTTATGTGTTATGCTTGTGTGGGGTGTAGGGGGCTCCTTGGGTGACCACGGGGCCCCCGGTGGCCTGGGCCCCGGCGTGAGAGAGATATAGGTGCACATGATGATCGCTTACCCCATTCTTGTTCCTCCTCACAGGGGCCGTCAGTGGAGGCCAGGATGGAGCGGCCAGTGGATGACGGGGGGGGGGGGGCGGGCCGTCCAGTTGGCGATCCCTGTGGCTGGCTGCGGCTAGGGCTCGCCGGCCTGCGAGCCCCGGTGGTACAGCCAAGAGGGGGTGTGAGCACCTCCGAAGTTAACCACTCCCACCCATTGTACATATCCCCCACCAATAAAGAGATGCTGAACCTACACCTCGTTGTCGCTTCCTCTGTCTCGGGACAGGTGGCAGGGGAGGAATTCCAGGGGCCTGGGGGGGGGGGTTTCCATGGCAGAGTGGGCACTGTTTAGTGCCCGGGAGGCCGCCGGGGCCAGGGCCAGCCCGGTGAGGCACCTGCCAGTTGTGGTGGCTGGAACAGGTGTTCACAGACCCGTCACCGGCGGGCTGGCAAGAGGCGGCAGGCAGGGCACGCAGGGCCCGAGCACCCTATGGCAGACAGCGAGGGGAGTGCACACGCAACCCAGCAGCCCACGGTACCAAGTCTCAGGACCCCTGTCACACACACACGGCACAGAGGCAGGGCTGCGGTTCACGGGTACTACCCAGCTTTACTGAAGGGGTGCACAGGACTATGGACATGGGTGTGGGCCGGGCGCTGCCCGGCAACGATGGGCTGCCTCGGCAACAATGCGGCGGCAGATGGTGTCCCTGTTCTCCTCTGAGATGCGCTGGAACGCCTCGCCCTCAGCATGTTGATACAGGGGAATGGGGCCAGCCCTGTGCACCGGTGATGGGTTGTCCAGGGCAGCGCCTCCTGTCTCGCAGACATTGTGCAGGATGCATGCTTCCAGGACAAGGATGGGGGTGTGGTCCAAGTCGAATTGGCTCCTGTTCATCAGGAAGCACCAGCGCACCTTCAGGAACCTGAAGGCCCGCTCCACCACGCTCCATGCAGACAACAAGTGCTCATTGAACAGGTGGTGGTTGGGGTTGTGCGCCACTGGATAGGCCTGCATGAGCCACAGACTGAGCGGGTAGGCGGGGTCCCCTATCACAACAGGGGCCATGGGAACCCCGGCTATCACGCGGTACAGGTTGGGGGTGATCTCCCCATCCAACATGCGTGCATAGAAGGTGGAGGCACGCGGGATACACGCAACATGGCTCCGCCCCGACTGGCCTTTGTACACATTTATAAAAAGGCCCCTATGATCCACTACGGCCTGTAGATTGATGGAGAAGGCCTGTTTTCAGTTCATGTAGTCAATCTTTGCATGAGGGGGTTGTGGGATGGGGATGTGGGTGCTGTCAATGGTCCAGATGCAATGAGGTAACCCCATTTCCTCGAACTCATGTGTCTCTTCCTCAGGGTCACGGAACTGGATGACCCACTCCAAGAGGAGCTCCATGAGCAGGTCACACATATCATGGAGGGCCCTGTCCACAGTGGCGGTGCCCACCCCGAACTGCTCCCCCATGCTCCTACAGGAATTGGAGGTGGCCAGCCGCCAAACCGCCATGGCCACGCGCATGCCTGGTGGCAGCGGGAAGCGTATGTTCGTCTCCCGCCTCTGGAGATGGGGGTTGAGGAGCTCCCCCAAGTGGGTCAGGAAGGAGTAGAGCATCCGGAAGTGGTCCGACCATTCCCCATCGGTCCAGGTGGCCAACATGTTCTCCTACCAGTCGTCAGTGCGGGAGCGCGACCAGTGCAGTCGCAGGGTTGGTAGGGTCATGCGGTGGGCGTACATGTTGAGGGTCCGTCGGGCCAGGACAAGCTGGCCTTGTTGGGACACTGCGGAGTCCAACAGGGTACGACGTCGACGGCTGCCCGCCTCGTCCATTGAACGATCGTCACCCTCCTGAGGTTTGCTGCCCTCTGCTGCCGTGCCCCCAGGAGGACGGAGGCTCAACCCGGCAGGCGGAGCAGGGCTATTTGCTGTAGCAGCATACGCAGCAGCAGAAGGGCTGGTCCCAGAATTTGTAGCAGCACATCCCTGGGCTGTGGGTACCTGTCCCGCAGCAGCATGGTTCAGCAGCTCCCCACTCCCAGCCACCGCCCGCTGGTACGTGCCCTGGCCACAGCGCGCTCCGCTGTGTGGCCTGTGCCCCTGGCCCACTCTCCCCTGGTATCGCAGGTGCTCCTCTGTGTCCATCCACCCAGCTCGGTGTCGCTGTTCTCTGTTTGCTGCTCGACCCCGTGCTACAGCCCCTCCACCCCATGACTGACCACCTGCATAGGGTCGCTTATGTACTGTGTAGCATGGTGAGGGCAGGGCACCGATTGGTGCCGCACTGGGGGTGTGCTGGGGCTGCCACCGGTTGCCGGGCCTGGCTGCTCTGCACTGACCGCATGCCCGCCGGGGGGGGGAAGGGACCGCACGCACCCCAGGGTACCGCTGCCTCTGCACTCGCACTACAGTTCCCCCTGCCATGGTCCGCCTTTGCATGCTGCAGCTGTGCGCGGTGCGTATACAATGCCTGGCTCGGCTCCTTGGCCTGGCGCAGTGCCCGGCCGTGGCCTTCTCATCTCTCGTCACCTGTGCTGCATCCCTTCTGTCCTGTGTGTGGGTTGCGGCGCCCCAGCCCCAGTGGGCTGGCCTATCACTGGCATGCAAGGCCGCCTGTGGGCGAGGGTAGCCACTCGTTACATGCTCGTCCCAGTCACTGCAGCCCTCCTTCTCCCGCCTGTGGCTTCACTGGTGTGGGCCCCACTCCTGCCATGGCTGGTTGTTCTGCAGGGCCCTCAGCAAGGGATGTATGAGAGGGGTGGTCCCCTGTGCGGACATGCTGTTGGCGGCCCTCTGGATGCCAACAGCATGTTGATGTTGGTGGGAGCACGTTCAGCTGTTGGTGGGAGGCCCCCTGTTGGTGGAGGATGGATTTCAGCTATTGTCGCAGTACATGTGGACAATGGGTCACCAGGTCAGTGCTCCAGCGTGCTGGGGCCGTTCCCTCCAGCTCGGCTTCACTCCCCTGTGCCAACCCTCCTTGGGGGCACCTGCCCGCCATTGTCGTGCCGTGGACCGCTGCGGAGTTAATGGCGGCTCACCTGCTGACAGAGTGACCCGGGTTTGGCCTCGTCTTGCTGTCTGGGGCTCCCCCTGTTGCTGCCCTGTACTCCGGCAGCCTCCTGCATGCCCGCGGCATCCCACATGCACCCTTGGAGATGGGGGCCCTCCTGTGGGACCGAGGTTGGGGGCCCATTCCGGACTGGGGGGCCCTCCGCTATGGAGCTTGCCGCCCTTCGATCGGTGAGGGACCTTCCAGCTGTGCGGGCTGTGGCCGCCGGAGCGGATCTGCTTTTTCCCCGCTTCCTGGTAATATGCGCTCCTGAGGTCATATGCGCTCCTGAGGCTTCCGAAGGGGCCTCTTCGCCTGGGAGGGTCTAGCGCAGGGATCACCGCCCCGGGAGCGCTCACCGGACTGTCCATGAGCGGCCCCTCGTCGTCACCCGCTCTCAGCCACCCCGGTGCCCTGGAGGGTGCATTGCCTAGCCCGCCCTGTGCCGCAAATCAGGCTGTGCGCTGCCATCTGCTTCACTGCTGGCTGCCGCATGGTTCACTGGACCCCATCACCCCCCTCTGGGTGCTCCGCTGCTCCTTCCCCCTGGGGCTTCCCTGGTGCCCTTGCCCGCTATCTGCGGGTGCACCTGTGCCCTCCTGTTGTGCTTCTTTTGCCCGGCCATGGGTCCACCTGCACCCCCCTGCTCTGTCTCTCTTTGCTTGGGGGACCCCGTTCCCCTGGCGCCAATAAAATGCTGTTCTGTGATGGTCTGTCATGCCTTGCTTCTGTTGCTGCTGGGTGCCCTTTCCCCTTGGTGGCCCTCCTGCCCCCATCTGTGTGGTTGTGTGCAGGGGGTGTGCTTGGTGTGTACTGGTGGGCTCCGGGCCTGTGGGGTGTGAGCCAGTTGTGTGGTGTGTGTTCCCCTGGCGGCTTCCCTGCTGAGCGCTGCTGCCTGGGCTTGCTCAAGGGGTGGTATTGGCGGTGGGCAGTCGGACGGGCACCCCCTGGACTCTCCTGTGCGTTGGTGTGGCCCTTCACCTGCCCTCCGCTCCCCTCTGCTTCCGCCCCGTTGGTGCGGGTCGTCTGTGGTGGTGGCAATGGATGGGCAGCGGCACCATGGGCGCCGGGCGGCTGAGCGTGAGTAGGGGTTGTGCTGGCCCCAGGCTTTGACCCCTCCAATCCCCCTTCGTTCAGGGGTCCGGGTGCTCTTCCGGGTGGTGGTTGTCAGCATGTGGTGTGTCCCCCTGGTGCTGTTGCTGCCCCCGACCCTCCCAGGGCCTGTTGCTGCAGGCGTTACCCAGTGCCCTGTCCCGTCTCTCCTACAGCTACTGTTGTCGTGCTGCTAGCGTTTTTACATCTGGGTGCGATGGTGCAGCAGCTGGAGCGGGCACCGTGGGACATGCGGGTAGCGGGCCGGATGTTTGATGGCATCCGAGAGTGTGCTGCCTGTTTGCTGGACCCTGTGACTGTGTCCCTCCGTGGGGGGTTCTGTTCCTTGGTGCCCGTGGGTGCCTCTGCTGGCTGTCTCCTTTCCCTCTGTCCCATTCAGTGCAAGTCATGATCGCGGAGTGGACCCGGGAGCAAGGGGAGTTATTGGAACTCCTCCTGCACGTCCTGGAGCGGCTGCACCGGCTGAACTGTACGCAGGCTGAGCGCTGGTGTCGGGTTGCTGGCCCTATTGATTGGGTGTTGTCCCAGGCATGCTGCTGCTGGCGCTGCCCCCACCTTCTGTTGCCCCATCCCTCTGGCCTGCCCTGTTGTTGTTGCCCCTGTTGCTGGTTCCCCCATTTCATTAAAGGCGTTTGTGTTCCTTCCCAGTGTGTCCGTGTTGTGCTTTGCTGTGACCTCTCCCCTTGTGTGGGTGCCTCTGGGGGTGGGTGGGTTGTGGGGTTGCCTGTGTTGTGTGGGTGCCTTCCCCCCTTGCCCCCGTCCCTGCGTGCTTCTGTTGCCTGCTGTGTGTGTGTCACTCTGCTGGGGGTCGGGGAGGAGCCTGGCGCTGGGCTCTGTGCCGGGGCTGTGCGGAGCCGGCTCCTTTGTAGCAGCTGTCATCCCATCTCCCTCCCGCCCCGCCCGTGTGGGTCCTGGCGATTCGGGGGTGGGGCTGCGTTGCGCGGCTTCGTTTGCCCTCGGGCAGCCATATTGTCCCATCGCTGTGCCAGGCGGGGCTTCCCTGCCAGTCCCGGCTGTCCATGTACTTGCACGGGTGTTTGCTGGGTGATTCCCGGGATGGGTGTTTGGCCACTGGATGTTTGCCGGTCCCTCCTCTTTTCTTCCCCAAACCCCCTGCGGGGGTTACACTGTCCGTGTAACTGTCTCCCTGCTCAGTGCTGCCAGGTGTTCGCTGGGTGTGCTCACCCACCCATCCACACCCATTGGTGCTGCTGCGCCGTCCGTGTAAAAACGGCCTATAAATTTTTACAAATCAAAAATTGTGGTATTCTCTGATAGCCAAAGGATTTATAGTTGGGGCATAGATGGTTGGTCACTCCAACAGGTTAAAACCTTTATGTACCTTGGAATCTATTTCCATGCTACAGGTTCCTGGAAAACCCATTATCAGAAAGCCCTTACGACTTCTAAAGGCATTATGCAGGCTAGTCTGAGATACTTTGCAAGGAACGGAAGGAGGAGAATTGACCTTGCATTGAGGGTTTTTAACACCAAGGCCAAGGCAAGCTTCCTGTATGGGGCAGAACTTTGGGCCCCATTTATCTCCTCAGACTTGAATATACTGTAATCAGGTTTCCTCAGGGTCTTTTGAGGGTACCACGAGGTACCCCTATGGCGGCTATCAGGCTGGAATTGGGATTATGGAGCTGGTCATCAACAGTGTGGAAACTTACCCTTGGGTTTTCGTTCCGGATACCTAGGTACAGCAATAGGGGGCTGGTCCAATTTATGCTGGAAGATAACCATAGGAGTCAGTGGATGAAGGCTATTCACACCTATCTTGTAGAACTGGGGTTTTCACAAGTTTACATTGCCAACAAAGAGAGTATAGCTGTGAGGTCGGAAATTCGCCAAAGAACGGGCGACATCCGAAGGCAGGTGGATCTAGCCAATGTAAGACTCTCGCCTCATATGTCAAACTATGAGACATGGGCCCCCAAGATAGGGGAGATGGCTAAATATTTAGTAACATCACTCACATTTAGGGAGACGCACCTATTCTTGTGTGCCCATCTAAACGCTCTGCCCTCAAAAGCGTTTGACGGTCGTTTGTGTGCACAACCCTATGGTGACCGTCTTTGCCCTTTCGATAACTTAGCCACAGAGTCTACACAACACATATTATTTGACTGTCATTTGTATGACCAGTTGCAGAAGAAGCTTCTTTCTTTCTTCTTGGATAAGTTACCTGATAGGACCACTTGCTGTTTGTTGCAGATTGCACTGACTGATACCTCAGAGGAGGTGATGNCCGCTGCTCCTTCCCCCATGGGCTTCCCTGGTGCCCTTGCCCGCTATCTGCGGGTGCACCTGTGCCCTCCTGTTGTGCTTCTTTTGCCCGGCCATGGGTCCACCTGCACCCCCCTGCTCTGTCTCTCTTTGCTTGGGGGACCCCGTTCCCCTGGCGCCAATAAAATGCTGTTCTGTGATGGTCTGTCATGCCTTGCTTCTGTTGCTGCTGGGTGCCCTTTCCCCTTGGTGGCCCTCCTGCCCCCATCTGTGTGGTTGTGTGCAGGGGGTGTGCTTGGTGTGTACTGGTGGGCTCCGGGCCTGTGGGGTGTGAGCCAGTTGTGTGGTGTGTGTTCCCCTGGCGGCTTCCCTGCTGAGCGCTGCTGCCTGGGCTTGCTCAAGGGGTGGTATTGGCGGTGGGCAGTCGGACGGGCACCCCCTGGACTCTCCTGTGCGTTGGTGTGGCCCTTCACCTGCCCTCCGCTCCCCTCTGCTTCCGCCCCGTTGGTGCGGGTCGTCTGTGGTGGTGGCAATGGATGGGCAGCGGCACCATGGGCGCCGGGCGGCTGAGCGTGAGTAGGGGTTGTGCTGGCCCCAGGCTTTGACCCCTCCAATCCCCCTTCGTTCAGGGGTCCGGGTGCTCTTCCGGGTGGTGGTTGTCAGCATGTGGTGTGTCCCCCTGGTGCTGTTGCTGCCCCCGACCCTCCCAGGGCCTGTTGCTGCAGGCGTTACCCAGTGCCCTGTCCCGTCTCTCCTACAGCTACTGTTGTCGTGCTGCTAGCGTTTTTACATCTGGGTGCGATGGTGCAGCAGCTGGAGCGGGCACCGTGGGACATGCGGGTAGCGGGCCGGATGTTTGATGGCATCCGAGAGTGTGCTGCCTGTTTGCTGGACCCTGTGACTGTGTCCCTCCGTGGGGGGTTCTGTTCCTTGGTGCCCGTGGGTGCCTCTGCTGGCTGTCTCCTTTCCCTCTGTCCCATTCAGTGCAAGTCATGATCGCGGAGTGGACCCGGGAGCAAGGGGAGTTATTGGAACTCCTCCTGCACGTCCTGGAGCGGCTGCACCGGCTGAACTGTACGCAGGCTGAGCGCTGGTGTCGGGTTGCTGGCCCTATTGATTGGGTGTTGTCCCAGGCATGCTGCTGCTGGCGCTGCCCCCACCTTCTGTTGCCCCATCCCTCTGGCCTGCCCTGTTGTTGTTGCCCCTGTTGCTGGTTCCCCCATTTCATTAAAGGCGTTTGTGTTCCTTCCCAGTGTGTCCGTGTTGTGCTTTGCTGTGACCTCTCCCCTTGTGTGGGTGCCTCTGGGGGTGGGTGGGTTGTGGGGTTGCCTGTGTTGTGTGGGTGCCTTCCCCCCTTGCCCCCGTCCCTGCGTGCTTCTGTTGCCTGCTGTGTGTGTGTCACTCTGCTGGGGGTCGGGGAGGAGCCTGGCGCTGGGCTCTGTGCCGGGGCTGTGCGGAGCCGGCTCCTTTGTCTGTCTCTTATACACATCTAGATGTGTATAAGAGACAGGGGTCGGGGAGGAGCCTGGCGCTGGGCTCTGTGCCGGGGCTGTGCGGAGCCGGCTCCTTTGTAGCAGCTGTCATCCCATCTCCCTCCCGCCCCGCCCGTGTGGGTCCTGGCGATTCGGGGGTGGGGCTGCGTTGCGCGGCTTCGTTTGCCCTCGGGCAGCCATATTGTCCCATCGCTGTGCCAGGCGGGGCTTCCCTGCCAGTCCCGGCTGTCCATGTACTTGCACGGGTGTTTGCTGGGTGATTCCCGGGATGGGTGTTTGGCCACTGGATGTTTGCCGGTCCCTCCTCTTTTCTTCCCCAAACCCCCTGCGGGGGTTACACTGTCCGTGTAACTGTCTCCCTGCTCAGTGCTGCCAGGTGTTCGCTGGGTGTGCTCACCCACCCATCCACACCCATTGGTGCTGCTGCGCCGTCCGTGTAAAAACGGCCTATAAATTTTTACAAATCAAAAATTGTGGTATTCTCTGATAGCCAAAGGATTTATAGTTGGGGCATAGATGGTTGGTCACTCCAACAGGTTAAAACCTTTATGTACCTTGGAATCTATTTCCATGCTACAGGTTCCTGGAAAACCCATTATCAGAAAGCCCTTACGACTTCTAAAGGCATTATGCAGGCTAGTCTGAGATACTTTGCAAGGAACGGAAGGAGGAGAATTGACCTTGCATTGAGGGTTTTTAACACCAAGGCCAAGGCAAGCTTCCTGTATGGGGCAGAACTTTGGGCCCCATTTATCTCCTCAGACTTGAATATACTGTAATCAGGTTTCCTCAGGGTCTTTTGAGGGTACCACGAGGTACCCCTATGGCGGCTATTAGGCTGGAATTGGGATTATGGAGCTGGTCATCAACAGTGTGGAAACTTACCCTTGGGTTTTCGTTCTGGATACCTAGGTACAGCAATAGGGGGCTGGTCCAATTTATGCTGGAAGATAACCATAGGAGTCAGTGGATGAAGGCTATTCACACCTATCTTGTAGAACTGGGGTTTTCACAAGTTTACATTGCCAACAAAGAGAGTATAGCTGTGAGGTCGGAAATTCGCCAAAGAACGGGCGACATCCGAAGGCAGGTGGATCTAGCCAATGTAAGACTCTCGCCTCATATGTCAAACTATGAGACATGGGCCCCCAAGATAGGGGAGATGGCTAAATATTTAGTAACATCACTCACATTTAGGGAGACGCACCTATTCTTGTGTGCCCATCTAAACGCTCTGCCCTCAAAAGCGTTTGACGGTCGTTTGTGTGCACAACCCTATGGTGACCGTCTTTGCCCTTTCGATAACTTAGCCACAGAGTCTACACAACACATATTATTTGACTGTCATTTGTATGACCAGTTGCAGAAGAAGCTTCTTTCTTTCTTCTTGGATAAGTTACCTGATAGGACCACTTGCTGTTTGTTGCAGATTGCACTGACTGATACCTCAGAGGAGGTGATGCTAGAAGTCTCTAAATTCTTGATATTGGCCTTTAATCTGAGAGGTCTTTTTTTTAGAATCAAAGCTATTATAGCTTTAAGTGTACTGAGATCATAGCATTGTTTTCCTGGACAGTTACCCATGTGGAGGATGAGATGACAAATTTATTTATTTATTAGTATATGGTTTGCTGTGTTGGGGTATCAATTGTACTAACAGTATATTTTGCGTGTGTTTGTATGTGTACGGCAATGGTCTAAAAGGCTATGCCAAATAAAAAGTTATTATTATACTTGTGTGTTTGATTTTCCTTACCTAAAAGCAGAACTTTACATTTATTTCAGCTGAATTTCATTTTCTTAATTTTGGCCCAGCTTTCCATCCTGTCAAGATAATTTTTTAATCTTGTTTCAGTCTTCTAAGGTGTTAGCTATCCCTCCCAGTTTTGTGTCATCTGCGAATTTGATAAGCATCCCCTCTACTCCTTCATTCAAATCTTTAATAAAGATGTACAGTACAGTACAGGGTCCAGGACCGAACCCTGAGGCAACCCCACTTGATACTTCCCTCCAGATTGATGGGTGGCAATTTATGAGCACTCTTTGGGTATAGTTCTTCAACCAGCTATAAATCCACTTGTAAAATCATTCTGTCCTTTGTGTCCCCTTCCCCATCCCTGTCCATGTTCCCAGTCTTTGTCCTGTCTTGTTCCTCCCAAAAAGGAGGTTTGTGGCACCCTCTTAGGTCACCCTTCAAGGCGGTAGGGTACACCCAGTCCTTGGTCTGGAACCTCACCTTCAGGGTTTTGGAAGCAGTGGCCAATCCCCTGGCACCATCACTATGGACTGCTTCTGGCCTGGCCACTCCTCCAATGAGTCCTTTCCTGCTTCGTCCTGATCCTACCCCATCTGTCCATCTTCAGTCCTTGTCCTGCCTCCCAACATCCTGGTTAGCTGCCAAGGGAGCATAAAAGGCATGCTAGTAGGAACAGGAAACTGGGTGGAACAACACTCCTACTCCCTGCCATTCCTTGTATTGTTCCTCTCAGTAGTCCAGTTTTTGTCCTTGCTCACTTTCCTCCTCTGTAGTTCCCCTTTCCTGCCTTAGTCCTTGTTCCTTGCCCTTGCCCTAATCCCTGCCTCCTGTCTCCCTTCTTGACTTGTCCCCGATCCACAACCCTGTGTCACCCCTTACAAGGATCTTCATCATCTCCAGAGCTGACCTGTAGAAGCAACAAGGGAAGAGAACACCAGCACTTCAGCAACTGCACAAGCAAGATCTTGTGTTCAGATGAAGACCTAACTCAAAAAAGTTTTAAGTATTAGCAGAGGGTGTTGAGCTCAGGAGAACCACACAAAGCATCGTCTAGCGGTGAGAGGGGAAGCTTGCTGATCTTGGTGAGCTAAACTTCCTTTGGTAAGCTATGAGCCTCTCAGGATCCAGGGAGGGTGTCAGCCGCCACAGCCGCTGCCCGGCGGCCCCCCCAGCAACACAAGACCCCCACTCCCCTTACCCACAAGGATAGCCCGACGCCGACGCCATTACCGATGCCCCCAGCCAGAGGCACCAACGGCAGCTGCAGCAAAGGAAAAAGCTCCGGGGCCGTGCGGGACGCAATAGAGCCCCGCCCCCCGTTGCGGCGCTCTGCGCGCCTCCAGGCACGCACGGGGGGCGGAGCCAACACTACAAAATCTGGCACTGCAAGAGTAACAGTGCCGGTGAACAGAGCTACGGACTCTGGAGAGACTGGCCCCCTGAGCTAAGTAGCACAATTGACTACCTGATTGTGTTTGATTCCTGTGTGTTGTTCCCTTACCCTGCTCCCTTCCTAGCGTGTATAGCAGAGTGTGCTTCTGTCCTTCCTGGTATAGTTGTGTGTGTGTGAACCCGTTTACCCCTTGACCTAGATTGCGAAGCGAGTGACTGGGAGCCTGCGGGCTCGCCCGGTTGGGCTTCCCCCACCTCCGCCCTGGGACCATCCTTCCCTTCCCTTGTAGAGAGAGTGAGCCCCGTGAACCATACCTGTGAACCTGGGACCCACCCCCGTGGCCCTGGCACTCCCCCCACATATCCTCCCTGCCATTGCCCTGTTGAGTGCAAGTGGAGAGTCTGAGAACCCCCTCCTTACCACCCAGCTCTGCGCCCTATGATGATAGGGGTCGATGTTCAGAGTGCGTAAGCACACGAACAGACCCAAATACTATCCTGACGGGCCTCCTTCCTTTCGCACCCTGCAAGCAGAGCATCCCCGTGTGTGAGTGGCGTGAGTGGGTGGCGCTTCTCCCCTTATACCCCCTCCCACTGACAGAGGGGTTGTCACAAAGTGGGGTCCTCCTGTCTGGTGGAGATCTGGAACCAGATCATCATTCTCTCTGGCTTTGTTCCACACTACAGGCGTTGAAACTGTTTATAAACACCATCGTAGAGGCCCAGATTAAATGTATACAACAAATAAAAAGGGAATCAAGAGGGTGACATGCTGGCCTGCATGGCTAAATAGTAAACTAAGAGAGGCTATCAAAGCGAAAAGGAAGTTTTTCATAAAATGAATCCATAGTTTTTGCAAGGGTCTTCTGAATATCCAAGTACACTATATTGACTGAGTCACCTGTATCCATATGCTTGTTGATACCCTCAAACAATTTCATCAGATTAGTGAGGCATTCACTAATCTGATGAAATTGTTTGAGGGTATCAACAAGCATATGGATACAGGTGACTCAGTCAATATAGTGTACTTGGATATTCAGAAGACCTTTGACAAGGTACTCTACCAGAGACTACTGACAAAACTGAGCAGTCATGGGATAAGAGACAGAGTTCTGTTATGGATTGGAAACTGATTAAAAGATAAGAAACAATAAATGGTCAATTTTCAAAATGGAAAGAAATAAACAGTGGGGTGTCGCAAGGGTCTGTGTTGGGACCAGTGTTGTTTAACCTGTTCATTAATGATTCGGTAAAGGGGCTGAAGAGTGAAGTAGTCGAATTTGCAGATGAGAGAGTTATTCAAGATAGCTAAGACCAAGGTGGACTGTGAAGAGCTGCAAAGGGATCTAATACAATTAGGAGAACAGGCAACAAAAAGGCAAATGAAATCCAATGTTGACAAGTGCAAAGTGATAACCCTAATCCTACGTACACAATGCTGGAATCTAACCTAGGTGTCACTACACAGGAAAAAGTCCTTGGAGTCATTGTGGATAGATCACTGACGTCATCAGCTCAATGTGCAACAGTGGTCAAAGAATCTTACCATGTATTAGGGACAATTAACAAAGACACAGAGAACAAAACAGAAAACATGATCCAAGGCATAGAGCAGCTTCCATATGAGGAAAGGCTCGATAGGTTAGGGCTCTTCAACTTCGAGAAAAGACAAATGAAAGGGGACATGATAAAAGTTTACAGATCATGAAAGGTGTGGAGCAGGTAAATAAGGAGCTGCTATTTACCCTTTCTAAAAAGAACAGAACCAGAGGTCAGTCCATAAAATTAACAGGAATCAGGTTTAAAACAAAGAGGAAGTGCTAACTCAGAGAGAGACAGAGAGAGCAGAGTGAGGGAAGTGTGATCAGAAGGGGAGAGATGGGATGGTTGAGAGAGAGAAAAGTGTAGATGGAAGGAAAGATGCGCACTGTGACAGGGGAGAGGGAAAGGTAACTGAAACCTCCACAGAGAAAACCGCCTTAGCGTTTGAGAACTGCTTATTATGTAACAATAATTAATAATTAATAATTAGAATTAATAATTATGTGAGCCATTAGGCAGCACTGTCTTGGAAGTGGTAGTCTTTTTATACAGACCAGGGGTAAAGCAAATATAATCAGTTGTAAAAATAAAAGGTGTCCAAGATGCCTGTATTCAAAATAGTTAAAACTCACTCTGTATTTCAAGCAACACATCTGAGGTTGTCAGTGCACCTCCACACTCCAAACAGACTCTCTTACAGAAAACAAATGAACAAACAAGCAATCAATTTTGTTTCCCAATAGGACTCAGATAACGAAGAGGCCACCATTAAGTACATGCTGAAAATACTTACTCCAACACCACCACAAGGGAGCCTGACAAACACTGATGTTAGAGAACCTGTGGGGAAAAAAAAAGAACAAACAAATTGAAAAGACAAGTTTCACAGGCCTCCAGACCAAGTTCATGGTAAAACTGAAATGTTTAACATAGTAAGACTCTTTGATTTTACTGTTGCATACGTTTGTGTGTTTGTGTATTTCAACATATGCAGGTATATTTTTCACTCATCGTTGCACAACTCACTCTTGTCAAATCCCAATAAAAATAGAAATACAGTTCAATTTTGCAGATTCCCTTCAAATAACTTGCCAAATGACTTGCTAAATGGTCTGGAATGTTTCCCTAATTTGGCTTCCCATCTAGTTCCCCTGCAGATATCAACTACCCCATTCACAAGAGAAAATGACTTTTATATCTCCAGAGCAATGTATGATACAGATAAATTTTCCTCACTTTAGCTGAATATTTTGAGTCAGCCTTAACTATAGCTCCACTATTGCACAACTATATTACATAGAGTTGAACTTGTTCATTAAACCATGCACATTTTATATAAAACTTTTAAACATTTCATTCCTAAATTTTAGCCAACTATACTAATCATAATATTCCACTGAACAGAGAAACAAAAACATAATTATACTATTAATAACTATTAAGTATAACTAACAACATAATGGTCACTGACTACATATGTTTATTCTGGACTCCATAATATGAAAAATTATTCCATTCTGTACTACAGAACTTAGCTTGCATTACATATTCTCCTATGTTGCTATGAAAATAGACAGGCAACAAATTCAATCATCAATTTTGACTGCTTAACATAGAATAAATCTAGCATTAAAAGTTCCAGAAAATTGGAAATACCATGCTGAGGTAATAAGGAATGTATGAGACTATCAAAATTATTTTCTCTACCTGTGCATCAGCTTGAAATGTTATTTCTTTGTTTCTGTAGTGGATTGAACTCTCTTGTGATTATAACAAATCTTGGGCAATAGGTGAAAACAGACATAATGCTAACTCCACTTCAGCACTGCTTTAACATTTCTTATGCATGTTGCAGGGCTACATAGGGCACCAATACAACCCTGCAACATGCATAAGAAATGTTAAAATGGAGCTAGCGTTATGTCTGTTTTTACCCAATATTCTGTGTACAGAACAAAAAACTCATGTGCACTGCATGGATGTTAAGTATACAGAGGAATCCACTTAAGTCAAACTGGCACAACTTATAATTTCTGGGTAAATTGAATAAATTTGTTTCCCGCAGCCTCAGTTGTATTGAATGTATTGTTTCTTAAACTGGTTGAGTCAAATTTTGTACCCTAATAACTAAAATTTTAAGGTGTATACAATATACCCACCCAGCTAAAAACACCAGTGCCTTTGAGCGTAGTCATGATTTCTTGACAGTATAGGTTTAAAATACTGTAGTATGTAACCTGTCAAGATGAGTCTGCATGCCAGGAGGGCTGGAGAGGGAAGTTAGGAATCATCAGTTCTTTCTGTTTCCAGCCCCCACAACATATAGACTTATGTTGAAATGTGACAGAACATGTGTTTGTGTGCATAAAATCTTGTTACTTCTGAGCCTGAGAATCTCAGGTAGAGGGAGTGAGCACCAGGTGTCACTGTTTCCGGCCCACCTGAGACTCCCTGAGTCAGAACTGCCAGGATTGCAAGACAGAGAGAACAATCTACCCTCCTATCAGCTCCAACTCTCTGCTTCTGGAGGTGTGAGGGGGGCTGGAGACAGGGAAATCTAGTGCTAACTTAATCTGAGCTTTAGGGTTTTTTTTTCCATCTCCAGGTCCATGTATTCTCACTTACGCGATTCTCTATTATGGGTTATCCTGCTGCTCCACAGGCGACTGGAGCACACTGTGTCAGCAGTTACTAAGCAGACTGCATAGAACAGTCTGGAAGGCCCTCCTCCTCCCCCTCCCCCATGCCTCTTCCCATCACAGGCTTTTTCTTCTCGTAAGAGGAGATAAAAGAAGAAGGCAGAGCCTTCTTGCCTTAGTTCCTTCCAACCTCTACTGAAAAACTCTGAGTAAGAGGGGAAGGATGGGAAGGCGGTAGTGAGAATACATGGAGCTCTCTCAAAGGACTCAGCTACTGGTAAGTAACCTGCATTTCTTCTTTGAGGAGCTCCACAAATCTCACTTATGGGAGAGTAGCAAGCAGTAAGACACTTACCAGAGGTGAATACGAGGTGTAAAAACATCAGGAGAAAAGTGAAGAGAATACCACTCTTCCAAAGACAGCGTCCCATCTGGCTGCCAAGTCTAACGAGTAGTGCCTTGAGAAGGTGTGGAGTGAGGACCATGCTTCTGCCTTGCATATCTCGTCAAGTGGGATACTGCAAAGGTTGGCTGTGCATGTAGCCACTGCTCTAGGAGAATGCACTCGAATGCCCTGTGGCAGGTCCCTGGCTGCAGAGTTAACCCGTATTGATACACTCAAGGATCCAGTTTGAAAGTCTCTGTGAAGACACTGCAACTCCAATACGCCAACCTCTGTAGGAGATAAAAAGAGCAGCAGATGCCCTAATAGGTTTTGTACATTCTGGACTCTTCATACATCTAGGGTGTGAAGAGTAGCCTCCGATGGGGATGCATGAGGTTTGAGAAAGAAAACAGGGAGGGAGATCACTTGGTTTAGGTGGTAGGGCGAGATGACCTTCAGAACAAAGGCTGGATCAGTGCAGAGATCAACTTTATCTTTGTGAAAAGACAAATATGGTTGGGAAGCTCTCAAGGCTGCTAATTCACTAACTTGATGAACTGATGTTACTGCTACCAATAAAACTAGTTTCATAGACAGGTGAGCAAAAGAATAGGTAGCTAATTGGTCAAAATGCGGTCTCATCAATAAGATCAGCACCAGATTAAGGTCCCACTGTGGAATAGGATGAACAATAGGAGGGTAGTCCCTTCCAAAAGGTTGTAACAGTAGGATGAGAAAAGATCTACTTACCCTGCAGAGGTTAAAAATGCACTGAGATAGGCACTAGGTGTAGAGAGGATGTCATGCAGGTGGAAAAGCTAGGTAAGTATGGTATCAATGGGAGTGAGGAGAGTGAAATGTTCTGTCCTGAGGTTAGATGGGGAATCTCTTCTACTTAGCTGCATAAGCTGATTTGGTCGATTCCTTTCTTCATGTTACATGATGTCGGCTTCCCCAGGAGAAAGGCCTAGTGCTAAAGAAGTATCAGACAGGCAGAGCAGTATAAAGACTCCAAGTCGAGATGTAGGATCTCCCCATTCTGATGCGAAAGCAGATCCCTATGGGGCAGCAGCAGGATGGTCTGAGACATCATTTGTAACTTCCACAGTAGTGTAAAGAAAGTAAGGTTGTCATGTTAGTCCAAAATATAGGCAATAGAGACAATGTAGTGCAGTGATATCTTTTACTGGACCTACCATCCCAAACTGGAACCCATATGGATCATCATCAAAGAACTCCAGCCTATACTGGATGGGAACTAAACCCTGAAAGGATCTTCCTTGAACCTCCTCTTCTAGCTTTCAAACCACCTCCTAAATTTCTCTCTGCTAATTATCCAGAGCAAACTCCCCACTACCCAGGCACCAACACTCCTACAGGAATAAGAATTTGCTGGAACAGATGTAAAATGTGTCTTCACATCTCTACTGTGATCAGCATCCAGATATCCCATGGAAATCTATTCAGAATACAAGGGACCTACAACTGCAAATCTAAAAATCTGGTATACCTCATTCAGTTCACTAAATGCCCCCATGGGAACTATGTAGGTGAAACCCACCAACCCTTGCACAAATTCATGAATTCACACAGAAAAAAATTATGGACAAAAGCACAGATTCTACTGTTGGCATTCACTTCTCTCAAAGAGAACACTCTAGTTCTGATCTCTCTGTCCTTGTCTTAAAAGGAAACCTATGCAACATCTTTAAAAGGTGAACCTGGGAATAAAATGTCATAGCTCTACTAGATACAAAGAACAATGGACTTAATTTAGACATGGCTTTCCAAGCCATTATAGAGATTTATAAGTCTAATGACTGTCTACAGCTACAAGAAGCTTTAAGTTTACTTACTATCAGCAGCTTGTACTCTTTCCACCTTGTTGTATTCCACTCTTTTGAACTGTGAACCTCCTCCCTGGGGCTCATTCTCTCCACCTCCTCCCTCCCCTCCCTTTGCCATTGTTTCCAATCACTGTATATACCTCAGTGCTTTGCTCCGTTTCCATTTCTAATTCTGACTTGCCTGATGAAAGACCGTGTGAGGTCCGAAAGCTTGCATACTCCACCAGCTGTAGTTGGTCCAATAAAAGGTATCATTGCACTACTTTGTCTCTGTTGCCATCTGTAACAGCACTGCATAACATGGTTGTCTGTGCCAAGCTGGTGCTATTAGTATCATGAATAGATTGTCCTTTGGTGCCTTGCACCTGACCCTTGGAATCAGGGGAAGTGGTGAGAAGGTGTCTATAGCCAGATTACCCCATTTGTTGGGGAGTAGACGCACCACTTCTGGATGGAGGGCTCCATTTGTGAACATTGTGGACCTGCTGAGCTCATTGGCAATGACATTGGAACTGCCTGTGAGGTGGACTATTATCAGGGTGACCTTGTGCTTGATGCATCAGTTCCATATCTTTTCGGTCTCTGCAGACAGAGTTGAGAACGTGGTGCCCCCTTGACAGTTCAAATACCACATAGCTGACGTGCTATCTGTCATGATTTGAACAGTGATATGTTGGGCAAAGGATTTTAGAGTCCATGGGATGGCCCGCATCTCTAGTATATTTATGTGAAGTTCTGCTTCTTTCCTGTGCCAGGTGCCATTAGCAATAAGAGTCCATATATGAGCTACCCATCTCAGAAGGTAGATGCCCACTGTAATTGTGACCATCGGCTCTGGTAGCTCGATAGGGATTCCTCAGAGTGTGGTGCCGTTTTGTCCACCAATGAAGGATGAAAATGATTTTGCTTGGTATCATGACCCGTTTGGACATAGATGAAGAGTGAGAGTATAGACTGACCTGAGTCAATGCTGAAGTGGATGCATTTTCAGTCTGACAAAGGGGGTGACTCCGATTGTTGATGCTAAAAGGCCCTTAAGTCAGTAAGTGATGCACAGATCTCCACAGATCCGTTGGGTTATAGACAGAGATCCTTGATGATTCAAAGGATGGACAGGAACCTGTCTTCAGGAAGGAGTAGAATAGCCCTGAAGGAGGGCAGGACGTTGGATGGGGTAAGTCTTGATTTCTCCCAATTTATTATGAGGCTCTCCAGAAATGAGATGATGAACTCTATGAGTTAGACAGTCCTCTGGATCTGCAGTCAGAAGCCAGTTTTATGGGAAGACTTTTGGATACCCATTCTTCTGAGTTCTGTGGCCACAGCAGCAACACACTTTGAGAATATTCTTGTGGCTGTAGCCAAGCTGAAGGGAAGGACAGTGTACTGAAAATGGTGGCCATCTACAACAAAACATAAACATTTTCTATGAGAAGGGTCAACTGAAATACTGAAATATGTGTGTCTGAGGTTGAGAGAGGCAAGTCATCATTTTTTTCTTAATGTGGACAATATGGGGAAAAAGTAACCATTCTAAATCTCAGCTTTTGCGTGAATTTGTTCAATAGCCTAAGGTCCAGAATAAGGCAGAGGCCCCCATGTCTCTTGGGGATGATAAAGTATTTGGAGTAGAAGCCACTGCTTGCAACAGATTGGTAAACCTCCTCTATAGCTCCTTTGGAGAGCAGAGACTCTAATTCTCATAACCGTTTTGTCTTGTGAGATGGATCCCAGGGACAGCGGGTGGGGAAGTGGCATGATGTCGAATTGCATCAAGTTGCCCTGACTGACTCATTCTCTTATCCCTGTAAGTGGTAATATTACACCATGCTAAGTAAAAATGGCTCAGATGCTTGGAAAGCTGGAGGAGTATTGGAAAACTGGAGGGGTGGGTGGGCCTCCCCCTCCCCCTCAACTTCAACCTCATTAAACTCGAGACCAGGTTTGCTGGCCTGAAGACGAGCTGGATTGTGAGTGGTTCTTTAATCTGGGCTTTGTGAAACTTTGTTTCCGAGGAGGGAATGAGTGGGATTGTTGTTGCTACTGGCAGACACACCTAGGTTGGAAAGGCAGAGGAAGCTGCCCTCAGTTTAATTGATCTTATTACACCTGTCAATCTGGCTGTCTGGCATGTTTTCTTGATCACTGCAAGGTTTTCATCCTTGGACTTCAAGAAAAGGCCTATGCCATCAAATAGGTGGTCTCCAATCCTCATTTTGTTCTCAGGTGTTAAAGCTGTAGACCTAAGCCATGCATGTCTGTGCACGCTGAAGCCATGTTTCTTATTGCACAGTCATCTATGTGCATTGCAATGGTTAGCTAGAACTGAGCCACCTGTGGTCCCCTCTCTGCAGCGCTTCCAGCTGCACCGGGTCAGTGGCGGAAGTGGTCTGGGATCAGAATCAATGCTGGTATCCCACACATTGTCGATAGATAACTGACTGCTCTCAGGAACAGTGTGCAGAGGAGAAAGCTTTTCGACCTAGAACATCTAGTCTCCACCTTTCATGATCGAATGGGAATGTCTTCACAGCTCCTGACCTGGAGTGCTGGGAAGCTGCCACTAACACTAGAGTTGGAGAAGAGGTAATGCTTAAAGAACATTGCAGACCCATCTTGAGGAATGACAGAGACCATCTGCTACCTTGTTATTGGGGACAGATGAAGAGGGGCTTTCCCAAATGTTCCCAATAGTTCCATGAGTTCCTCAAAGATAGGTAGTGAAATGTGTCTCATTTCCCCTCTACTGAAAATTTAAAAAAAACAAGCCAGGTGGTGCTTTTTAGCAACACTCCTGGGGACACAAGGCATGATGGTAGCGAGCTTTCAAATCATAGCCTGAAAAGTCTCTGAGGTTAGCCTTGCCGATAGGTTAGAGACCATATTGCTAGGAGGAGGTCCCATTATTTCATCTGACTCTGGGAAGGGGGTGGAGAGGAAGTGGAAGCATCCTTCCCAGTGTCCTAGTCAGAGTGTGGGACATTTGGCTGGTTAGACATGGAGGATGGTGCGTTAGCTTGCCCCAGTAAGGACAAGAGGAAGGAAAGCCCTGTGGGGTGCGTTAGTGGGAGGTACAGTAGGAGGACCAGGCTGATTAGGCACAACAGGTGCCAACCGGGTACATGCCAAGCTTGTTAAATCAATGAAAGGAGGAGAAATGGGTCCTGGAGCCTGAGTTTGGTGGGGGGACGAGATGGTAAAACTGTGGTACCATTGGTGGTGCCGCTGGTAATGGAGGTTGTCAATCTGGGTTTCTGGGATTGTGCCCATAATCCTTCTCCCTGGAATGGTTCCTGTACTCCTGATAGCTTGGCCGAGGGGAGCAAGATCTGGGCCACGCATGGTACCATCGGTGCCGGGTGGGGGTATGCGAGTGCAAATGGTAGTCCTGCTCATAACATTATCTGTACTGATAATGAGCACAATGCTCCCTCTAGTGATGAGGGGGAAGACAGTAACTGCAGGGCGAGTAGCCCCTGGTGTAATATAAAGGGAAGCAAGAACAAGAGCCAGACCAAGAATCTGTTACTGCTTGGTGACAAGAGGGTTGGCAGTATAGGGGAGTGAGACCTCTGAATAGAGCGATGTAGGGATGTTCTCAATTGGCAAGGTAATAGGGAGTGGCTTCTTGTAGGGGAGTGGCTCGATGGTGCCCCTGGTACCTGTTCATCCTCCGAGAAGACCATCTCAATTGTCAGGGAGTGTGCTGGCCATGCTGGAGTTGGCTGGTTTAGGCTGGAAATCTGAAGATCTGAGAACCTGCCGGTTATGTCTGAGAATCTGAAGAGCAAGATGGTGTTTTAACTCTCCTCCATCTTTTCAGAGGGAGGGTGCTCCAAGGCATTTCTGTAGAGGGAAATCTCAAGGAGGGTCTCAAGGCTCAGTTTCCTGTTTCAAGGATGGGTTGGTGCCAGGAATGGTGCCAATTACAGCCGAAACGAGTACAGCAAAAACAGGTATACCTGATGAATTTCCGGTACCTGATTTGACCCAACAACATCAGGCAGCGATCAGTACCTGATTGCGACCTGATTCGGGTACCCAATGCCCTGGAATGTCGACTTCTAGTACTGATTTATTTACTTCCATACCAACATTTCGACTTCTGACATCTATAAGTTGATTTTCTGTCCCAGAAGGTTGACTTCTGGTCCTGGAAAATTAACTTCCAGTCCTGGTTTTTAAAATTTATTAATTTATTTCCATCCCAATTTTTTTTTGTTTCTGACCTGATATACTGATTGATAATTGGAAAATTTAAAAATTGGTACCAGAAGTTACCAACTTTTGGGGTTTACAGGTACTTGATCAGTAACCCATCAGGTACCTGACCTGAAAATGTAGGTATTACCCACAAGTACTAAAATAAGTATCAATTTCAGCTCTAGAGCCAGAGGAAGTATTTGAGGTGACAGGTGCAGTGCCAATAGCTGTGCCAGTAGGCACCATGCCAACAGGTGCCATGGTGGCAGGTATGATGCCAGCAGGTGCAGTGACAAAAGATGTGGCGGTACTGTGAGAGCTAGAGCCTGACAAGGCAGGACTGGAGTACAGAGTGGCGGCCCCCCCAAGGCCTTTATCACCTCCCTGTAAGGTCGTTCTAGAAAGGATGTCCCTCAGCCTGAGCATTCTGTCATTCCTGGCTCAGGAGGGTAGGGCAGCACAAGTTCTGCAGCTTTTAGTATTGTGCACCCTCACCGAGGCAGACTTCACACGTCTCATGTTCATGAATGACAGACTGTTTTCAGTTGTGACGGTGGCACAGTTTAAATCTACTTTAGCGCAGATTAACTCGGGTGCCAACGTCATGCCTAAATGCGCCCACCAGATGTTAGCATTATTATTATTATTATTATAAACATTTATATAGTGCCAGCCATGTGCCTGGCGCTGTACAGAACATAGAAATAGACGTGGTCCCTGCCTGTGGATTACAATCTAAAAGACAAGGAGGGGGAGACAGGGAGAGGGGACAATGGGAGAGACAGGGGAGAAGACAAACAAACATTTAGGTGGATGCGAAGTCTCAGGTGTGTGTGCTTGGCTTGGTTACAATCAGGTTGGTTGCAGCAGTCTGCAGAGGAGGGCATTGTCTAGCTCCTGACCATGGTGGGAGCTAGCCTGGGCTGAATTCCACCACATTCGGGAGCCAGTCGGTGAACCTGAAGCAAAGCCGGCTATTACATTTGATACCCTGGCTGTACTTACCACAGTCCAGAATGGCAGGGGGAGCCAGACGCCATGGCGGCCATTGCTGACTACCTGTCAGTTGGGGATGTGGTGACGCTCCACGTAGCGCAGGGGCAGGCGTATGTACATCCGTGCATATCTCCGGCTCCTCACCTGCCACCAAATTGTTTGTTTGGCAGTCAGGCCAAATCCTGGTGGAGTGACAGCTCCCGCCACTACCCGGAGCAGTCTATGATGGTGGCAGGAGCTATTGCATCAGAAAGCACCCAGAGGGTGAAAACAGACATGCACTTTAACTCCACTTTATCACCTCTTCAACATTTCTTATGCATGTTGAAGGTCTGCATAGGGTGCCAATGCAGCCCTTCAACATGCATAAGAAATGCTAAAGTGGAGTTACGTGCATATCTATTTTCATCCAAACAGGGTTGCTGGTCAAAGTAGGCACCACTAAAAGCTTGAAGTCTTAGACTTATGAGGAGAAAAATAAGGTGTGTGTCCGTCCGTCCGTCCCATGTTAGGGAAGGAAACTATCCTAACATAACCTATCTGAACAAACTAGCTAACTTTAATTTTTAATTTAGCTTTTTTTCCATTTTGATGAAGAGCTTAGAAATAAGCTAAATAATGTTTTCGCTGGAGGCGGTTTGAAGGAACTGAGGTGGGGAGGCTCCACCTCCTCCTTTTATCTCCTCTCGTGAGAAGAAAAAGTCCAGGCGAGAGTCTTACCTCCTTCCAGACTGTTCTATACAGTCTGCTTAGTAACTGATGATGCAACAGAGTGTTCCGGCAACCTGAGGAGCAGCGGGATAACCCATAAGTGAGAACTGTATGAGTGAGAATTGTGGAGCTCCTTGAAGAACTTGCTAGTTGTTTTTTAAAAAAATAATCTGACTTAGGAACCTTAAGTTTTGATTACAATGAGGGTCTATGGCAGGGAGAACGAGGGAGGCAGTGAAGGGGACTGCCTATCCTGACCTAAAAAATAGGGACACAGAGGGAAGGGAGTTGCATAATACCAGGGCAGCAACCAGGAATGCCTCCCTACAGTCCCTTCTCGTATGAACTGCAGGGGTTGCACTGGAGAATGGAAGAAAAGACAGTCTCTCAGATACATGCAGCCAAGCCTTTTTATGGGTTTAAAAAGTCAAAACCAACACCTTGAATTGTACGCAGAAGGCTATAGAAAGCCAGTGTAGATTGTAGAGCACAGGTGTAATGTACTCATAGTGACACTCCCGAAAGGATCGGGACTGGGCATTCTGCACCAGCTGCAGCTTTCAAACAGTCGCCAAGGGTAGCCCCATGTAGAGTACACTGTAGTAGTCTAGCCTCAAGGTAATGAAAGCATGGATGATGGTGGCCAGATCTGAGTCAAAGAAAAGGATGAAGCCTCCTCACCAGATGAAATTGGTGAAAAGCAACCCCCCCTTCCCCAAGGCCTTCAATACTAGGAAAATGTGGCAAAGCAACCCTATCCCCATTACTGGAACTGGACATACAATCACAGTATTAAAAATAGGAATTCATAACAAATGAGAAGGGCAAAGAATTGAAAAATCTAATTGCCCTGTGTGAATCTGTGGATGCTTAGCTTTCAGGGTGCAGGTTTCATGCCTATCCCAAACCTCTCAATTCTTAGAAAAATGAGGGAAAGCTGCCTACCCCCACAAATCAAGGACCATCTCAAGTTTTCTAAAGTCTATAGGTTTAGGCAGATGCCAGGAACTCCTTGGGTGGCTTTGAGCAAATCATCAACAAATAAACCAATGAAGTACTGATACACGCCCCAGTTTCTGCTGCTTCCCCTGTAGCTGGAGAAAATCCCCTCAGTGACTGGCCTCCGGCCAGGGGTAACTCCCCCAGTGCCCGCTGCTGCTGCTAGTCTTGAGCAGAACTCCTCCAGACTGCTGAAGGGGAATGTCTGTTGCTGTCACTGGAACAGTTAAAATTGCATATATTTTTTCACAAAATGCCATGATTTTAAGACAGTCTTGCTATTTTTGTGAATTGAACCAAGATTTTGTAAATTCTGTATGTGCCTTTACTCATTTGGCAGGGAAAATAAATGGAGGTTACTTACCAGTAACTCAGTTCTGCGAGAGAGCTCTGCGTATTCTCACTCCTGGGACCCTCTTCTGCTCCACAGGCACCGGAAGTCTCATTCTGTGAGCAGTTTCCAGGCAGATTACCTGGAAAGAACTAGAAACACGTTGAGGGCTCCAACCCTCCACCCCCTCCAATTCCGTGAAAAGCACGGGCTTCAAGTCCCGCAAGAACGGGATTCTATAAAGAGAGGGGAGGAGCCCTCACTGCCTCAGTTCCTTCCAACCCCTGTTTGAAAGGAAAGATCCTCATCCAAGACAGAGGGAAAGGTGGGCAGGTACTGAGAATACGAGGAGCTCTCTCGAAGAACTGAGTTACTGGTAAGGAACCTCCATTTCTTCTTTGAGGAGCTCTGCGATTCTCACTTTTGGGAGAGTGAATAGCCGTATACATCTCCTACCTCCAGGTGGTGGGAGTCGAGGAGAATGAATTGAACAAGGACTGGAGTATTGCTCTCTTCGCTGCCGCATCAGATCTGGCCACCAAATCCAGGGAGTAGTGTCTATAGAAGATATAAAAAGAATACTATGTGGCAGTCTTGCAGATGTTGAGGATTGGGATACTTCTGAAATTTGCTATGGAAGTTGCTGTAACTCTGCTGGAATGAGCCCTCAAGTTCGTGCGGGGAGTCTTTCCTGCTTCTTGGTAGCACTTGTGAATGCAGAGAAGTATCCATTTCTATAGTCTGTGAGAAGACTCAAACACTCGTGTGTTTTCCTCCGTATGAAATTAATAGAGCATCCGAAGCACGGATGGGCTTAGTACGTTCAACATAGAAAGTAAGTGTCTTTTTAAGGTCTAAAGTGTGAAGGGCCCTCTCTGCACTCGAGTTGTGTGGCTGAGGAAAGAAGACAAGTAAAGATCTGCTCTGATTCACATGGAATGGAGAGATTGCTTTGGCACGAAAGAAGGGTTTATCCTGAGGGTCCACTTTGTCCCAATGAAAATTGAGCTAAGGAGAAGATCTTAAAGCAGCCAATTCGCTAACCCTACGTACTGAAGTTAATGCTACTAGAAGGACAGTCTTGATGGACAAGTTCTCCATAGAGCACATTGGGAGGCATTCAGAAGGGCGGTCCATTAGCTTAGTGAGCACAAGGTTGACATCCCACTGAAGTGTAGGGTGATGAACAGAAGAAAATGTGTTGGTAAGACCTTTCCAGAAAGTTCTCATGAGAGGATGTGAAAATGATGAATCCTCCGACTGGAGATTTTAAATACAAAGATAGAGTGGCTATGTGTACCTTCATCGAGATGAGCAAGAGGTGAGATTTTGAAGGTGGAGAAGATAACAAAAAGCATGGTCTATGGTTAATGTTTGTAAAGGTATGTTGGTATAGTTACACCAAGCAGTGAAACGGTTCCATTTTGTCCTATAGCATGCTCTTGTTGATACTTTACTGGCGATTAGCATGGCATCTTTAACCCCCTGAGAGAGGTTCTCAGTCAGAAAGAGATCAGCCAGGCGCAAAGGTGTCATGTTTGGAGGTCATGATGGAGAATCCTGCCTCCCTGTCTGGAGAGTAGGTCTGGGCTGAGGGGTAACTCCTTGATGTCTATTGCAATCTCTAGTAGAGTTTGGTACCAAATCTGCCTGGGCCACTTCAGGGCTACAAGAATTAGATGGGTCCTACCTAGCGGAAAGGGAAGGAAGGCGTACATGCGTTCCCAGTTCCAAGGCAGCATGAAGGCATCTGTGATTGATCCAAGAGCGTGTCCCCCCCCTGCTGCAGAAATGTGGCATTTTTGCATTCTCTTAGGTTGCAAGTAAGTCTACAGTTGGGGGATCACCATACCCCAAATATGTTGTTGAGGACTTCGTCATTCATGCACCATTTGTGTTGCTTTGTGTGTCGTCGACTGAGTTGGTCTGCTATGGATTTTTAGTGGCCCGCCAGATGGAATGCTTTTAGATGGATGTCATGTTTGATGCACCACCTCCATAGTGACTCTGCCTCTAGAGAGAGTTCTGTTGATCAGGCCCCTTCCTGCTTGTTTAAGTACCATATAGTTGTGGTGTTATCTGTTATCACCAGAATGTTCTTGTCCCTCACTGAAGGACTAGGGTCTTGAGCGCCCACCGGATGGCTCTGAGCTCTAAGATGCTGATGTGAAGATATCTCTCTTCTGCAGTCCATAGAACAGGAACTTGAGGTCTAGCATGTGGGATCCCCATCTGGTGAGGGAGGCATCTGTGGTGCCAGGCACATCTGGTTGGGGTGGTTCGAAGGGAACTCCTCTCACGGTATGGTCCACCAATCGAGTGCTTGTAGGACTTCTGCTTGGATGGACACCTTGTTGAGAGGGTGCTGTCCAGGCACACAGACTCTCACCAGCCATTGTTGGAGGGGTGTCATATGGAGTCTTGCTAAGGGCATGACCCCTGTGGTGGAAGCAAGATGATCCTGTAGGTGGAGGAAGTGTTGAATGGACCTGGTTCTGTTGGAGTGCAAATCATATATGGTTTGATTTGCACTCCAACAGAACCATATACCAGAAATATATGGTTGGAGTGCAAATCATATATGGTGTCCACGGTGTCTATGATGTGGTGGAATCTGTTCAAAGGCAGTGTGGTGGTGCCCTTGTCCACGTCTAGGATGGCACTTATGAACCTTATGCGCTTCATTGGCATGAGATGTGACTTTTCCAGGTTGACCAGAAGGCCCCGCTGCTTGAGAATGGTGAGGGTATGGTCTACCATCCTCCTTCAATTTGCTCTGTGAGCGAGCAACTAGTAGCCAGTCATCCAGTCTGTCCTTTCGGAAATGGGCGGCAATGATGGTCATACATTTGGTGAAGACCCTCAGAGCCGTGGCGAGGCCACAAGGGAGAGCTGTGTAGTGGTAGTGGCATCCCCCTGCAACAAAATGCAGGTATTTTCTCTGAGAGGATCTTATCGAGATATGAAAGTAGACATCTTTCAGATTAAGGGAGGCTAACCAGTCTCCATGATGCAAACCCAGAAGAATAGCCTGAAGGGTAGTCATGCAGAACTTAAACTTTTAACAAATTTATTCAATTCCCTGAGGTCCAAAATGGGCCTCAGACCCTCATCCTTTTTCAGGACAAGAAAAAATCTTGAATAAAAACCTCTGTGTTGTTCTGAGACGGGGACCTCCTCTGTTATGATATGGATTGGGCCTAACAGAGATGCTAATTTCCTTGCTACAATGTAACCAAAGCAGAAGTGCTTCTTCTGACACAAATGTGCAAGAACAGACATTGAATGTCATTGTAACTCATTCTTTGTTGAAATGTAACCAAAAGAATATTGTACACATTTGTAACTATTGAAAGGATGCTATGAGTTTCCTATATGCTTTATTTGCTTGCTATATGCTTTACAGTAATTTTTAGCTTAGGAACTATTAAAAATGCATATTATAAGAAACAGGCTGGCAGGAGGAGAGAGAAATATGCTGACAGGGATACACTCTTGTCATCAACAAAAGGAAAGGCCCCAGTAAGAACAGAACTAGTAAGAACTGTCCGTTCCCAGAACAAGGTTGCAGATAAGAACCAAGCAATGCATAAGGAAAAATGACTTGATCAGACAGAGAGATGCCTCAGAGAAGGGGTGTGGGGGATCTGTGGCCTAACGTCATGTCTTTCTTCCGGAAGGAGGACAGGCAGGACCTAATCTGGTCATGCCAAACCCCAAACAGTGACTAAGCAGAAAGAACTCTCACATCTGAATAACCAATGGGAGGAACTTTCTTGACGTGGAACTGTTAGCCCCGTGCTCTGGATAACTCATAAGGGAAACAGCATAAAAGGCCAGTCCCTAGACAGAGAAGCTGCCTTTCATGATACCTGTCCACTAGCCCTTATCAGGGCGCTGGCTAGTTTGATGATTGGTCCACTCTGGGACTTCTCTCTAGGAAGTCCTACAACTGCTTCTCCTGGGCCCTCGCCCTGCCTCTCCTCTCGAGACCAGACCTGAGACCTCTGACATGTAAGAACTCATATGTATGCATTTATGTGTGTGTGCTCGCTGTTAGAGTAGGTGCAGGCAAATGCCACATGCAAGTGTGTTGTAGGTGCTATATTGCTGCTTTGTTCTCAGTTTTTCTGTATTGAATAAACATCTGTCTATCTGAAGGACTTTTGCAATCTGTTTCATAGTGCCTTTGCCCAGATCCCAAAATTGGAGCTGCCTGCCAGGGGTCTAAGTCCTGTCCCTGGTAGGATTGATAAAGAACAGTTCCAATTTATAACACCTCTATTGCTCCTTTTAGGAGGAGCTTCTTTATTTCTTGCTTGAGTTATGTCTTGTGATGAGTGGCCCTAAAGAGGGAAGGGGGGGTAGTTGGGGGTATGGAGCAGAATTGAATGGTATATCTGCAATTGATCATTTCTTTCATCAATTTATCAGTGGTGATGGAAGCCCACTGGTGATAAAAGTGTTGGAGACGGCCACAAAAAGAGGGGAGACCCTCTGTTCCTCCCTTGATCCCTGTCTCATTAAAAACGAGAATTGGACTACTGGCTGCCTTCCTTTTCCCTTTTGTTTCATAAACCTCTTCCTGGGATGGGGATATGCAGGCTGAGGTTGCGATTGTTGAGGAGAGTATCTCCTGTTTGAAAAGGGGTAAGAGAAACACTGCCTAGAAGAGTAAGCAGAGTAAGAGGCAGGTATGGAAAAATATTTCCTCTTGATAGCATTTATAACTCCAGCTGACCTTGCCATTTGGCTCATTTCTTTTATCTTTTTCACGGTGTCTGTTGAAGCTGTGAACAGATCGTCCAAGTTGAAGGATAAATCCTCAATCCTTATTTTGTTCTCGGGAGCGAGGGTAGTCGACCTTAACCAGGCTTAAAGTGACAGCTAAGGCTATCTCTCTGATGGATGTGCATGGAGGATGTCAACTGGAACTGGGCAATTTGTTGCCCTTCCCTTTGTAGGTGTCATGGCCAAGTCTTGAACCCTTGGCCTTGGGGGGGTTGGGGACATCACCGGAGCAGTTTGCGACACCTGGTGCCCTGATAAATGGTGCTTTCATCCTCCCCACTGTGTCTTCCCCTGCATCCCCGCCTGGTGTGTGCCCCGCCCCTGTACACCTGGTTGCCATTTCTGGGGGCTTGTCTCCTAGCTTCCTGATTGGCCGCCAAAGAGTATTTAGGGCCTCCTGGGGGCCTCAGTAAGCTGGTGGAGCAACTGCTCTTCCCGGAGTATGTGGTTTGTGTGTTCCCAGGATTGGGTGTAGCATTGACCAGGCCCCCTCCCTTGTGATTGAGTTGTGTGTGAGTGTCCCCCTCCCTCGTGATTGTGTTGTGTGTGAGTGTCCTGTGAACCCCTTGCTTCTTGTAGGAGTGAACTCTCCTCCTTGCTGTGGCTGTGGTCCCTGTTCCCCTTGGGCGCAGCAGGGGCTGTCCTGTTCCCTATAGCAGGTTACCCCTCCTAGCTCCTTGTTCCCTTTCCAGCTTCTCTATCACAGGTAACCACTCCTAGTCCTCATTGCTGGGTTCCCTTTCCAGCTTCTCTATCACAGGTAACCACTCCTAGTCCTCATTGCTGGGTTCCCTTTCCAGCTTCTCTATCACAGGTAACCACTCCTAGTCCTCATTGCTGGGTTCCCTTTCCAGTTTCCTTATCGCAGGCTATCCTTCTTAGTTTTCATTGCTGGTTTCCCTTTCCAGCTCTCCTTTCGCAGGTAATCCCTCCTAGTCCTTGTTGCCGGTTTCCCTTTCCAGCTCCCCTATCGCAGGTAATCCCTCCTAATCTGTGTTCCTGGTTTCCCTTTCAACCTTCCCTATCACAGGTAATCCCTCCTAGTCCTTGTTGCTGGTTTCCCTTTCCCACTCTCCGATCCCTGGGTACCCCTTCGAGCTCCTTGTTCCTGGCTCCCCCTTCCCATTAGCTCCCCTCTCCAGCTCCCCTGCCACCCTCCTATCCCTAGGGACCCCCTCGAGCTCCTTGTTCCTGGCTCTCCCTTCCATGCTCCCCTGTCATTGGTTCCCCCTTCCAGTTTCCCTCCATCGGTGGCCCCTTTCCAGCCTCGAAGGCCCGTGACCTCAATGATGAGCCGTACGCTGTCTTAGTTCAGCTTGTCTGGTGTCCGTGCTGAGCACGTAGTCTCCCGGATATTGGAGAATGGCTGAGAGGTTAGTGTTGACATAGTGGGCAACCATTCCCACTATGTCAATGCTTTTCCCGGATATTGGAGAACAGCTGAGAGGTTAGTGTTGACATAGCGGGCAACCCTTCCCACTGTCAATGCTTTTCTCTCCTCCCTTTCCCCCCGGCTTCTGACCCCGGAACCTGACAGTAGGGCAGCTATCTCGGCAGGGTTTGTGGCATTAGACAGCTGTGAGCACAGGAAATGCTGGTAGCCGGACATCGCGGATGCATAGTTACATGTTCTAAGTGCCAGCATCTCCGAGGAGGAGATCCTTTATCTGAGGACAGTGAATTTCCTACCCTCCCTATTGGAGTGGGAAGTTTGTATTCCCCCTACTATGGATTTATGAGAGGCTGCTGCCACAACTAATGATCTTGGGGGAGGGTGCTTAAAGAAGATGCTGGTCCCTTCTTGAGGGATAGCGTAGAGCGAGTCTGCAAGTTTATTGAGTGGTACCACTGACAATGGTTTGCCCCAGACTGTCGCACATGGTTTTAGAAGTTGCTCAAAGATACGGAGCATAATGTGTCCTGACTCACCATTGCCAAAGATCCCAAATACTGGACCAGACTGGGTTTTCTTGACCACCTTGCTGCGAATTTGCGTGAGTGTTGCAGTCAGACATCTGAGCATGTTTTAAAAAACCTTCTGCGAATAGCGTGATGTTAGGGTCAGTTACTGAATTGGGGGGTGGGGGGGTGAAATTGTTTCATCTTCTTCCTCCTGACATGGAGAAGTGGAAGAGGAGTCTGATCCTCCTGCATTCATATCCTCTGCAGGTTGCGGTGCATGATCTGCTGATGCCGCACAGGATTGCCTAGTAAGGATTGTTGAAAGGAAGTGTCCAAGGGTTGCGGAGGTTGAATCAATCTGGGTACCGCCGGTACTGAAGTAGTTATTGCAGGAGGAGCAGTCTTAGCAAGTACCACTGGTACCACACGTGCTGGTGCTGGAGGAGGCATGAAAGGTGGAGTAATGGGGCCGGGTGGGACCGTTGGTGCCTGTGATGCAGGTAGCACAGGTCGGTCTCGGGCACCTTCTTCTGATGTGAGACAGGGTCTGAGTCCCCGCTGTATGGGAAAACTCCTAGACTTCGAGCAGTACGCTTGGAGGGTACCTTGGCGATAGTGTTGCTCTCTCTGGTAGCCGTGCTGGGGCTACTTAGGATGGGAGCTGTCCCTGGTTTTAGGAGGCTGGGTGTGCTGTCCTGAGGCCATGGTGCTGAAGCACTGAGCCAGCGCTATACTACCACTAGGGGTGGTACCGGGGGAGTGGTGTTGGCTCCAGAGCTCATCGGTGCTTCTGGCACAGTAGTTGCCATAGCAGATAGGCATGGTGTACTCTCCTTGGTGGAGAGCCTCAGGGGCCCCTCTTCACCACTTGTCTGGTTAAGAGGTCTTGGAGCCTGAGTGCTCTGACCCTTCTTGATCATTACACGCCCAGCAGGTGTCGGTGTTGTGGAATTCCCTCAGACAAGCAAGGCATTTTGGGTGCTGGTCATGCACGGAGAGCGCAACTGGGAAGGAGCGGCAATGCTTGAAACTAGGAAGTTTTGACATGCTCCGCTGCCAGGGCAGGTAGCCACCCGGGAGCGAGAAACCCCACCAGGCCCTCCTTAGTAGAAGTTTGTAATAAGACTATATAACTGCAAAGATTAAATTTCTAGCTGGAAGTAATAAAATTACTGACAGAAATGCTGAGAAACATGAGAGACCTTCTGAGCACAAAGCAGTTGGAAGGACCTGAGGTGGTGAGGTCTTCTTCCCTCTATTTATAGAATCCTGTTTTCATGGAACTTGGAGCCCACAATTTTCACGGGATGGGAGGGGTGGAGGAATGGAGTCCTCAACATGTTTTTCTAGTTCTTTCCAGGTATTCTGCCTGGAAACTGCTAACAGAATTGTGGAGCAGGATAGGATCCCAAGAGTGAGAATACACAGAAATCATCAAAGAAGAGTTTCATCACAGATGTCAGGGCAGGGAAATCCAACTCTGACACTTACGCGGGTTCTGTATTACACGACATTGAATGTGTGCACAGGGTGAGTCCTGTATTACGGGAGATTGGAATGTGTGAATGGGGTGAATTAAACATGAATGTAACTTATGTGAAAATTACATCTGCATTTAGCCTCTAAAGGATCCCTTAAGTTCATGTAACTTCGTGAGAGGAAAAACACCAGAAAGAAATTAACATGGTCATGAAAGCCAGCAGGAATCTTACGTTACTGCTAATTTCACATCGGATAGACTCCCACATGAAAATCAGCACATGGGCAAGCAGCCTAAATCTCAAAAAGCAAAAAAAAAAAGTCACATGTGAGAGAAAATGTTATTCTGCTTCCAAAATTCAAACGTCTGTAACTTTCTTGTTTTTCATTCAATTTACCGGACAATGGGCCAGATTGCACACCTCACCCATGTGATCGTCCCTAACAAATTTCACACAGATAGGACAAATCATCCTGATTTTATAATGAATAGAATGTTTGTGAATTTAACGTAGCAATAGTCACCTTATTAACTATAGAGCCATTTCCATAGCTCTATAGTTAAACACCATCGGTACCACTATAGATCCCTGGGACAGTTCACTATTTACTTCTACTGCATAAACTGATTGTTTAGTCCTACCTTTCCTACCCTTATCCTTAGTCCTACCCTTATCCTAACCAGTTACTGATCAATGATAAAGCACTGTTTCTTAACTCATGACTACTTCATTTCCTCAATAGTCTCTCGTGAGGATTCTTATCAAATGCTTTCTGAAAATCTCCCCTTAGTCTTCTTTTCTCTAGGCTAAACAAAACAAGTTCCTTCAACCTTTCCTCAGAAGACATGGAATCCAAATCCTTTATTATCTTTGTCGCCTCCTCTAAACCTGTGCCAGTTTGTCCCCCCTCTTTAGATTGTAAGCCACAGGCAGGGACCGCATCTATTTCTATGTTCTGTACAGCGCCAGGCACATGGCTAGCAATAATAATAATAATAATAATAATTAATGTCTTTCTTAAAATGTGTGGGGGAGGGGTGAAGCCCTGGAGCTGCAGAGGACACGGAGAAGCACGTGACACCTACCTCCTCCCCTTTACAGGTAGAAAGGCCCTAGGGCGGCGTCAGCTGAAGGGTGACACCTAAGGGTGTGGATGCGGCCTCCCCATGTGAAGGGAGTGGAGGCAAGACCCCCAATTGGCAGAGAGGAGTTTGAGGGGGACCTTCGGAGCCCTGCACCTAGGGGCCTCGCTGCATTCTCCGAACTGTCCCCACTTTTGGACTGCTCCTTCTCCCTCCTGCCATGGGGGAGGCGTTGGGGCTTGGATCCATATTTTCCTTCAAGTGGACTGCTATTGGGTTGATGTTTGATATATGTTTAGATTATGTATTGTTTAGATTATGTATTATATTATGTACTGGTTATTATGTATTGTTTATTATGTATTTATATTTCATTTGTGAATGTAAGACACCTGTGGTGTAGTCTGCGGGGTACAAAATTGAAATGAAAATTTAAAAAGATGAAAATGAAGTGCCCAAAACTGGATTCAACACTTCAGGTGAGGTCTGACCAGTGCTATGACTTCTGTCGACTTGGAGACAATGCTTTTGTTAATCAAAACAAAAATTGCATTAACCCTTTTTGCAACTGCATTCTATTGTTGGCTCATGTTCAACTTGTGATCAACCACAATCCCTAGATCTTTTTCACATGTGCTGCTGCCAATCCAGGTATCACCCATCTTATTCTTGTGCATTTGTTTTCCCCAAGTGTAGAACTTTATGTTTATCTTGGTTGAATTTTATTTTGTTAATTTCAGCTCAGATTTGCAACCTATCAAGTTTTGCCTAATTCTAATTCTATCTACCAAGGTGTTACTTACCCCTCCCAATTTTTTCATCTACAAACTTGATTAGTCCCTTCACCCGTTCATCCAAGTCATTAAAAAAAGATGTTGAACAGCACTGGACTCAAGCTGTGGGACCTCACTAGATACTTTCCTCTAGTTTGATGATGAGCCATTGATGATCATTCTGAGCTGATCATTGCTGATCATTCTTCAATCAGCCATGAATTCACTTTGTTGCAGTGTCTTCCAGCCTACACTTTGCAAGCTTGTCAATGGGAATCTCGTATTTAAATGTCAAATGCTTTCCTAAAATCAAGATATACCATGACCACAGCAGTCACTCATCTACTAACCTAGTTACTGTATCAAAGATGAAGACAAGTTTAGTCTAGCATGACTTGTTCCTGGCAAATCTGTGCTGACTACAATCACTGTGTTGTCATCAAGGTGTTTCCAAAGAGTTCTTGAATAGAGCTGAGTGAGGTTCCGAGAGTAATTCATCCAGTTCTTTCAGTACCATAGGGGGTAATCTGGCCTTGATGACTTTAATTTATTCTTTGGCCAAAAGATATTTTCTGACTATGTGTATATTCTGGACTGCAATCCTCTTCCCTCTTCATTCATACACCTGTTGCCAGACAGGACACAGTTTTCCTTTTTTGTGAGTGCAGCAAAACAGGAATTTGAGAAGTTCTGCCTTCTCTTTGTCTTCTACTTACATTTCACCATCTTCACCCCCCCCCCCCCCCCGTTTTTCATTCTTCTTCTGGCTTCTAACATAGGGCCAAAACCCCAGAAATCCCCACTGAATTCTATGGTACCCGATTTGTTGGCGGTTTCAGGTACCCAGTTCCCAATTTGTGTCCGACCCTTCCCCTCCACCCCATCCTGGCATACCTAGGCCCCAGAACACATTGTCAGCAGCAGAGGTGGGTGGCTAGTGGTAGAACAAGTTTGTCCAGAGTAGCAAGAGGGAGGGATTGGGGTCACAGTGGCCAGCCAGAGGGGCCAGGAACCCTACCCAGTTCTCAGAGCAAGCACAAATCCTTCCCAGATGAATAAGAACTACATCGGTACCCTCTTCCTGCCACAAAATCCTCCTGATGCCCTGGACAATTCTTCTCTGCTGCCCCTGCTCCTGAGTACCTCTCTCACCTGGTAAGTCAAAGGGGAGAGGAGGAAAAACTGCATATTCTCATTGGTGTGCAAGAACCTGACAAATTCTTGCAGTGGTTCCTGCACAGAAAAGTCAGAGTACTCATGGGCAGCAAATCCACTACCTGTATCAGCCCTAAAAAAAACCTTAAAAGCATGCCAGTAGGTAGAAGGAGAGCCAAGGAGATCTGATACAGCACAGGAAATATACTGTACCAACATCATTGTCTCACAGTGGTACCTTGGCCCTCCTACCACTTTGTCAGACAAGAGGTTAGTGGAAAAGTACTTATTCCCATCCCAAAGAAAGAAGCAACCACAGAACTGTTCTTCTAGTCACATGTTATTTATTTATTTAAAATTCTTATACCCTGCCCTCTCCGACCACAGGCAGCTCGGGGTTGCTTACAACATGTTAGTCACGTCTGCTTAGTCAATGCCTGAAAAAGGCATTCATGTAAAAATGGCTGCACCAATCAGAAAGGCAGCTTCATCTAAGCACTCACCAGCAGAGAGAGTGTAGATGCAAGGGAAACTGATGCTACCCAGCAGCATTGCCAGCACTGTCACCCCCAATCCCGCTTCCTCCAACCCTAGACCCAGTGTTGCCATATGGGGATAAAGAATATCTGCCCCCTGCTACATTGTTGCCCCCAACCTGCGGAGGAAGAAGATTGGGGCTGAAAGACCAAGGCAAAGTGTGAGTGCATGGAGACTAAGCTATAAGTGAGCACAATTTGAGACAGACTATGGACGTCTTAACTGCTTACATGATGCATGACTTAAAACTGTGGACTTAAACTTGAATTCTAGTTGTCTTTGGAGCTCACGTTAGTTATTGCATGCCTCTGAGGGAAGGGCGGGCACATAAATTTGAATAAATAAATAAAATAAATTATGTACCTTCTTCAGTCAAGGGAGTTTTTTTAATATTAAAGTATAATCATACAGCAAGCTAATTCCAAACAGTAGAGGAAAAGCTTTCAACGTTCCTCAACCACCTAAAGGAATCATTGGGTGAAAACAGCTGTGATGCAGGCCATGTGATCCCACGCTGTCAAATGTTGGCTCAGGACTGCCCCACACGGGGTAGGCAGCTGGCCCGGAATGCATCCCCTGGAAGATCCTGAGTGCTCATTACAAGACATGGGCCACCCATACAGGCCAATGTGGACCAAAACATCTGTTCAACACGTACACTGCTGCCGCAGGGGCCACCATGGCTGCCCGTCATGGCAGGGGGCGGTGTGGAGCATCTGCGGAGCAGGGCAGAGGCCAGTCACCTACACATGTTGCAGCCCCACCCCGGGATGGCTCTCCTTACAGCCAGCACATTTGTTCAGTGCCGCCCGCCGAACCAGAGAGTGGGCTGCCACTGTTTTCCATCCTGGAAGTGGGCTGCCACTGTTTCCTGTTCCTTCTGAATGGGGAGCCTCTGTGCTGCTGCACGTCTGTTTTCACCCATAGAATACTCACAGCAGAATAGAAAACAACAATATGATATCTTAATAAACATGTCTGCATAAAACTCTATTGTCTCTCCCATCATGATAGTTTATAGTATGTGCATGCATATCCACAGATATATTGCTCCTTAAGTCAGCAGGCAATTGGACCTTTGCTGTGATGGGCCTCAGTGTGGTACTTTCTCCCTCCAGATAGTTGTCTCAGTTCCTCTCTCACCTTCCAAAATCATCTCAAAACTTTTAGAGGACCCACTACTGGTTCATAGAGCATAGAATCTTAGAGATGAAAGTGACCTCAGAGGTCATCTAGTCCATCCCGTGCTCAATGCAGGAAATCCACCGCTACAGCATCCCTGACAGATGGCTGTTCAGCCTCTGTTTGAAAACCTCCAGCAAAGGAGAGCCCACCACCACCTTAGGCAGTCTGTTCCACTGTCAAAAAGCTCTTACCATTAGGTTGTTCTTCCTAATGTTTAGCCAAAATCTGCTTGCTTGTAATTTGAGCCCATTGGTTCTAGTCCTGCCCTCAGGAGCAACAGAGAACAAGTCTGCTTTCTATGTGACAGCCCTTCAGATATCTGAAGACAGCTATCATGTCTCCCCTTAGTCTTCTCTTCTCCAGGTAAACATTCCCAACTCCTTCAAACTTTCCTCATAGGACTTGGTTTCCAGACCTCTGACCATGTTTGTCACTCTCCTCTGAACCTGTTCCAATTTGTCAATGTTGTTCTTAAAATGTGGTGCTCAGAACCGGACACAGTACTCCAGATGTGGTCTGACCAGTGAAGAATAGAGTGAAACTATTACTTCTTGTGACCTGGAGACTATGCTCTGTTAATGCAGCCCAAAATTGCATTAGCCTTTTTAGCAGCTGCATCACACTGCTGACTCATATTCAGCTTGTGAGCAACTACAACCCCAAGATACTTTTCACATGTACTGCTGCCAAGCCAGGTATCACCAATCCTATACTTGAGTATTTGATTTTTCTTATCGAAATGCAGAACTTTACATTTAACTCTGTTGAACTTCATTGTGTTAGTTTTGGTCCAGCTTTCCATCCTGTCAAGATCAATTTGAATCTTGTTTCAGTCTTCTAAGGTTTTAGCTATCCCTCCCAGTTTTGTGTCATCTGCAGATTTGATAAGCATCCCCTGTACTCCTTCATCTAAGTCATTAATAAAGATGTTGAACAGTACAGGACCCCGGACCAAGCCCTGAGGCCCCCCACTCAATACCTGCGTCCAGATTGATGGGGAGAGATTTGTGAGCACTCTTTGGGTACAGTTCTTCAACCAGCTGTAAACCCACCTAACAGTAGTTTCATCTAGACCACATTTTACCAGCTCATCAAGAAGGATATAATGGGGGACTTTGTCAAATGTATTGCTGAAATCAAGATATACTACGTCCACGGCATTCCCATGATCTACTAAACTAGTAACTCGATCAAAAAAGGAAAGAAGATTCAGCCACAGCATGACTTGTTCTTGGCAAACCCATGTTGGTTCCTAGTAATCACAGCATTGTTTTCTAAATGCTTACAGATTGACTGCTTTATAATCGGCTCTAGAATCTGTCCAAGTATTTACGTCAGGCTGACCAGTCTGTAGTTTCCCAGATTCTCCATTCCCCCCTTTTTGAAGATAGGAACATCATTTGCCTTTCTCCAGTCTTTTGGCACGTCACCCATTCTCCAAGAATTCTCAAACATTCTGAGACAGAAGACAGAACCTCTGTCTATAATCATAGTCATATGATTATAGGCAGAGGTTCTGAGATTACATCTGCAAGTTACTTCAGTACCCTAGGATGTAATTCATCTGGCCTTGAAGATCTGAACTTGTTTAAAGTAGCTATGTGTTCTCTTACCATCTCTTTACCTATCCTGAGCTGCAATTCCTTCCCTTCATCGAGCCCTTAGGTCTCGGTGCTTTCCACGTGCTTGGCAACTTTGGGGGACTGGATGCGGACTAGCCAACTGAAGTTGAATCCTGACAAGATGGAGGAGATGCTAGTTGGTGGTGCCAGTGGTCTGGGCAAGGGGGGTCCTTTGTCATTGATGGGGTTTGCCTGGTGTTGACATCGTCCGTGCGGAGTCTATGAGGGTGCTCCTGGATCCTCACCTGTGCCTGGTTCTCCAGGTGTCAGCTGTGGCCAGAATGCGGCGGCCTATCTGCTTATGTGGATGTGTCACGGGAGCACATTATACTGGTGCTCCGGGCTCTGCACTAGCTGCCTATAGACTTCCGGGCCCAATTCAAGGTGCTGTTTTTGACCTATAAAGCCTTTACACAGCCTGGGCCCCAGCTATCGGAGGGATCACCTCACTTCCTGGGCTACTGGGTGGCCCCTGTAGAAATTGGGGGGGGGGGCGCCCTCCTGGAAGTCCCATGATATAAGCAGGTAGCAATCGACAGGCAGGCGTTCTCAGTGGCTGCACCGCACTTCCAGTGTGTATCCATCTCAGCTGAAATCTCCTTGCCTCAAGTGTAAAACATGCCTTTTCCACCAGGCATTGGCGGGGAGTTGGTGCTTTGGGACGGAGGGGTTTTATATTTTTTGCACACATGGATTTTTTTTACTATATCGTTTATCCCTTTAATGTATTTTTTCCACCCCCTTTAAAACAGTTTTAAATACATTTTTAAAGAGTTTTAAGTTGTTTAATGGTGTTTCCTTGTAGTTTATGGTACTACGGTTGTGAAGCACCCTGAATGCCATTTGATGGGGGCGCTATATAGATAAAACTTAATAATAATAAACATAACATAAAAACAATAAACATAATAATCATAATCATAATCATAAATAATCAGTAAGAGCAGCAGAATAACTGCTTGCAGTTGTCCCCGACCCCCTTCCGATTTCAAGCAGGTTATAGTTGAAATTTGTCACAATGTTCAGGCAAACAATTTTTTTTACAATTTCTGTTTGGCTTTTTTATTTTGTTTATTTTACCTGTTTCTAGTTTTCTGTTCATTTTTGCCAGGAATAATGAAAATGAGTGGTGGAAAGTGAATGGTAAAAACTGGAAATGGCCAAAATGAACAAACCAAACTTAACAAATTAAACAAATTGATTTGAATGAACTGAAATTGCCAAAATGGGTATTGAAGTTTAGATGGTTAGTGTTCGTTACTCAGTTCATCAGTTTCAGGTTCAATCATTTGCATTCAATGGGTTTGCTCATTTTGGCAGGTACTTGTTTTAGATTCAATACTGAATAATAATAAATACTTAATAATTAATAGTCTCTGATCAATATAGCAGATATTAGTTAGTTTTGGCTCAACTTCAGTTGATTTCCGGCACAGTACAGTATGCTAATGAAAAGTTTTGACCAGATTCTTTTTATCAGTGTCTAGTGTATCCATGTCTAAGTAATGGAACTAATGACCAAGACATTTGTAGATCATGAAATAATAGTGAAAGAAAGCACACTTTAGTGACTGGGAACCACACTGGTATACAATAGATAACGAGTACCTAAGATAACCTTTTCCTTTCAACTGGAATTGGGTTATTATACTTAATACCATTAACCTGGCTGTACAGCCAGATTTATTGTTTGACTAAATTCAAAAATCAAGACACCAGAAAAAGAGATTAAAAATGATTTATTACAAATGTTTCCCAATTTTGACACAGACCCACTTTTCTTTCAAGTTTTATATTTATATTAATTTTAGACACTGCTGGTAATTTACTATTGGTCTTATATTAATGAGCTTGTGAAGAATACTTATCTAGACTGTAGTGTATTAGTTCAGTATTTGCATTATATGTTTGTAACTTGTCCATTTATATACTATTTTATCTTTTGTAGAATCCCCTGAAGAAGAGCACTTTACTGGAAATGTGTCGGGGTTTGATTTTCTATATATTTTTTTTAATTACAATTGAGCTTTATAATAATTTGTTGATTGTCTATTTATATTGTTGATTGTTTATTGGTATAGTAAACTATTTCATTACCTAGTTATTTTCTTGTGTTTTTGCTGTTCTGTGTTGCTGTTCTAGTTATTTGCATGTGTTGTTCCAGATGTAAAGCAGCCATAAATTCTCCCTCTCTGGCAAATCCAGTCTGTGAGTTCTGCATTGCTACAGATGGCAGGTCTAGAAATAACAAGCTCAAGTTACAGGAAGGTAGTTTTTGGTTAAACTACTGATTTTGGTTAAAATCAGGAAAAAACTTTGCAACAATGGAACAAGCTTCCTAGAGAGGTTGTAGGTTCTCCGTTGCTGAAGGTTTTCAAAAAGAGGCTGGACCATCATCTTCTGAGGATGTCGTAGTTGTAGTCATCTTGCATCTAAGCAGGGATATGGACTAGATGACACTCAATGTCCCTTCCAACTATAAGATTCTAGGGGCGTGAGGGAGAGGGGTGGGCAGAGAGGCGTTCCCTGTGCTCCAGCTCCACAAACTCAACACTGGGATCCAACTAAAAGGAGGGAGCAGAATGGGGGTTGGATGGGAGCTACGTCACTGAGCAGTGCACGGCAGGTGGGGATCTCATTGTAGAGAGATTGCCTGCAAGGAGAATAAACAAAGGAGACAGCTTGCTCTGGTGGAGAGAGGAGTCTGGGGCCTTTCCAACAAAAATACCACCCAAGATAGGTAAAAGAAGAGGGCCCCACATAAACTAGCCCTCTCTTCTGGGACAAAAAGGGCAAAAAAGTCTAAGATGTTATCTCACCCACTCCTCTGTCTGAGTTCTCCCATTGGTGCTGAAGTAAACAAGGGCAGATGTAGAGGAAAAAAGGGGGAAATCCTATTAAAATGGTTAATAGAATTAGAGTTGAAGGGGGTCTTCAATTGTCAATTAGTCCAACCTCCTGCTTGGATGTAGAATGACTACACTTATAACATCCCTGACACTATCATCTCCCTAGGCAACTTGGTCAATTGTTGCAAGGCTCTGATTGTTAAGGTTTTCTTCCTGATATTTAAGCAGAATCTACCTTCCAGCAATTTGAACCCATTATTCCTAGCCTCCTTCTGTATCACTGAAGAGCAGTTCCTTGCCCTCTTCTTTGTGGCACTCCTTTAAGCTATTTAAAGACTGCTATCAAGTCTCCTTTTAATCTTTTCTCTAGGGGTTAAACACACCCAGTTCCTTCAACCCTTTCTCATATGACCTGCTTTCCAGGCTGTTTATCATCTTTGTCTCCTATGAACACGCTCCAATTTGCTAATGTCCTTCTTAAAATGGAGGTGACCCAAGCTGGACACAGTACTCCATGTGAAGTCTCATCAGTGCAAAATAGAGAGGAATTATTACAAGTTTACAATGACTCAGAAACAATGTTTTTGTCAATGGCCCTTTTCACACAGACATTCTAACACTGATAAAATGGGTGTTACATTTTATTATACATGTTGCAGGGCTGCATATGTGCTTTATGGGTGCCTTGCAACATGTATAGTAAAATGTAACACCCATTTTAGAGTGTCTGTGTGAAAAGGGTCAGTGTAGCCTAAAATGGCATCAGCCTTTTTTTCAGCCAAATATTCAGTTTGCGTTCAACAACCATCACTTGGTTAGAGCTGCAATGGGTACCTGCAAATATGGGAATTCCAGTGGAATTCCATAGTAACTTACCCATCTCTGACAGACTGGATATCATGCAGTGGTACTGAACCAGTTATGTTTCAGGTTTTCCAGCTTCACTTCTTTTTCCTGGCTTACCTGGGTCCCCTAATAGGAGGTGGTAAGCAGGTAGTGGAAGTGGATTTTTCAGAGTGGGTGCATAGTTGCAGTGGGGCAGGGGGAGGAGAAAGAGGATTGGGACCAAGATAAGTTTTGGAAAAGGAGGGGGAGCCATATATGTATGAGTACACCTGTCAAATTCCCAAAGTGTTAGCTGAACATCAGTTTCAAATATGTGATGTTGGCAAGCTGTATCTTATACTTATACCGCCTCTTATACTTTTGCATTTGGTTTTTCTTCTCTGAATGCAGAACTTTACACTTATCGATGTTCGATGTGTGAATGCGTCCCTTCGGCAGGGGAGGTTGTCGCCTTGTTTAAAAGAGGCTGTGGTGCGCCCCCTGCTGAAGAAACCATCGATGGACGTGGACGCCCTCGCCAGCTACCGACCTGTCTCTAACCTTCCCTTTTTAGGGAAGGTTATTGAGCGGGCAGTGGCGCTCCAGCTCCAGGGTCATCTAGATAATATCGGGCTCCTTGACCCGTTTCAATCTGGGTTCCGCCCCGGCTATGGCACCGAGACGGCGTTGGTGGCCTTGGTGGACGACCTCCGCCGGGAGATGGATGCGGGATGTTCGACATTTCTCATCCTGCTCGATCTCTCGGCCGCTTTTGACACCGTGGACCATGGGCTGCTGTTGAGACGACTGCGTGACCGGGGGGGTCTGGACGGAACTGTTCTTGAATGGTTCCGTTCATTCCTCTCGGGGAGGAGCCAACGGGTGGTGTTGGGGGAAGAAACATCGAGCCCCCGCGCCTTACCGTGTGGCGTTCCGCAGGGATCGATCTTGTCTCCATTATTATTTAACATCTATATGCAGCCCTTGGGGGAGGTCGTGAGAGGGTTCGGGGTGCGGTGTCACCAGTATGCTGATGATACTCAGCTGTACCTCTCGTTTTCTACCGACCCAGACCCTGCTGTCTCGGTGCTATCCCAATGTTTGGAGGCCGTGGCGGATTGGATGCGACAGAGCAGACTGAAACTCAACCCAGATAAGACGGAGGTAATGGTGGTGGGGAGGGCGAAGGGGGTGGTGGCCCCCCTGATTGGGGGGGTTTGCCCCCCTGTAGCTCAGCAGGTCCGGAGTCTGGGGGTCATTTTGGACGCAGGCCTGCGGCTGGAGCAGCAGGTGGAGGCAGCCGCGAAGGCTGCCTTCCGCCAGCTTTATCTGGTACGTAGGCTGCGTCCGTATGTCTCTGGCCCGGACCTGGCCTCCCTCATCCATGCCTTCGTCACCTCGCGACTCGACTACTGTAACGCGCTCTACGTGGGGCTTCCCTTGTTCCTGGCCCGGAGGCTGCAGCTGGTGCAGAATGCGGCGGCCCGTCTTCTTACGGGGACGGGTCGCCGGGAGCACATTACACCGGTGCTCCGAGCGCTGCACTGGCTGCCGATAGTGTGCCGGGCCAGGTTCAAGGTCCTAGTAATGATCTATAAAGCCCTATACGGCCTTGGCCCCTCTTACCTTAGGGACCGCCTCGCCCTTCGCGCCCCGGAACGACTCCTGCGGTCTGCCGGGGGTGCCCTCCTGGAGGTCCCCCGTGTTAAGCGGGGGGCCACGATGGAGCGGGCATTCTCGGTGGTAGGGCCGCGGCTGTGGAACTCCCTTCCGGAGGAAGCTCGCCTGGCCCCAAGCCTTTTGACTTTTCGGCGGAACTGTAAGACCTGGCTGTTTGCCCAGGCCTTTGGGAGGGAGGGGGGGGGGTGATTTTTAATCCCCCACCTGTTTTATTTATTTTATATACCACTAGCTTTATTATATGTTTTATGGTTGTATTTTAAATGTTTTAAATGTTTTTATTGTTGTAAACCGCCCCGAGCTGCTGTGCAGGATGGGGCGGTATATAAATCTAATAAATGAAATGAAATGAAAATGAAATGATTTGATTTTGCTAATTTCTGGCCAGTTTTCTAGATTATTTTTATTCTAATGATATTTTTTAGGTATTTGTAGCAGGGGGCTGCTTGGATGCCTGGCTCTTTAAGAATCCCAAGCTAAAGGGCTAAAATAATGTTATTGAGGGCTACCTGGGTGAGGGCATGAAAAAGTCAGCCGAGGAGCCAAAAGTACTGAGCTGAACTCAGTCAGGGGAGAGTGTAAGGGAGACTGTGAGGAGGAAGGAGCTGTGTGGAGCTATGCTTCAGACCTGACAGAGCTCCAGAAGAGAGAAGCTGGAGAGAAGCACTGTCTATAGGGTTAAGCCATGCTGCAGCCTGACGCTGCCCCGGAGGCAACTAAGGATTAAGGACTCTAGACATAGTCAGAGTGTATGGTGTCTGGCTATTGTCCAGGGCCGGCCCAAGAGTTTGAGGGGCCATGTGCCAAGCCTTGCTGCGGGGCCCCAAAGGCTTGCCGGTCTGCTGGCGGCTTTGCCACTGGTTGGTTGGCAGAACCTTATGGCTGGCAGAGCTCTAAGGAGGGGCTTGTCCATTGTAGGTGGACCCTCCAAAAATCCAGCAACAAAGAGTTTTCAGCGTTAAGATGTGATGGACAGAACATTAGTTTACACTGGGAACTTCTTGCTGCCGAGTAAAACCCTGCCACTTGGAGACTGAGAGAACACTCCTAATAGCATCTCATCCAGTAAGTGGATGGGACTCCAGTAGGACAACTCGCTCTCTCTCCATCAGTGGTAGTGCCATAGCAGGATAAAAAAATTCTGTTCACATTTAAAACATACAAGACCTCTGGACCACATCAAAATAGCTGCATGCTATTAACAATACGTGATCACACAAGCATGTTCATATTTAGTAAAAGTAGCATGTGAGGAGCCACTCGAAGAAGAACAGAAGGTTGCTACCTTGTAAATAAGGTTCTTTGAGATGGCTCCAAACATTCTCACAAATACCCACCCTTCCAGCCTCGCATAGAATTGTTTCCTTCTATTTCTAGAAAGGGTTGGAAGAAACTGTCATTCTGAGGGTGAGCGCACATTTTATACTATAGGAGCTTGAGACCATCATGTGGCTATTATTTGGATAGGATGAACATGCACAACCCAGTTGTGAGAATGTTAGGTGCCATCTCAAAGGACCTTCTTTACAAGGCAACAACCTTCTGATGGGCACATGGGGAGGAGCTGTTTGTAAACAAACAGCTTTATCTCCCAGTCCGATCCCTGTTGCTGCTGCAGCATGAGCCTGGCAGCGGAGGTGGCGGAGGGGAGGAGGGGGCATGAGTCAGCCGGCAGGGGGGACCCAGGGCAGGGGGGGGGGAACCAAGCCAGAACAGGTGGCTGCCGGGGCTTTGCTACCAATGGGGGTGGGGGTGGGAAATTTAAACTGTGGGGTCCGACTCCAGGTGCAGGGCTCCTCCCTCAGAGGTTGCTGCGGGCACCAGTGGCACATGCCAGCCCTGCTATTGCCTGAGGACCAAGGACTCAGGTGGCTTGCGCACATTACAAAATCCAACATTAATTCCTATCTAAGGTTAGATTGTGTAACATGGGAAAGCAGCCGTCCTCATACAGCAGGGAAACTAACATTAGTTTCAGATAAAAATTCAAGCCCTACCACTCACATGAGTACAAACTAACATTAAATTTGAACATGTACATTCAAATTTAACATTAAACTAACATTTAGGGGAGAAGAGGAAGGGGGAGGGAACGTGGTCGAGGGAGGGTGGGAGGGGAGGTAGAATTGTTTTAACCACTATGTGAACTCACATAAGCCCCTCTGCATGGCCAGCTTGTGTCCTTCCTATAATAACCAATTGCTGCCCGCCCCCATTATCTCATGCTCTAAACTGCAGAGTGTCCCGGAACTAATCAGCAATTATGTAATTGCATGCAATACACAGAAGCGACAAACTGTATTTGATACTTCCTTGTATGGAATATATGTAACGTGTGATTGGTTGCTTGCAAATCCTTTGTCTCAACTTGTATAAATAGCTTTTTCTTTAAGTACTTGATGTCTGCCAGCACTGGATGCTAGGCAGTCCCATAGCTGCGTACTTGAATAAATTTTGGGAACGTTCCAAGTAATGGCCTCCTCTCATTCCTTGTGGATAGAAAAATCCACCACAATTCTGGGGGCTCGTCCGGGATAAGAGGAACATAGGACTCCTTTGGATTCCTGTGGTAAATGCCACTTTGGTTTGGGATAAACAAGGGATGCCTTGTTTTTGGCTTAGTCTTGCTTAGGTTTTAGTTTGGTTTTGGTTGGGCATTACTAAGTCGAATTTGTACACCTTTGACAATCCGGAATTGCAATTCCCTCTGGAGGGGTCTTTCTCCTTCGCGGTCCTCGGACACCTTCGAGGAAACCTGGAGGACAAACACGACAAATGGATACTTGGTATTTATGGGACGCAGAAGCCTCCACCGCCGGCACCGTGTGTGTGTGGTGTGTGGTGTGTGGTGTGTGTGTGTGTGTGTGTTTCTTTTTTTGAGGGGGGAATGCAGAACAGTGATGTTGGGAAAAGGATTTTAAGGATAGTTCTTGAAGGATAGGATTAACACTGCATAAATGGGCATGGAGTAGCATCTATGCCAGGAGAGAAAACCTAGCCTAATCCTAAATCCAGTTTGGGAAGGGGTTCCGGCAGAGGCCAGGATGGGCTTCTAAATCTACCTTCCCCAGGCCTTTAGGCACTGGACTAGGCTTTTTGGTGTGTTCCCTACCCCACAAGCAGAATTTTGTGTAAGTTAGAAAGAAGGCTAGAGAAAGTGTTAAAAAAAAAAAAAAGGGTAACTAAGATTGCTTTTATTGTTGTGATTAGTAGTGTTGGAATTTTGTTAAAAATAGAGCCTCATTTACACTGTTTTTGCCACCATTTATTTTTGCCAGCAACAGTTAAAACTGTCTATAAGGAAGGCATCGGGTACGAACCTCCCTCCCATGGTTTGACCAGGAGTGTAAACAGCTGAAAGCCAACCCGATAGCCCTCAGGAGGAAGTGGGCTATAGGGAGGGAACAGCTAGCAAGGACAGAGTTTGCCAAGGCTAGGACTCAATATTTTAGGCTTACTAAAGACTAAGAGAGCCCTATTCCATAACAAAATCTGGGCCAAGATGGTGGTGGACTTGAATACGGGCAATTTGCACAAATTTTGGTCTAGCCTTAATATCATTTTAAAACCCAAGAGGAAGAAGGGCAAAAGTGTCATTGCTGCACCTCTTTGGGAGTCCTTTTTTGCCCAACTCTAAGCTGACCAACAGGTGGGTATGGAAGATATGATAGATGTTGCTGCCCAATAGGAGAGAGATAATAGGACGAGATAATAGGTTGCTGATAATAGGAGAGAGGGGAGGGAGTGGCATTCGAGTGATTTCTCCATTGAATTGATAAGTGGACATATCAAGGCTCTAAAGTCTCGGAAGGCAGTGGGCCCAGACCTGGTCTCATCGGAGATGATACGGGCCGCACCTATATGGCGGGCGCATTTGTTTTCCATTGTATTCCTTGAGGCTAGCCGAAATCTTCAGGTTCCCCTCAGTTGGACCTTGGGATGGATAGTCCCTATATTTAAGAAGGGCAATCCTCAAAATCCAGAGTGCTATAGGCCAATAAGCCTCCTATCCAATGTAGGGAAGATCTATGCAAGGATCTTGCTGCAGCATTTGGAAAAGTGGGCAGAAAATCAGAAGCTGATACCAGAAGAACAATTTGGCTTCAGGAAAAAGAGGTCAACGCTTGACTGCTGTTTTATTTTGCAACATCTAGTCCATAAATATTACAAGATGAGGAGACGCAAACTGTATCTAGCCTTTGTGGACTTAACAAAGGCCTTTGAATCAGTGCCTAGAGCAAGGCTGTGGGTCAAGCTTAGGGTACTGGGCATAGAGCAGAGATTATTGGGGGCTATTATGCAACTTTATAGTAACAACAGGGCGAGGGTAAAGTACACAGATGGACAAGCTCAGACAAATCAGATAAAAATAGAACGGGGTGTGCGCCAAGGGTGTGTGCTCGCCCCGTTACTATTTAGTCTGTTCATGTCCGATTTGATTAACATTTCACCAGGGGAGGCTCATGCTTTAAGAGTCGGGAACAGGCAGCTCCCCCTCTTGCAGTTTGCGGATGACGTGGTGTTGATAGCACAGTCAGAGGTGGGCTTAAGACGTGAGATTACAAAATTCCATGAATATTGCGTAGCAAATGGTCTTACATTAAACCCATATAAGTCCAAAATAATGATCTATGGTAAAAGAAAGCTGCCTCCTACATGGAGTACAGCAGCTGGCAACTTGGAATTGACTTCCTCCTTCTGTTATCTAGGAGTTGTTTTTTCAAATAGGGGATCTTGGGATGGACATCTCAAGGAGCGTGCATTAAAAGCACAGAAAGTTGCTCATGCAATAAATCGAGCAGCAAATATCTCGCAGGGTGTCTCTATGTCCACCTTTCTGCGCGTTTATAGAGCCAAGGTTCCAGCTATGGCCACCTTCGGGGTGGAGATGATGCCACCCGTAAATCTCGAAGTAGTGGAAAAAGTCCAAAATAGTTTTTTGCGTAGGTTGCTGAAAGTGGGTAATGGTGTCCCAGGGGCCATCCTCCGATTAGAACCTTCCTAGCCAAGTTAGCCTACTTTAGACTTTGGCTAAAAATACTATCATACCAGGAGGAATCAGACCTACCGCTCTTATGTTTACATGAAGAATTATTATACACTGGCACTTGTGCCTATTCTTGGCTAATACAACTTGGGAGGATGATGGCAGAATTGGGCTTCTCTTTTCAATACTTCTTGGGGAAAACCTTGCTTCAGGAGCGGCAAGAGGTAGAGGCCAAAATTCGGGATATCGCCCTACAAGAGGATTTAAGTACTTTGAAAGCTTGGAAAGTAGCACCTAGGCTGAGTCAGATTAAAGCCGATGGCAAGCTTGAGCCATACGTGGACAAAATAAGAGATCCTAATTTACGTAGATGTTACACTATGACTCGATTCCACCTAGTCCAAACAGCAGTAGTGGAAGGGAGACAGCTGCATATTCCCTACAATCAGGGACGTTGTACCTGTAGATTTATTTATTTATTTATTTTCATAGATTTTTACCCCGCCCCTCCTGCCATGCAGCTCGGGGTGGCTTGCAAAGCATTAAAATACAATAAAATCAATTAAAATTATCATAAATATTATAAAACATTAAAACAGGACTGAAATACAATATAAAAACCCCATAGGTGGGGGAACTAAAACACCCCTTCCTACCCACCCTCCCTCCCAAAGGCCTGGGCGAACAGCCAGGTCTTGCAATTTCGCCGGAATGTTAACAGGCTAGGGGCCAGGCGAGCTTCCTCCGGAAGGGAGTTCCAAAGCCGCGGCCCCACTACCGAGAATGCCCTCTCCATTGTGGCCCCCCGCTTAACACGGGGGACCTCCAGGAAGGCAACCCCGGCAGACCGCAGAAGCCGCTCTGGGGNGCTTTTTGGTGTGTTCCCTACCCCACAAGCAGAATTTTGTGTAAGTTAGAAAGAAGGCTAGAGAAAGTGTTAAAAAAAAAAAAAAGGGTAACTAAGATTGCTTTTATTGTTGTGATTAGTAGTGTTGGAATTTTGTTAAAAATAGAGCCTCATTTACACTGTTTTTGCCACCATTTATTTTTGCCAGCAACAGTTAAAACTGTCTATAAGGAAGGCATCGGGTACGAACCTCCCTCCCATGGTTTGACCAGGAGTGTAAACAGCTGAAAGCCAACCCGATAGCCCTCAGGAGGAAGTGGGCTATAGGGAGGGAACAGCTAGCAAGGACAGAGTTTGCCAAGGCTAGGACTCAATATTTTAGGCTTACTAAAGACTAAGAGAGCCCTATTCCATAACAAAATCTGGGCCAAGATGGTGGTGGACTTGAATACGGGCAATTTGCACAAATTTTGGTCTAGCCTTAATATCATTTTAAAACCCAAGAGGAAGAAGGGCAAAAGTGTCATTGCTGCACCTCTTTGGGAGTCCTTTTTTGCCCAACTCTAAGCTGACCAACAGGTGGGTATGGAAGATATGATAGATGTTGCTGCCCAATAGGAGAGAGATAATAGGACGAGATAATAGGTTGCTGATAATAGGAGAGAGGGGAGGGAGTGGCATTCGAGTGATTTCTCCATTGAATTGATAAGTGGACATATCAAGGCTCTAAAGTCTCGGAAGGCAGTGGGCCCAGACCTGGTCTCATCGGAGATGATACGGGCCGCACCTATATGGCGGGCGCATTTGTTTTCCATTGTATTCCTTGAGGCTAGCCGAAATCTTCAGGTTCCCCTCAGTTGGACCTTGGGATGGATAGTCCCTATATTTAAGAAGGGCAATCCTCAAAATCCAGAGTGCTATAGGCCAATAAGCCTCCTATCCAATGTAGGGAAGATCTATGCAAGGATCTTGCTGCAGCATTTGGAAAAGTGGGCAGAAAATCAGAAGCTGATACCAGAAGAACAATTTGGCTTCAGGAAAAAGAGGTCAACGCTTGACTGCTGTTTTATTTTGCAACATCTAGTCCATAAATATTACAAGATGAGGAGACGCAAACTGTATCTAGCCTTTGTGGACTTAACAAAGGCCTTTGAATCAGTGCCTAGAGCAAGGCTGTGGGTCAAGCTTAGGGTACTGGGCATAGAGCAGAGATTATTGGGGGCTATTATGCAACTTTATAGTAACAACAGGGCGAGGGTAAAGTACACAGATGGACAAGCTCAGACAAATCAGATAAAAATAGAACGGGGTGTGCGCCAAGGGTGTGTGCTCGCCCCGTTACTATTTAGTCTGTTCATGTCCGATTTGATTAACATTTCACCAGGGGAGGCTCATGCTTTAAGAGTCGGGAACAGGCAGCTCCCCCTCTTGCAGTTTGCGGATGACGTGGTGTTGATAGCACAGTCAGAGGTGGGCTTAAGACGTGAGATTACAAAATTCCATGAATATTGCGTAGCAAATGGTCTTACATTAAACCCATATAAGTCCAAAATAATGATCTATGGTAAAAGAAAGCTGCCTCCTACATGGAGTACAGCAGCTGGCAACTTGGAATTGACTTCCTCCTTCTGTTATCTAGGAGTTGTTTTTTCAAATAGGGGATCTTGGGATGGACATCTCAAGGAGCGTGCATTAAAAGCACAGAAAGTTGCTCATGCAATAAATCGAGCAGCAAATATCTCGCAGGGTGTCTCTATGTCCACCTTTCTGCGCGTTTATAGAGCCAAGGTTCCAGCTATGGCCACCTTCGGGGTGGAGATGATGCCACCCGTAAATCTCGAAGTAGTGGAAAAAGTCCAAAATAGTTTTTTGCGTAGGTTGCTGAAAGTGGGTAATGGTGTCCCAGGGGCCATCCTCCGATTAGAACCTTCCTAGCCAAGTTAGCCTACTTTAGACTTTGGCTAAAAATACTATCATACCAGGAGGAATCAGACCTACCGCTCTTATGTTTACATGAAGAATTATTATACACTGGCACTTGTGCCTATTCTTGGCTAATACAACTTGGGAGGATGATGGCAGAATTGGGCTTCTCTTTTCAATACTTCTTGGGGAAAACCTTGCTTCAGGAGCGGCAAGAGGTAGAGGCCAAAATTCGGGATATCGCCCTACAAGAGGATTTAAGTACTTTGAAAGCTTGGAAAGTAGCACCTAGGCTGAGTCAGATTAAAGCCGATGGCAAGCTTGAGCCATACGTGGACAAAATAAGAGATCCTAATTTACGTAGATGTTACACTATGACTCGATTCCACCTAGTCCAAACAGCAGTAGTGGAAGGGAGACAGCTGCATATTCCCTACAATCAGGGACGTTGTACCTGTAGATTTATTTATTTATTTATTTTCATAGATTTTTACCCCGCCCCTCCTGCCATGCAGCTCGGGGTGGCTTGCAAAGCATTAAAATACAATAAAATCAATTAAAATTATCATAAATATTATAAAACATTAAAACAGGACTGAAATACAATATAAAAACCCCATAGGTGGGGGAACTAAAACACCCCTTCCTACCCACCCTCCCTCCCAAAGGCCTGGGCGAACAGCCAGGTCTTGCAATTTCGCCGGAATGTTAACAGGCTAGGGGCCAGGCGAGCTTCCTCCGGAAGGGAGTTCCAAAGCCGCGGCCCCACTACCGAGAATGCCCTCTCCATTGTGGCCCCCCGCTTAACACGGGGGACCTCCAGGAAGGCAACCCCGGCAGACCGCAGAAGCCGCTCTGGGGCACGGAGGGTGAGGCGATCCCTAAGGTATGAGAGGCCGAGACCGTGTAGGGCTTTATAGATCATCACCAACACCTTGAACTTGGCTCGGCACGCTATCGGCAGCCAGTGCAGAGCCCGGAGCACAGGTGTAATATGCTCCCGATGGCCCATTCCCATAAGAAGACGAGCCACCGCATTCTGCACTAGCTGCAGCCTCCGAACCAAAAACAAGGGAAGCCCCACGTAGAGTGCATTACAGTAGTCGAGCCTCGAGGTGACGAAGGCATGGATGGGGAGGGATAGTGACAATATATCATTTCTTGTTCCACTGTTTCCATTTTGATGGTCTCCGTGCAGTTTGGCTGACACCCTTGTTAAAAGAAGGTACAAATAATATAGCTGAGCGAAACTATAGACATTTGATGAGCCTAGTAGAGGTAAAACAGATGGTGGCCATTGCAACGTTTGTCTGGCTTGCGACCAAGGAAAGAAATTCATTACGAGATTGATAGGTAATTTGGATGATAAGTAGGTCAAGGGAAGAAACAGCTTGGGGAGCAAGTAATAGGTTATTTAGGAGGTATGGTCCTAGACTATTGCTATGTATACATAATAGGTGTATCAGTAAGCCTATTTGGCTATATAACAAATTGGCAATACTGAAGTGGAGGTTATCTGATGTTTCGTGCTCAAAGTGAACTGTAGGCCCTTATAGAGAAATTCTGTACGAGGTCGGTGCTAAATTGTTTGAACATATATAGTGGATTTGTCCAAAGAACACGATGGGGTTGGGTGACCTACTCATCACCATACCTTAGTTTATGTATTTTGTTCATTTTTATTCTATTTTATTGTTATTGTACTTTTGTGTATAAAAAAAAGGGCAATAGCGAAAGCTTGCCGCCAATAAATAAAAAGAAAACAAAACGTCTATAAGGAGGAATAAAATTAGCAGTCTTAAAAATCATGTACTTCCCCAAGCATGTGTTGTTTGTTTGCCTTTAACCATGCTTCAGTGCTAATATGAGTAATTTGTGCGTTTGACTATGTGGGTATGTGTATGAGGGACTCTGTCTGAGTGCCCTGAGATGTTAAATTCTGAGTTTTGCAGGAATTCATGAGATTGTAGTTCTCTACTTTGGCTATAAGGTTGGGTTTGGTTTTGTTTTTTTAAAAAAGGAGGTAGAGTTTTTCATAGCAAGAGGTTTCTTTGTAAATCAGCTCACACTGAAACCCCCTAACAAAGGAGGACCGTCTCCATTTAAATAGGGTGTTAATGATCCTGAAGAGAGCTTATTTTCCACACATGTTGGTGTATGCATTTGTGTGTAAGTTTAATACTGGATGTCTGCAAGAAACAATGTATGCCTGCTTCATGTGAATATAGGGGTGTGTAACAAAATTTGTGTTATTTAAGACTTGTAGGTCTTTGAGTGAGAATGTATGTAAGTGTGTTTGAGGATTTTCTTTGAGTGTGCTTTCACATCACACATACAATAATAAAATTCAATAAAATAAAAAAATTAAAAAAATTCAGTTTAAAAATACAAGATCCCTTGTGCCCCTTGTTGTCAATAGTCATGTTGTTTCTGCCCTAGTAGATACCGGGGCTACTTGTTTTGTGCTTAAAGCATCAGACGCTCCCTTTCTTGCCCCGGGGGGGCTGTACTATCCCCATTGTAGGGGTTAATGGTGTCACAACTAGCCAGCCGCTCTCTGAAGTCGCCACTGTAACCCGGGCCCACTCACGGAGCGGCACTCTTTCCTCATTAGCCATGACACCTCAGTCAATTTGTTGGGAAGGAATCTGTTGTGCAAATTGGGGGTTACCATCCACTGCTCCCCTCTGGTCTCCTCATTCCGGAACAAAGAGGGTCCCTCATTTCCCAAAGTCAGTTTATGTGTTTTATCTTTAACTGCCAATAAAATGGGCCCTACTGTGTCTGTTGTTGTTATGATGTTGTTACCCTATCTATCTCGTCTGTCTCCCTCTCCACTATTGGAGTTGATGGTGTTCCCAGTTCCCAGCCCCTTTCTGAGGTGGCCACTGTAACCATCGGACCCCTCACTAAGCGGCATCCTTTCCTTCTTAGTAGAAACACCCCTGTAAACCTCTTGGGGAGGGACTTGCTCTGTAAATTAAATGCAAACATCTCCTGTTCCCCGGATGGAGTATTTGTTACTGTACCTGACCTCTTAACCCCATCTCTTGTGATGGCCCTCGCTACTGAGGAGGCTGGACAGGAGTGCCTGCCTGATCAACAGGCCCTCCTTGACCAATTGCCTTCTACATTGTGGGCAACCAACCCTGATGATGTTGGGTTGCTGCGAGGTGTGGATCTGGTTGTCATCCAGGTTAAAACTGGCAAGCCCTTCCCTTCAGTGCCTCAGTACCCTCTTTCAGCTGAGGCTGTTGCTGGTATTCAACCTGTTGTTTTTGCTTTTCTCCTCTATGGGGTATTGGGTTTTGCTCGCTCCCCTATTAATAGTCCCATTTTGCCTGTCAAAAAGCCAGGAAAGTTCCACCTTGATGGCACCCCTGTCTACAGGTTTGTTCAAGACTTAAGGTAAACCAATTTGTTGTTCCCCTTCATCCTGTTGTCCCTGATCCTGTTACTACCATTGCCAGTATTCCAGCCTTTGCTAAGTATTTTACTGGTATTGATCTTTCTCAAGTTTTTTTCTCTCTGTTCCAGTGTACCCTGATTCTCAGTACCTGTTTGCCTTTATTAACCCTTCGTCCTCCTCTACCTTTACCCTTTTTGCCATGAACGTGGTTTATTGTTTTCTAAAAACATCACCTTTCGACGAGTGCTTCCACTTCACCCGGCCTCTCTTTTTCCTACACCTGATGACTTAAGCATACTGTTTTGGAAGCTCATTTCCTTTCTCAACTCCGTTCGGCACAGCCAGCTAAACTTGTGGGCTCTCACCAAAACTTGCTGTTTGGCTCAGGACTGTACTATCAATGTTTACACTGACTTTCGCTATGCCTTTGGTGTTTGTCACTCCTTTGGCGCCATCTGGCGGGAGCGGAACTTCGTACATCTCTGAGCTTCTTAAACTCTCCTCTGCTCTCTGTTATTCATGTCCAGGCCCATACCAAGGCTTCTACTCCTGAGGCCCTTGGTAAACACCTGGCTGATAAGGCTGCACAACGAGCAGCCAGGTGTGGCCCAACTCTCGTTATTGCAGTATCTCATTCAGAACCTGTACCTTCCACACTCCTATCTAGGAGCTTTTGCGACTCCAGTCGGATGCCACCCTGTCAGAATGCACCATCTGGACCAAAGCCAACCGTGTTTCTGACCCCTAAGGCATCATCCGACACCGTGATGGACGCCCTGTCGCGCCGCGGGCTCTCCTACAACATCATGTTCGTGTGGCTCATCTGCACTCACACCCGAACAAAAGGGGGGATTCACCTCGCAGATCTCCACCCACTGGTTTGCGCCAACTCGTTCACTCCTGTCCCACTTGTCAGCTGTTCAACAAACATTGCTAAGGCCACCCCAGTCCGCACCTCCTCAAGACCGTGGGCTGAGGGTCCTTTCTTCACTTACAGATTGACTTTGCTGATTTGCCTCCAGCACAAGGCTACAAGCACATGCTGATGGTTATCTGCCTATACTCTGGTTGGACTGAGGCCTTCCCCTGCCGAAGGACTGATGCAACCACGGTTGCCAAACATCTTTTGAAAGACTTCATCCCAAGATTTGGGATACCCCTCTCCATTGACTGTGACATGGGCTCTCATTTCACCGCCCAGCTTACTAAAACTTTGTGTAAAACTTTGGGTATTAGTCTCTATTTCCACACACCATACCATCCACAAAGTAGTGGCCAGGTGGAACGCAAGAACTCTGACCTAAAAACCAGATTGTCAAAGGTTGTCAATGACACTGGCTTGTCCTGGCCTGAGGCGCTGCCTCTCGTACGCATGGCTACCCATTCAAACCCCAACAGAAAACATGGCCTGTCCCCTTTTGAACTGGTCATGGGATGGCCAATGAGGGTGGGGGTGGAGCCTAGAGCCACTTGGAAGGAAGGACTCACTGAATTGTCTGACAGTATTGCTGATTATGTTCTTTCTTTGTCCAGAGCTTTACAGAACTCTCATACTAGGGCACGTGCTGCCCATACGCCATCTGCTACTGAGCCTT
>QEPC01007453.1:683131-749823 GCA_003113815.1 Sphenodon punctatus
TCTTGGTTGATGATCTCCGTCTGGCATTGGACCAGGGTCATCAGACCTTACTGGTTCTGCTAGATCTTTTAGCTGCATTTGATACAGTGCATTTTGACAGCTACACCTTGTCCGGCGGTTTCGACCGTATCTCTGAGACTCCGACCTCGCCACTGTCATTCATGCCTTCATCACCTCGAGGCTGGATTACTGCAATGTGCTCTACGTGGGGCTGCCCGAGAAGCTGGTCCAGAGGCTGCAGCTGGTGCAGAATGCCGCGGCGCGTCTCCTTACAGGGGCGGGCCACAGGGAGCACATGACACCTGTGCTCCAGGCTCTGCACTGGCTGGCTATAAAGCATCGGGTCAGGTTCAAGGTGATGGTTCTAACCTTTAAAGCCCTTCACAGCCTGGGCCCTGCTTATCTGCCTCACTCCCCATGTGCCCGTGCGACCCTTGAGAACCGATGTTAGATCTTTTTCGGTGGCTGCCCCTGTGCTGTGGAATTTGCTCCCGGAAGAGGCTCGGTTGGCCCCCACTCTCCTGTCATTTCTACATTTATGTAAGACCTGGCTGTTCCGCCAGGCCTTTGGCGAGGGGGAGTGAGGGGTTTTTGTTTTTTTTCCCCCCTGCATTTTATGAATTTCTAACTGTTTTAAATTGTTTTCGTATTGTTGTTCGCCGCCCTGGGCTGCCCTGAAAGGGCAGAAGGGGCGGGATAAAAATGTTATATAAATAAATAAATAAATTGAAATTGCCCATTATTATTGCGTTTCCAACTTTAGTAGCCTGCTACTAAATTTCCAGAACCACTACATCACACAGGCATGTGATAATAACTTGACCCCTTGCCTGCCAGGTGCACTGTGTGCTTCATCTCAACCCAGCCCTCTACTCCGTAACCTACCCAGCATGCAGATCACTTATGCTTGGCCTCACTGCATTTCCTCAGGGATCCATTCAATGCCAGGTCATTAAAGAAGGTGGGTTAGATTGAATGAGATCCTGGAGAAAGAACAGAGGGGGACAGACAGGAGTGATCCATGTGCAGAAGTGGGCCATGGGATGGAGGTTCCGCACCCCTGCTGTATAGAGGCATTGTCACACCTACTCACTACTCTCTATTTATGCATTGAAGGACTGCATTGGCCATTTTTGCTACAGAATTGCACTGTTCTTGTTCATTTTCTCATTCACTATGACATGCAATTTTTTTCCCAGAATCTTTTTTAAGGTAGTCTAGGTATGGCCTATACTATTTGTTCCTTGCACATGGTTGCCTTATTTGCAACAAACCATTGTTTGAGAAGTCCCCATGAACAACTATTTTTCCAGCTGTATCAGTCATCTTTAATCCATTTAACATGGTATCCTGCCTTGGAGATGTAGAGTAGATTCTAGATAACTCGAGAAAGTACCTTCCAGATTTATGATACCAAGTGCTTTATTGACAGTGCATGGTGAGAAGAGGATGTAACAGGAAAGCTGGACTGAGTCAACTGGGGCTACCCTACCCTCTTCCTGCCCCTTGTGGTGGCAGTTACCACCGCCTGCTGTTGCAGAGAGAGAAGAGGCTGACATGAGGCATTTGGACTGAGTCAGTTTGTGGAATGGCTTGTTGACCCAGGGCACTGACATGGTGGCACCTAAGCATCTGTTTCCACTATTGCAGCAGTGCAGATCTCCCTGTTATCTGGAGGATGTTAGGAGCTGTATTCAGGAGGGGCGGGGTATAAATTTAGTAAATCAATAAATAAAATAAATAAAGGTTGTTAAAGTGGGAGTATAGTTAGTTAGAATGTAAGTGGTGATCAACTTGTGTCCAAGCTGACCGACTATGGTATAGATTGTTTTTAAAGGTCTATGTAGCAGTGGCTGTAGCAGCAGCAAAGAAAGCTTTTTGTCTGCTGCCATCATGGCTGTGTCATGCCATCCAGCAGAGGTGTTCCATGTGGTGAACAAATTGGTAAATCTTGGTTGTTTCCATAATGAGTTAGAATCATCTATTGTAACTCCAAGTTGGTTGTATTTAGCAAAACTCGGGAACCACTAATTGGGATGCAGAGACAAAGTTTGGGGTTGGGGAAGCCCAGTCTTGTCCAGCTTATTTGGATCAACTTCAATCAGAGTAACCCACTGGTGCAGAGGGTGTTCTTGAAGCCATGCAAGCAACCAGCTGAGAACTAAATACATGCAGCCCTGGCTGGTGAAAGCGAGCTGAGAGACACTGGGGCCCCACTGCTGGCTGTGATTGTCAAAACCTCTACTCAGTTTCTGAGTGCCTGATGGTCTCAGCTGTCCATGACTGCAGCTGTCCAGTCCATGCTCAAGAACCCATCCCTTGATGTTGGCTCCCCTGCCAGCTAATTGTAGCTAGGAAATTTAGGCCTGAAAAATGCTGAAAAGTGGGCCCATTTCAGCCTTTTAATTGCTAAAAGACAGGTCAGTTTCAAATTGTCTGTTTTTGATTCTGTGCTGAAAGATGTTTATTAGACATGTTCTTTCTTATCTATTTGTTGGCCGTATGCCCAGAAAAATCCTGTTATGTTGGTTTCTCCGTTAAATTCTGTAAATGTTTTAACCTATTCACTTTTAGGATATATGTATGTGGGTTTTTGGACCCCAAATAGTGGGTGTTTTGTTAAGTGGGTAATGGTATGGCAAAAGAAGCCATAGCCTTTAAAACAGGTGACATATTTTAGACATATTATTTGCTGTGTTTGCTGAAAGCAATACTGGATCAAATGAACTGCCCAGGAAGTGCCCAGCTGGGGGAGAGGGATTCCTTATAGGGTCTACTCAGGTCTAAAATTTACTTTTAACTATGGATAAAATCCATCCTAGATTTAAATTGTTCATGTTTCAGAATAGACCATGGAATCCATTTTCCTTTCTGTTCTTTTCCTTTCTTGTGACCTATGGCATGCTGTACAACTGGCAGTAAACACTTTGACATTTCACTAAATGTTATCTTGTTTTAGTTACGTGAAAGACCTTGCTCCAGCTAAGTTGTTTTGACGATATTAGGAGGTCTGGAATGCAGTAAGCAATATAGTTGTTAGAAGATGATGATCAGAAGTTAGTTCTAATTATAATATCACAATGGGGTTCCCTAGCAGTATGTCACAGCATAAACACTGGTTTTCTAAAATGACTCTGTTCACCTGTTTGGATATACTACGTACTTGCTGTTTAATAACTTACTTGCCATTTGATTATAATTTGTTGCTTAAGTTAGTTTCTTCATCTCTCTTCAGCATAGGCTTTAATCTGTTCACCATCCATTGACATTGTATTTTAACTTCTGTTAACTTTTTGTTAATAATGTAACTTTGAATTGTCTACATTTTAACTGTAATGGGTTTTCATTGATATTAGGTGGGAGTATCAAAATAAGCAATAGCAGTCTTTAAGTTGGAGTCTGGTTTTATTGGGGACACAAGGACTATAAGCATTTAATTTGGCCCAGAAAGCTGTTTGCTTTTTGTCTTTCAGGATAATTGGTACAAAGGAATTTGAAGAGACACTGATAACATGTTTGTTTGGGACCCAAGATCTTTTTGTAAGTTGAGTCAAAACAGTTACATTACTCATAACATGTTTTCAGCTTATAAATCAGGCAGTAATATTGATAATAGAGAAACACTGCCACCCTGCAGAAGAAGGTGTTTTATTGTTTCAATCATATCTTAATGCTGAAATAGGTTTAATTTTTAAGCTAAATAAGGGAGACTAGAGACATTGAGAGTGATGTATTTAATAAGTAAACTAAAGTTTATTTCAACCTCAAGTTTGGCTTCAAATTATACCTAAATACCCCCCTTCAGATAAATAAGTAATTGTTCTTTTGTATTGTGTCTTAATATCTCAGAATCTTATAATCAATGTTACTCTAAAACTTAGGAGTGCTTCTGGACTTACTGCTGCACCTGGAACATTAGGTTGCTGCAGTAGGCTGGAGTGATTTTCTCCAACTTCATCTCGTAAGAAGGCTGCAAATCTTTCTATAAGATTCAGACTTAGCCACCTTGAGGCTAGACTACTGCAATGCACTCTACATGAGGCTACACTTGATAACTGTTCAGAAGCTGTAGTTCAGTGGCCTGTCTTCTGTTGGGGATGTGTCATCGGAAGGACATATCATTGCTGTAAAGGCTGCATTGGGTCCCAATAGCTTTCTGGGCTCAATTCAAGGTGCTGGTTTTGACTTATAAAGCTGTAAACAGTCAGAGTCCCACATATCTGAAAGACTGCCCTGTCTCATGTCCACCACAGCCTCTGAGGTCTTCCGGGAGCACCCTCATGTGCATACCATCTGCCCGTCAATTTCATATTGTGAGGGTGCAGAGAGAGGCATTCTCAGCTGCTGCCCCAGTATTGTGGTCAATACAGAAAATTTCCCCTCATCAGAGCCCGAGCCTGCTCATCTTCCAGAGGAAATGAAGACATTTTTATTTGGCCAGGCCACTGGCAAGCAGAGACAGGGTTTGGGGAGACTGGAATAAAGACTTGAGGTGGTTTCGGATGAGAGATTTTAATTACTTATGTTTTTGTGTATTTTAATTTGCCATGAGCCCTCAGAATAGGGTGGAATAATGAATTGAAATAAATGTTAATTTTAGTCAAGATGTCATGCAGTACTAATTCCTTACAGAAGTCTAAGTATAAAATGCCAGTTTCTTTTACAAGCCACTAAATTGCCCTCTCATCAAAAAATGAAACAAGGTTTATTCAACAATAACTGTTTGACAAGACCCATTTCCCATAAAATAATGTCGACTGGCATCATTATATCTGTTCTGTAAAACTTGCCCTGACTCTTAGCAATTCTGTGTCTTTACCTATGATCGGAGAAGCTGGCAGTTGCAAGAAAGAGCTGTTAGAGAGAAAGAACCTCTGTTGGCCATCAAGCCAGACAGCAGGGAAGCGTCTTCAAAGGCACAAGCCCCCAAGCTTTGAGATAAAACTAACAGACAGCGTGGAACCCACAGGACTGGAGGACAAGGAGCTGGGGGAGAGCGTTGCTGCTCGACTGGAGCGAGTGTGGGCCACTGCCTTTGATCTGGCTACAAGAAAATACAGCAGGAGCTGCAGGAGGAATGAAGGTGTTTCCCTGCCGGGATGCTTGCTGGACCAACCCCGCCCTTGGGCAGTTGCGGTGTGGATACCTGATTGGAGCCTAGAGTGCAGGGGTCTGGCCCCTTGTGACAGCTGGGGGGTTTAAAAGCAGGACTGTGCCCTAATCGATTTGAGGACAAGGAGCTGGGGGAAGAGCGTTGCCGCTCGACTGGAGTGTGGGCCGCTGCCTTTGATCCGGCTACAAGAGAATACAGCAGGAGCTGCAGGAGGAGTGAAGGTGTTTCCCCGCCGGGACACTTGCTGGACCAACACTTCCCCGCCGGGACACTTGCTGCCCTTGGGCAGCTGCAGTTGCGGCGTGGATCCCCGATTGGAGCCTAGAGCGCAGGGGTCTGGCTCCTTGTGACAGCTGGGGGGTTTAAAAGCAGGACTGTGCCCTGTGGCCGCGCCACAGGCACTGGCCGGGCATGGGTGGTGGATCTAGGGTTTTATAGTTTGTATATTTATGTTTACCTTTTCCTTATAGAGTACTTGTGGATGTTTCTCATCAGTGTATGGTGTGATTGGGAGGCTTGTGGCTGACTGGGGCAGGAGTCCTAGGAGTCTTGGGATTAAATGCTCTCAGGTAGAAGCCTACTTGGGTCTTTGGAAATTGGTTGTCTTGGGGTAAGGATTGACAGGGGTCAAATATTGTCAATATACGCCCCGTGAAGGGCAAGGCACTTCTTTTCTCCCGGATAAACGGATAAAGGTGCTATTCCTCGTAAAATGCAGACTAAAAAAAGGACACATCAGCTTACCATATCCCCAGAATTGGAGTTGCCGAGTTTAAAGCAACTAAAATTGCAAGATGTGGGGATTAGAGAATTTACTAACAAGGGTCTTTCGATGCCACAAATTGCTATACATAATCGATTTGCACCCTTGGAGGGTAATGTTAGCCCTACTGCTCAGTCTCCTACCCGGTCTGGCAGAGTCTGATAGAGGGAATTACGACCCCTATGATGTACATAGTTCACCAAACACAAACAAAATCCTAGGGGATCAATGTGTTTTGGTTAGCAAACTTGTGGAAACTCTGTTTAAGGGGATTGCTGACATGACAGGAATAATTGAGGGAGTGCAGCCCTGTTTACAGGAGGTAGCCAAGGATACAGGATTTATAGTCTCCCATTTATTTACAATGGCTCCTCCTCAACTGGATGTAGTAGACCCAAAAATATTAATGGCAAAACAAAAAGGACATTTATGCCCACAGATGGCCAGACTGTATTACAAAGTCAGCCGTTGTCATATGACCCAAATGCCATCTCATTGAAGATTTTTCCTGTCCCTAATGGAGTTATGCCAGTCTGGTACACCAAATTCTTTGTTAAGAAACACCTGTTGACTTTAATTAACCTTAAACTACAATTGTCAGAAATAGTTAGGTTTTATTTTTTGCCTCCTACTGACCAAGCCTTAAGACTGATTATTCATTTCAGAGGTGTTTTCCCAGTAAAGAAGATTCTGGCAGCAAGGGAATTTTTACAGTTGAAAAGAATTCTGGCTTCTAGTGTTTTTTTTACTGAATCTGATAGCCTTGGGGGAGGACCTAGTGCAGTAGCGAGTCTTGGTCAACAAGTGCATAAAGTTGGCGGAGCTGGAGGCAGCACATTTCACCTAATGGACTATTTTTACACCCTAAGGTAATCACTGTTAAGACTTTGGTAGAGGATCGGAGTTTTGATGCTACACAGGATTCTTTGCTGTTCATGCAGTTGGACCCACAGGTAATTTTACCTTTACCCTTTACCTGATCCCAGAGGGACGTATGATTGTAGGGGAGGTTAGGGGTTGTCAATGATCAAATGTGGATTCTCTTACCCGCAACCTGAAAATCCAGGCTCAGCAAGGGGTCCAAGCACTCCACGGCTGAAAACCTGATTGACCAGAGGGGGATGGACTCCATTAATAAGTGGAGTTCCAGTCCCCTCCAGGCCACAAGACTGGCCAACTACCATCACCTCATTCTTGTCTGAATTCAGTCTCAATCGACTCACCCTCATCCAGTCCGAAACAGCAGTCAGGCAACGGGTAAGCACCAAAACTGCAGGGCCTGGGTCAGATGAAAAAGAGAGGAAGATCTGGGTGTCACCTGCATACTGATGGCACTTCAACCCAAACCGCCGAATGACCTGGCCCAGCGGCCTCATATACACATTGAACAAGAGGGAAGACAGAATGTAACCCTGCAGGACCCTCAGGGAAGTCCCGAGAAGACAATGAGCAATCACCGATCACCAGTCTCTGGGATCTCCCCAACAGGAAGGAGCGGAACCACACAAGAGTGGTCCCGCGCACCCCCTGCCAGGTCCCACAGTTTTGTCAACACCACCTCATGATCAACTGTATCAAAAGCCACCGAAAGTTGATCCTGTTAGATCGGGGTGCAGGTCATCGATCAAGGCCACGAAGGCAGTCTCCATGCCATACCCAGAGCAAAAGCCCAACTGGAATGGGTCCAGGAATCTGATGATATCGAGATGAGCCTGGAGCTGTCACACAACCACCCATTCAATAACCTTCCCTAAAAAGGGAAGGTTAGAGATAGGCTGATAGCTGGCCAGCGAGTCAGTATCCAAAAATGGTTTCTTACGCAGAGGCTGGACAACTGCAGTTTGAAGAACGTCTGATACCCTACCTCCTAAAGGGAGGTGTTGACAACCCGAGCCAGCAACACCCCCGGCATCTCCTGGCTGGCTTTCACCAGTCAGGACAGGAAAGGATCTATTTCATAACTGGTTGCCCTCACCACCCCAAGCACCTCCCGCAGATCAGTGGGTGATACCGACTGAAACTGATACAAATAAAAAGGAAAAGACTGAGCTTCCATAATCTCAAACTCTGATTCTGCTGGTAAAATGGGGCACCCAAGACATGGTGAATACAAGCGATTTTGACTGCGAAATAATTAATAAAAAGGTCACAGTGGGTATTAGATGACTCCATTTCCAGGCAGAGGCAGACCGGATTAACCAGGCCCCTCACCACTCGGAACAGCTCTGCTGGACAAAACTTCGCAGATGCTACGATAGCAGAGAAGAAAGCTTTCTTTGGTGCCATCACAGCCACGACATAGTCCTTTAAAAATTATCTATGCTGCAATCAGTTGGCTTCAGCACGAATCAAGCACCACCTGCGCTCTAACCGCCTAGCTTCCAGCTTCAGCCTCCTCAGGTCATGGTCAAGGTGTCATCCACAAAGCGACCAGGTCATTGACAGAGTAGCTGCTAAGGTCAGTAGGTAAATCCCCCATAAAGTTCTGGAAACCAATTGGATCCATCGGTCTCCAAGGGCGGATCATCCTAATAGGTCCACCACACCAATGGGGGTATAAAAAGGCAGAGATCCGTGCCTTCAGAAGGTAATGATCCAACCACGACAAAGCCGTCATAACAGTCCCGATAATCAGAACTCTTGTTTCCAGGCTGGTGCAAAACATCAATTCCAATGTATGTCCAGTCTCATGTGTCAGGCCAGATATTACCTGAGATAGGTCCATGGTTGTCATGGTGGTCATGAACTCCTGCTCTGTCCCTGAAAGGCTGGTCTCAGCATGTATGTTGAAATCACCCAAGACAATAGGTCTGGGCGACTTCAACACCACGTCTGAGACCAGTTCGACTAGAGCAGTCAGTCAGCTGTTGAGCAGGGTGGTCAGCACACTAGTAGAATCCCTAATCTATTCCCTGCCAAATCCAACATGAGGTGTGCATACTCCATATGAAAAGATTTAAAAAAAAACCACAAAAAAACAACAACGTACAAGTGCAGAGAAAAGTAGCTGTGAGATTCAGGATGGAATAAATCTAGTGCCAATGCTAAGGCTAGCTAAGTTACTTCAAAATATGAAGACTGAAAAGGTAAAGGAGAGTGAACCCCCCTCCCCTTGCTATACCTAAAAGTTTCTTGCTGTCCAGTTTCTGTCTGTTCAGAGGGTTTGTTCCATACAGCAGCGTATGAGCCTCAGAGTGAACAGTCTGTAGCTCTTCTAGAGTTGCTTTTCTTCCACGAATGCACTGCAGGGAAAGGAAAAATAGCGCTGACATTACTCTTGCTACAGTTACCTAATTTGATCTTTTATTTTCCCTTTGGGGAAAAAATCCAATCTGTTTAAATTATAGAAACCAAAGGTTTGATTGTTTTTTTTAAAAAAGAAAGAAAATAAAATTTTGGTGGAAAATTATTTCACTGAACTTAATTATTGTTTATTGAAAATGTATTAGATTTAGTTATGGGAATGATTTCAGATTAATCCCATATTTAAATAGAAATCTAAAATTATTTTTACATGGAAAATAATCCTTTGGACATTTTGAAAACACCTATACCAAAACATTGGATGAATTGTACTGGAGCTATTTTCTTATACATATATGATAATCTAATTGGGTTTTTGTTAAAAGTTATTTTATGAACAAAAGTCAAACTAGTTCATTTATTGAAAGTTCCTCAATCACACACAATTTAAATTTGTCACTTTCACTTTAAACAAAAGAAAAGGCACAAATAAAATCTTACAGCAAACATATACTAGAGATCTAAGGATGGTGATTAATTCCAAATTGAACATGAGTCAGCAATGTGACTCATTGCAAAAAGTGACGATGTAAAAAAGGCTAATGCAATTTTAGGCTGAATTAACAGAAGCATTGTCTCCAGGTCAGCAAAGTTAATAATTCTACTCTATTCTGCAATAATCAGACCTTACCTGGAGTACTGTGTCCAGTACTGGGCACCTCATTTTAAGGACACTGACAAATTGGAGTGGGTTCAAAATAATAAAGGGTCTGGAAAGCAAGTCTTATGTGGAAAGATTGAATGAACTGGTATGTTTAATCTAGCAAAGAGAACATTAAGGGAGACATGGTAGCAGTCTTCAAGTATCTAAAAGGCTGCCATCAAGAAGGCAACAAGGAAATGTTCTTCATTATTACAGAGGCGGGACTAGAAATAATGTTCTCAAATTACAGAAGGTAGATTGTGGTTAGATATCAGAAAAAAAATCCTAACATTAAGGACTGTCCAGCAATGGAACAAGTTGCCTAGGGAGGTCATAGGTTCGCTTTCACTGGAGGTTTTAGAACAAAAAGCAGCTAGACCGTCATCTGTTGGAGAAGTTGTAGGCATCCTGCATCCAAGCTGAGGGTTGGACTAGATGACTCACAAGACCTTTCCAACTTTGACACTTTATGATTCTAGTAGTTTGTCAGGGCACAGCCCTTAAACCTGAGCCTCTGGACTGAGTGGTGGCGGCTTGTTCCTCTGTGACACTGCCTGGCCTGTTTTGGACTGGTATCTTTCTGTGTATTCTCTGCTTCCCCTCTCCCTCTTCCTTGTCTGTGACCAAGTATGGCAGCTTTCTGATTGGCTCCCCGGTTTACATAAAGCATGCTTGGAACTGCAGGAAGTTGGCGAAGCATCTATTGCTATTCTCTGCTATTGGTGTTTTGGCCTGTGATCTGGATTTTTCCCTTATGGCCCCCAGCCTCCCTTCCTCCTGCACTTGGGCTATGTTCCTTCTACTACTAACCACTGTATAGTTCTCCCTCTTGTGTTTGATTTCCCTTCTCATCTCGCTTGTCATAGCCCAGTCTAGACTTGATTCTCCTTGTTATCCCTCATTGCCAGTTCTGTTTTATGTTTTGTTTCATGTTTGATGTCCCTTGTCTTGTTTTAGCTTGGGCATAGGATTGTTCCCTCTCTTGAGACCTTGAACTAGGGCTGTGCTTGGTGCCTTCTTCTTTCCAGTTCCCTTTCTCCTTTCCTGCTCCATTAACTCCCTGTTTAGCATTTGTTCCTTCTCCTTAGCATTCTCTTCCCACCACTCCTGTGGCATTCCACTTGTCCTTCGAGTTCTTTTCATCTTTATCATATTTGTGTAGTTTGTGGACCCTTAGTACATTTAGCCCTTCTTGATGGTAGACCTTCCTTCCTCCTTGGTATCTAACATCCTCCTCTGGGGCACTATCTCTCTCCTCCTCTCACTTGTGCTCCTGTTCCCTGTTTAGCCTTATTAGATTCTCCCTTCCAAGTCCTGGGGTGAAAACAGACATAATGTTAACTCCACATTAACACTGCTTTAACATTTCTTATGTGTGTTGCACAGCTGTATTGACGTCTTATGTAGCCCTGCAACATGCATGAGAAATGGTAATGCAGAAAGTGGTGTTAAAGCAGAGTTAAGGCGCATTACTGTTTTCACCCTGGTGTACCTGCTGTCTGCCATGTATTCCCTTACTGCATTACAGCTATCACTTTTCCTGTCCTTGTTATTCTGCTATCTTTGTGGTGTTCTTTTAGTGTGGAGAATTTGGGTACTTGGGTTTGCAGTCTGTTACACTGTTCTGACCTCCATTTACCACCTGGGAGGTTCCTACCTCCATGGAAACTTTGTCTCCTGTTCCAACAAGGTAGCTCCCTGTGATGAGTTCTGGCTGCAGTATTGCCACATAGCCATTGTACATCCTGACTTTTAGGGAACTTTTAGCTACATTGCTGTTAGTTTCAGGGTGTCCATGGGTGTCTCATAAGGTTTCTGCATTAGGTGTTGTGGCTGTCCTCTGATTGCCCAGCCTCTGCGTGGTTCTTCTGTTGCTCCCCACAAACCTAATCCAGACCCACTGATGGTTCCCCTAGCTTGATTCCCTAACACAGCTGAACATCAAAATTGTTGGAAGTTCATATTATATGTGTATGTATGTATGTGTGTGTGTGTATATATATATATATATATATATATATATATATATATATATATATATCAGTTTAAAAAATAATAATAATGGAATCGCAAGGGTTTTTCTGTTTTTGTTTTACTTCAAGCTGAAACCTGGAAGGACAAATGAACAGAAGAAACTTTACAAATTTGATCTTACTTCTTATCAAGAGAAATGTTCTTAATGTCCTTGTTTATTTTTTAACCCAGACTACTGCCTCCCTAAAAGCGACATTTAACCCAATTTACAGTCTTTTACAAAGAGTCAGCACAAAGTCTATGCACTATTTAGTTTCCATTCTGAAGGGTTATTTGATATCTAAATGGTACAGAGTCCTTGTTCTGGCCCTTTATACAAGTATGATATCAAACATGAAAATGGCATCTAGAAGATCTCCATGGTTATGAGTATGGCTGTAAGGTTGTTACAGATTTTCTGTCTGAAATGGGATGATATCCACTACAACATAATCAGAGGGTACAATTCAGCTATGCCTGGAAATTGTTGTATCTGAGGGAGCTAGAAGATGACTTTGGGGCCAAATTTAAAGCGATGGTTGCTTTACTCTTGAAACATAGAAAGGATATATGAGCTGTGGGCCATTTGGAATTAATTTTATTGTGGTGTTTTGAATTACAATGCCTTTTTTAAAAAAAGAGTTTAATTTTTGTGTGTGTTTGGCTTTCACTTTGCATAGCAGTAACTTTGGCATGTTCAAGATTACTGCTATTATGAATTTATACTTGTACAGAAGAAAAATTTTCTCAGCAACTTGCAGAGATCTCAGGAAAATCATGAATCACAGAAAAGTAACAGCTTGCTTAGAAAACATTCTTACTTGTAGTAAATGGTTATTAACTCATGATTCATCCTGGAATGTACACTTAACATTTAGACTGTTTTGGAGAAAATGACCCCTGCTTAATTCAGGGTAATCATCTCCATTTTTACCTTGGGATTTGTGAGTACTCTACAACAAATTACAGTAGGTTAATTTTTTTTCATCTGAATATAACTCAAGTGATAATAAGGAAAGGTCTGGGAAACTGAAAACATTCACAAAGCCACTGTTTGTGTTCATGCATTTGGTACACTTTACATAACAGAAGATTTACATCCCTTGCAAAGCCTGATGCATATAACATGAACAACACATGTGTTTTAAATTGTCTAGCCAATAGGGTCAGATGTAAGCCTCCTGCTGAAGCTATTCACAAATTTAGTAGATCCAAGTACAAAAGTCTTTTATATCACAAAACCTAGAACCATCTTAGTTCACTATGCACTGGTTTTGAAGCGATGGACAACATTAATAATACCTCCCCATATTAGAAATGAGCAGTGATGGACTAATTACAATTTTAATGTGCAACAGTAGATAAATAACAGTAAATAAATGGATGAACTATTTATTCAGATATATAATGCCTTTTAGTCATTCACAGTGTCCCCCCAGACTCTTATACAGACTACAATGAGGAATCTTCAATTGGTTTGCCCATTTTGCCTCCAGTACTGTCCAAAGAGATTTGGACAGTACTGGCAGTGGCAACATAACATAACAAGGCCCCTGTTAAAGAGTGCCTCCCAGTAGAGGCATTTCAAACAAATGTTGAGGGGTGGTCTTGTTTGGGTCAAATTATTCACTGTTATGAACAACAGTGCCAGATGATTCCATTTCCCACATGATGGAAGAGCAGTATTATAATGCCTGTTTTAAAAGGGATATAGACATATTAATTGGCTGGATGATGGAAAGAAACATGAAATCCTGCCACTGAAATAAAACGTCAGATCTGAGATCCCTTTCTCCTAAAGAGATGGCAGCATTTACATCCCACCTCCCTTGGTTACCTCGCACTTGCCACGGAGACCTGTCTCCTGAAGGCGTGACCAGATGCTCTGGATTCTTCCTGCATGCTCTGGATGGCTGTTAGTGTTTCCACAGGTACACTGGTGTTTCAGCATCAAGGTGTCATATACAAGGCCTGCATGAGAGATTAAAAAATTGCTCTCAATTAGATCAGCCATAAGTTTTAAAAAACCCTCTTCTTTGAGTGTGGATCCTTTATATTCCACTGAGATCTCACACACAAGAGAAAAATGCATTCCACAGGTAGGACATAAAAATGTAAGATGAGAATATAAGAAGAGTGGACAATTTCTAAAATGGGCGTTTATAAATAGTCATGACAATTTTTCTCTCTATTCAAAATTCCTAACCTCTTTGAAAAGGAATGAATTGCAAAGACACAGGCTGTGATCCAGCTACCTTAAATATTGTGTCAGCGCTGGGACGATCATGGAGTGGTGCAAATATGATGAATCCACTTGGCTGGCCCAGTGCTTATGAGGCTGGGGGCAGGTGTAGGACTCACCCAGGAGCAGTGGCTGGGGAAGGTGTAGAGAGGGAAGGGCTATGCGTAAGAGGTAAAAGGGATGCATGCGTTACAGGGAAAGGGGTACTTGGGGAGTGCTGCAATTTAAATAGGTGGTTGCCCAGCAGCTTCAGGTTCATATCAATGCTTTTGGATTCCAAGACCCATTTCAGTCAGGTTTTCGTCAGGGATATAGCACGGAGACTGTGCTTGAGGCCTTGGTCAATTATCTATGCTTGGAGATTGACAGAGGAAATTGTGCCTGGCTGATCATGTTAGATCTTTCAGCAGCTTTAGATACAATTGATCATGAGGTGGTGTTGACACATTTGTTGGACCTGGCAGGGGCACATGGGACTACTCTTGAGTGGTTCCATTCATTCCTATTGGGGGGGACTGGATGAGGATGAGCCAAGTGAAGCTGAATCCAAACAAGAATAAAATGATGGTTAGTCGATCTTGTGACTTGCAGGGGACTGGGACCCCTACTACTTCTAATTTCTGTAGCACTACCAGGTGTACACAGCGCTTTACTGTCATAGACTTTGGAGACAGCCCCTGCCCAGTGGGCTTACAATCTAAGATGGACAAGAGTGATGGGAACACAGGGAGAGACAGACACACGTTGCCATGTTTTATAATAATAATAATAATAATAATAATTAATACATTCTTTATTGTACTAGCCAATTGGCTATGACAAACTATAAAACAAAATAAAACAATTAAAACAATAAATCCATAACTGTATTAAGTCACAACTTATCTTTATCAATAGACCAGAAAATCAAATACATCTAATACAATCAAGGGCACTGCGCAAATAACCTACCATCGCTTGATTAGCAGCTTTTACATAGCTTTTCTCTTTCTCTCCTAATCTGATAACCAAAAAGTGCATCTTCCTGCGTGATCTTTTTATTTTTGTCATCTAGGAGATAGATCATCTGTCTTAATACTGAAGCCTCTCTAGGCCATTTAATAAATCTAAATAATCTTTCCCGTTGTGTTACATACTGGGGACAGGTAAAAAGGACATGGGGAAGATCCTCTATCCCCTGATCACACCACGGCAAAGCCTATTTGTAACGGGGATGACCCTAATCCTGCCCTCTGTTATAGTTGAGTGCAATGTCTGAAATCGCAAGGCAGTAAAAGCAATTTTATGACCATGTGGCATGTCATATGACAGGTATTCACAGCCCCCTAACTATTTTTACACGGACGCCACCCACCCACAAACACCCGGAAACGCCCATTGGATGGATGGGAAAATATCTGTATAAATGTCCCTGGGTGGGTGGGGGCACATGCCCGACCCACCCACCAACACCCACGAGGGAGCCGGAGCCCTCCGTGGGTGGAGATGGATGTTCAACACCCGAGCATCCGTGTAAAAGCCAAAACACCCACACCCACGCGGAACTGACCGGCGGAGCCCCACCGCGCCGGCGCCACACATGCACCGCCACGCAGACACATCCACAGGGTGGGGGAACACCAGACATCCGGCCGAGAGCCCATAAAGGAGGGAGGAACCACAGCACACGTGCGTGGGCTCCCACAATGGTGACCAGGAAGGCCCACAAGAAGGCTACGGGAGCCAACGCTGCCCCACGTGGGGGAAGGGGCCGGGTGAGCATAGGGACCCCAGGGTGCCGGGGGGGGGAAGACGCCCCGGGAAGGTGGTGCGGGGGGGGGGAAGCGCCCCAGGTGGAAGGCACAAGGAGGGGGGCAAAGGACCGCTGGCAGGGGAAGCAGAGGGGAACGGGTGGGGAAACGCGCCAGGAAGTAACACGGCACGTGTCCTGGCACAAGGCAGAGGGGCCGCACCGATGGCCCCCCCGGTTGATGACCCCCAGCCCAGCAGCTCCCAAGGGCATGGCCCAAAGAGCAGCAGCGAAAGCGAGGTGAACGCAAGGGAACCCAAACTCACACACACCCTGGGAGGGGAGGTCCGCACCCCGGGCCCGACCACCGGGCCCGGGAACACAGGGCAGGAGGCACTAGCATAACCTGTTCCCCTATTCCCTGCAGGACAGCTCCCAGACAACGGAGCACCGCACCACCGGGACGACGGCCGAGGAGGGCCTCCCAGACAGTCAGGTGAGTAAAAGGGCACCCCAGGGGGGAGGGGGGGGCAGGACCCACAGGTGGGTGGAAGGGACCAGCAGGAGCTATAGTAAACCCTACTGCACTACCCCCAACAGGACACCACCACCACCACGGCATCCACATCCACAGGGCGGGCCCCATGCTGGCAAACTGGTCGGCCCCCCACACACGTGGGTCCCAAAAGGGGGAGCCCTGGTCCAGGCAGGAGGTCAGGGACTTCATCCGCATGTGGCAGTCCAAAAGGGTCCAGCACTAGCTGGTGCGAAGCTACAAGACCAGACAGGTCTATGAAGCCATCGCCCAGGAGATGCAGCAGTAGGGGTACAATAGGGATGTATCCCAGTGCATGCAGCAGGCAAAGGACTTGAGGTCCGGATATAAAAATATCAGGGACAATAATCTCAAGTCTGGCCGGGCCATGCACACAGCCAAGTTCCAGGAGAAGTTTCTCTGCATGGACGGGGACATTGTGGCCTCCCATACACACAGCAGCACCTTCGCCAGGGGCAGGCGCAGGGCCACCACACAGCCCCCCGACAAACCCCATGGAGCAAGGGGGGGCGGGTGCCCCTGGCGAGGCCGGCCATGAAGAGGGAGGGGACAGCCCCGTCCCACAGGGGGAGGAGGCGCCCCGGGGATCCAAGCACCAGACCACCACACTCCACGTGCGCCCACAAGTCGTCCAGCCACAGGGACAGGGGGCGTGCACAGAGCAAGTGGAGATCCGGGCGGCCCCCAGGAGGCGGAGGAATAGGATCCCGGTAGGATCGACCCAACGGGGCTGGGGGGGGGGAACGAACCCCGACAGAGCCGCTGCGGCCGGGGCTGGGAGCCGGAAAACAGTAATGGTATCCCCTCCCATTGCAGCGAGCTCAAGCCAGCCTGGAGGTGCATGAGATGGAGGTCATGGAGGAGAAGGAGGATGATGAGGGGGGCTCAGCAGCGCCCTCACCACCAGGTGGGCCACCCTCCACGGCAGGGCACATTGGCCATGGAGGGCCCGGGTGCAGATGGGGGGTGGAGGTACAGGGGGAGGCCACCCGAGGGCGAGCAACCACAAGCAGCAGGGCCCAACAGGGGCGGGGTGGTGGTGGAGGCTGGTGGACCCACAGTGGCCCCCACGGAACACATGACGGACACTGGCCCAGCCCGCAGTGATCTGCGGCCTGGGAGCAATCACACAAGAGAGCAGGGCGGGGGGGGCCAAAGGGGAGGGCAGAGGGGAGCTGCCACAATGTGGCGGCCGCCCCACCAGGCACTCCAGGTCATGTGGTAGCGGGCAGCGGATCACAGCGGGCAGAAGCACTAACGTTCTGTCCAACCTCCCGTTCACAGATCAGGCGTCCGCTCACGTGAGGGGAGCAGCTGCTGGCAGCGTGGAGCGGAACTGGGAGATGCAGACCAGGAACCGGCGCCGGAGGGAGGACCTTGGCAAGGAGCTGGTGGCAGAATCACAACGGTTAGGCGAGGTGCTCTCGCTTACCAGGGAGCTCATCAAAAGGGAGGGGGACAGGGACCGGGAGATCCTGGCTGCCGTGATGGCCTGGTCCCGCACTGAGCACCTCTGGGACAGGCACCAGGCTGCCTCCCTCCAAGGCGAGCAGTGGCACGCCTGTGACAGGCTGGAGGATCAGGCCACACCATGCTGAGGAAGGAGGGCCGACCAACACCATGGTGGCTTCCCACTGGTGCCGGTGCCCCCCCTGCACCTTGCCCACCCGTGGTTCCCCCAGCAGCAACCCTATCCAGACCTGGTCCACGGGGTACCCCTCCTCCCTACAGGGCAACCGGACCCGCTTGCGGGGCCACCCTTCCAGCCCACACACCCCCATGGAACTGCCTCCGCTGCCACCCCAGCCCCTCCACCGGGCGACGACACCCCCACCCCAAGACCGTGCACCCCAGGTCGAGCAACCGCCCATGGTGGCTGCTCCACCCCCACAGGTAAGGCCGCAGCACCCCGGGCCCCCGGGGGTTGAGGGGCGCAACACCGGGGGGGGGCATTGGCCATCCTGGGAACTGTGCGAGGCGGGACCCTGGTAGGGAACACGTTGTGGAACCCACGCTAAGCGCAGGTGGAACACAGGATGGGGAGCGACAGCCATTGACAGAGGCATGTGTGCCTGCACAGTGCCGCAGCATGTGACTGGGCAGATGCCGTGATACCACGGGCGGCCAGTTCCAGGGGAGGCTCTTCAGGGAGCACCCCACGGCACATGCCATGCTTGTGTGGGGAGTAGGGGGCTCCCCAGTTCCCTATGGGGCACAAAAGTGCCCGTGCTTCGACAAGGGACAGAGGTGAGTGCACATGGTGATCCCTTAACCCATTCTTGTTCCTCCAAGCAGGGAACAACAGCGGAGGCCGGTGTGAAGCGGCGAGTGGATGACAGGGAGGCTGGACTGTCAGTCCGGAGAGCCCTGCGATCAGCTGCAGCCAGGGCACGCCGCCCATCAAGCCCTGATGGTGTGGCCAAGAGGGAGAGAGGTTGCCCCAGACGTTGAACCCCGCCCCCTTCCATTGTACATGCCCCCCACAATAAAGGTGTTGTACCTATACCTTACTTTCACTTCCTCTGTCTGGGTAACCATACCCTGAGAGGTACAACCTTCCAAAATGGTACTTATTTCTACCCCCTGAGGTGACTGATATTCAGCATCACTCTCCTCTGTCAATATTCTTTCCCTAGGGATCGTTGGAGTTCTTTGTTCAAAACCATCCTTCCTTCCCCCGGGGGGAATCAAAACCCTCTTCCTCTATTCCCTCTCCTCTCAGAGTTTCTGCATCACCATTATCTACAGGTGAAGAAAAATGAACAATATTATCCCCTCTGCTTTCTTGGCTTATAGATTGGGTATTGAACAAGGTCAGGGGGGCATCCATCACCTCTTTCGGGGGTATCTTCTTATGCTGGGTTATTAGATTGGATTCCCCCATACCTCTTTCCTTCCCTTGTTGGCCCAAACGTGTCTTCACACAGTTGTGTCTTTGGTTTCTCACCTTTTCAGGAGATCGGGGCTCTCCCTTCCCTTGCCCTTGTATTTTTTCCTTCCTCCATTAATATAATCAAACAAATTCCCCATTTTAGACAAAAGATCCTTTTGCCTTTGGGGAAATAAATTATCCTCCAATGGAGCACAAGATTTTCCTTTTGATCCCATAATGGTAGTTTCCAGCACTTCCATCTCATCCCCACTTAGCAAATCTATCAGGGGTTCATCTTTTTTTATTTGCAATCCTCTTCCTAAAAGGTTTGTATGACCTTCCTTTTTGGGGTTTTTAGACATAAAAGGAACTTTTCTGTTCTTATTCTCTGTGTAGACTTCAGATATAAAAATAGATTTCTTTTCTAGAGAACCTTTTTCTTGAAATATCCTTTCCATAAATACCCCACACCAAAAATGAACCAAAATATTTCTTCTGCCCATAATTAAGTGTAGAAGAGCCACAGACTTAATATCTTTGCTAGTAATTGGTAGATGAAGCAAGAACCTTAAATGCTCTGCCACATCCAAGGTGTTTCCCATGATAATAATAATAAAAATAATAATAATAAGAAGAAAAATAATAATAATAATATACGTTTATTGTGGCTGTAGGCCTTAGCAATGTCAGAACCGAACAGGAATATAAAACAAAATAAAAACAAAAGCATAAAACTAATCAAAAGTTGGCAAAACATACCAGGAGATACAATGTCATATGAGTGCCAAAATTTGCCAAAATAACCCTACTAGGTAGCTACTCAGTGAGTTCTACTACCCCTGCGACTAAAACAATGGATTTCCAAAAAGTGATCAGGGCGTAGTATAAATTGACAGCAGCATAACCTATCAAGACGTAGCACCAAAAAAGAACTTCCGTCCACAATTATCTATACAAAACATCCCCTGTAAACTCCCCAGGGGCTCCATAAGTGAAAGACTACCCCCCCCAGAAATCACACACAATAGGCCCATATAATGGCCTATAAGAAGGGGGGATCCTTAAGTCACCCAGCCATCAAGGCCCTTGATCCAACCTCCTGGCTCTTATTTTCATCGTGGCTTTACAAAAATTTGCTACCGCCACGGTTAAATTGGAGATAGAGGGACTAAATATTTTTGATCTAAGACCGTCAAAGTGCGCTGTTTTAAGGTCAACTATAACATTTTCCAGGTGCCTAATCCTCGGGCCAATATAAGCGGAGCATTTTAGCAAAATATGTTGATCAGTGTCAATTTCACCCAATTTACAGAGGTCGCATATTCGGCATTCCCGGGGCACATTATTATAGCGAACCTCTAAAACAGCAGAAGGGAATAGATTTAGTCTTGTTCTAGTAAATGCGACTCTTTGTTCATGATCAGCCCATTCATACAATAAAAGGGACATAAAGATTGAAAATCATGCAGGCTGTATAAGGAGCAATCTTTTGAAGAGACACCCACACAGTTTCTGCCTGAAGGGTTTGATCCATTACTCTTTTCCTCAATAATATTCGAACTTGCTTCGGGCTCAAGGACAACAAAAAGGGTACCGAAAAGCCTAACTTCTGGACCTCCAATTCTATGGCTTGAGACCAAGTGTTCAACAGACCATTCTGCATAGACATATTTAATAAGGAATTTGACTTGGTGGGGAAGAGCACAACCTTAAACCAATAATTAACCATCAGTAGCAAAGCCACCCTGTAGCTACTGATTGAGAGCGCGACTCAGCTCTTAGAAGAACCTGAGGCGTCCCTCGTGGAACCCCCAGAATGGAACAAAGGAACAGGCTTTGAGTACTTTCCAGCTTATTAAGGAAAGGTAAACCCCATACCGGAAATGAGTATAAGAGTTGACTTAATGCTTTAGCTCTAAATAAGCGAAGAGCCGGGAGCACAAATTTCCCTCTTGGCCAAAAAAGAATCTTGTTATTGACACTAGTGTTCTCTTCATTGTAGCCTTCACTGACTCAAAGTGAGCATTCCAGTTAAAAGCTGAGGAGAAGAGAACTCCCAAATATTTAAATGAGTTGACTTGTTCAAGGGCTTTCCCTTCCATATTCCATGAGAATAGTTTACGAACTTTTTTCGCTGCTACAATCAGAATTTTAGTTTTTGTGTAGTTGATGGTAAGTAGTTCAGATCGGCAAAAGGCTCCATAATGTTGTAAAACACATCTTAATCCTACAGGGGATTGTGCTAAAATGACCGTATCGTCAGCATAGAGCATTATTGATAAGCGTCAAGAGCCTATGGCCGGAGCATGGGTGTCGAAAGCTCTCATGTAATCCACTACATCGTTCAGATATATATTGAACAGCGCTGGCGCAAGTAGGTATCCTTGCCTAACCCCCTGAAAGATTGGAACCTGGCTCGTAAGAGAATAGTTAGAAAAATATCTTACTTGCAATTTATTGTCATTATGCAACCTAATCAACAAAAATATCAGACGAGGATCCATCGAGGTTTTACTGAGTTTGGCCCAAAGGTGCTCCCTTGAGATGGAATCAAAGGCCTTTTTAAGTCTATGAAGCATAGAAATAGCTTACCGTGGTGTAAGGTATACTTCTGAAGTAGTGCCGAGTCAATACTAAGATATGATCAGTTGTAGAGCGGCCCTCAAAATCCAGCCTGCTCTGGCTCAATCATGTTATTATCTAACCAGTCCCTTACTTTGTTAAGCAGAAATCTAGCATATAATTTCCCAATAATGCTTAACAAGCTTATTGGGCAAAAATTACTTGGACGCACCGGGTCCCCTTTCTTAAAGATGGGCATGTGTAACCAAGCATTAAGGATTTCACCCGAGTTGTTAATTGTGGAAAAAATGGGCGCTAAAAAATTAGCCCACCATTGAGGATGACATTTTAGGGCTTCTGAGGGTACCATATCAGGGCCTGGGGCCTTCCCGGATTTAATTAAAGCAATTAAGTCTAGAATCTCCTCTGGAGTAACTGGCGGCCAGAGCACAAGTTTATCATTAGGGAGTATTTGTACCACAGGAGATACATTTTGAGGGAGGGCAAACAAAGACTGATAAAATTTCTCCCACTGAGGTGGATGAACAGAGGTAAAAGAGAACTGCTTAGTCCTATAAGAAAGTTGCTGGAACAATTCCCAGAATTTCATTTCCCATGATAGAATTAACCCATTTGGGAGAGGGAAGGCTGTTATAGCAATTTTGTTAGGCATTGGTTCAAGGGCATAACCCTCGACATAAATAGCTGTATGCTGTCTCTCCAAGGAGACTGAATGACTTCCTATTCCCTTACATTCTTTGTCTTTCCCTTTGGAATTTATCAGGTGGGTGCACCCCCTATCTTGAGGCTCCAAAGCTTTATTCATTTTCTTATTTATACCATTAAGTTATTCCAAGATATAACTCACTGTTTGGGAAGTAAGCTGCACATGAGCTGCCAATATCTCATTCCCTATGATGGGAAGATCACCTATATACTCTATATTAATGAGACTCCCTACCTTGTCTTCCCTATTAATTTCTAAGGGGCCCTCTTCATCATCTGGATAATACAGCAAAATAATTCGATACCGAACATTCATACTGTTGATTATCATTTGTCCGCTTATTACCAGGTGGGAAATAATTGTCCAGTTTTCTCTGTTTACCTGGAGGGGAAAGCTGGGCTACTACTTTCCTTGGTCTTTTAAGTTTAGAAGCCATAATTTCCCTTTACAAACCCAAATAACTTTTGAAGAGGCTTTCTCAAGATCGATATAAACTTGACCTCACAATCACACACGTTTACAAAAACACCATAGAACTCACCCCTGTAATTAAGATAGATCTACCCCAAGATACTATCAACAGCGTTACAACTAGGGGAATTCTAGAAGAAAGAAAGAAGCAAGATCTTACTCCACCACATAGCTGATCACAATAATCAGTGATAGAGTCCTGCACGAGTCCGCCCCTATATACTCTTTAACCCAAAACCTTTAACCAGTTTATGGAGTTTGCATGGGCATCCCCCCCACCACACACATGTGCGGTGGGGGGGGGGGGACCTGCGCAAAAGGGGCCTATGTTCATTCATTCAACAGTAACACAAATGAGTCCTTATTTGTCCCATTATTTCTGTCTATTGTAGATGAAGTTCTGTTTTATATGTGGTACACGGACCGGGAAGCTATTTACGCTGAACACATCCCCCAACTTTCCCCAATACAAATTAGGTCAGCCACAGCTTCCAAATCCTGGTCCGGTCCGCTCACGGCCAGCGCCTAAGTCTGCCCGCACAAGGGCGTGCCCTTGTGTGCACAGCCCTTGGGGTGACGCCCTTCAGTGTGCGCCTATGGCACGGCCGCAGGCTCCCGCCTCGTTTAAGAGGCTGTTAGGTGGGTGTGCAGCAGCGTCCTTCAGGTGCAGGCAATCAGTTCACCAAATGCAAGCAGATACAAGTTCACAAAGCACCCACACAGTAAACCCCCCAAGCGCCAAAAAGTCCTGAGGGTAACCAGATCTGACAGAGGGGGAGTGCCAGAGGCTATAGTGCGGGCAGCAGCTATGGGACAGTCCTGCGTCCAAACACCAGTTTCCCTGGATCTCTCACGTCTCCAACCGTTACCATTTTTTACAGATGAGGAACTGGGGCTGAGAGGTTGTGACTTGCCTAAGCCCACCCAGTGAGTTCATGGCTAAGGCAGGATTCAAATCCCGGCTTCTCAGGACCAAGTCCAGCACCTTATCCACACTGGCTCTCTAGGTTGAGAGGTTGTGACTTGCCCAAGGTCACCCAGTGAGTTTATGGCTAGGGTGGGATTTGAACCCTGGTTTCCCAGGTCCAAGTCCAGCACCTTAGCAACTACACCACACAGGCTCACACTTGACCCCTGTAACTGTGGGGGTCCGGGCCCCTATAGTTACTCAAGTTCACAACCTTGGAGTGTTTCTGGACCCCCTGCTGTGCCTGAATTGTCAGGCTGCAGTGGTGGCAACCAGAAAAGCACCAGTACTTTTCACCAACACTGGTGAGAAGGCTGTGGATCACTCTTTCTGATTAAGATCTGGCCACCATCATCTATGCTTTCATTATCTCAAGGTTAGACTACTACAGTGTGCTCTATATGGTGGCTGTTCAGAAGCTGCAGCAGAATGTGGCACCCTGGCTCCTTTGTGGGGTGGGATGGGTCGCTGTGAACACATTACACCTGTGCTCTATAATCTGCACTGGCTTCCTATAGCTTTCCGGGCACAATTCAAGGTTCTGGTTTTGACCTATAATGCCCTAAACGGCTTGGGCCCCACATATCTGAAAGACCGCCTCTCCTTTCATGTTCTACTCTGACCCCGGCAGTCGGCCAGGAGCACCCTATTGTGGATAACACCTGCCGATCTTGTCTGTATGAAGGGACTCGTAGAGAGGCGTTCTTGGGTGCTGCCCCAGGATTATGGAACACTATTCCCCCGGAGGTTCTGCAGAGCCCAAGCCTGAGCATTTTTCAGAGGCAGTGCAAAACATTCCTTTTTGGCAAAGCATTTGGCAGGTGGGGATAGAGGTTAGAATGGGTGTGGTTTGGGGGTTAGGGTATGGATTTTTAGGGGATTTTATTGTATTGCATTGTATTTTTATAATTTCTTTCTGTGCTTTTTATTTCTGTAAGCTGCAGTGTATACATTTAATTCATTAATTAAATATTGGGAGGGATGGTTGTGGTCTCAGAGCACATTAGTTCGCAAGGGAGCGAGTCTGGCTTTTACCAGGTGCAGGATGATGACAGGGAGGTTAGGGGGCCTGTTCAGCAGTGTGCTGACTAGGTTTGCAGGTGGGTGGGGCCTGCCCCACACATGTAGAGAAAATACTGGTGTGCTGGCCAATACCTGCACCCCTGTCAATATTGCAGAATAACCAGGTAAAACGGTTGCTTTATATCGCCTAGCCAATAGGGTCAGATGCAAGCCTTCACTTGATGCCACCTGAGAACAGCTGCATGGGAAACATACAAAAGCTTTTTACGTGACAGGGTGGTGCATGGGAGGACTGAGAGAAGGACCATGGGGTACAGTGTGGAACGCAATTGCAGAGGCAGGATTCAAGGACACTGTGGGAACCACTAATGAAAGGTTTAAATGAACAAAAGCAGCATAACCCAAAATAGAATTGAGTGGGGTATGTACCCTGATGACTTGGGATACTGTGATTTCCAAGGGATGTCTGTGTGTGATAAACTATGGGAAGAACATCTTAGGAATACATGCTCAACTGTTGTGTTGTATGTGGCTGGGAAAGAGGGGAAAGGATACACAGGAAGCAACATGCAGACCTCACAACAACCCTGTGAGTTAGCTTAGGCTGAGAGATCTGTGACAGGCCCAAAGTCACTCAGTGAGTTCACTGCTAAGGCGAGTCTTGAACCAAGGGGCCTACCCCTACCTCCTGGTCCCAGTACTGCATTCTTAAACATTACACCACACTGGCTCTCTAAACTAAGTCCTGGTTCTCACCCATGGCCATCAGCGCACAGATGGTTCTGTCAGCAGCCAGCGAAGCAGCCTGAGGGCAGAATCCTCCAGCCGAGAATGTACTGGTACTTCCAAAGCCCCAGAGACTCAGGGTAGCTCCACCTGCCAGGATTGCGCTGGTGCATAGGTAGCGCCAGTTTCCCTGCCCAGGAGACAGCTATATCCCCAGCCAATCAGAGGCAGCGCTGACTCCCAGAAGGTGGTACAGGAGGCACCCAGGACTCCTGCATAAGAAGAAGAGGCCTAGCACAAAGCAGCTTACGAACGGGTCCCTTCCTGGTACAGCCTCCCTTGCCTCCATTCCGTGGAACCCTCCCCCTTCGCAGCCAAACTTCTGTTTACCACTTCACTCCTCATTGCTACCTTCACTCATCCCTTTGATTCCAGTGCTCACACTACCAGACTCCTGACCTATGCTCTGCTGGACTCTTTCACCCTGACCAAACCTCTGCCTGACTCTTTCGCGCGGAAGGCTCTACTGGAGTCAGTCTATGTCTGGTTGGTGCTGGAAGAAGAGCTCTGTAGCTGGAGGCTGTCTTGGGAAAGAATTTGATGACAGCAAAGGACTGAATACCCAGAGACTGGCACCTTACTAAGAAGTATTTGGGATTTTGGTATGTTTGAACATTCGCCTGTAAATTATACAGGCACATTAGTGCCTGTATATCAGGGCACAGCGTTCATTATAATGCATGAAAACTTTCTATCCCCTTTAAAATACCAGTGGGTTATACTACTATTCCGAATTTTGTTGTGGAAGATCATTAGGGAGAGAGGTTGTGGCTGTGCGATCTTGAGTCAAATCCGTTGAGAAATGGCTAAAGTACAGCACTTCAAAGTCAGAGGCTGAACTGCAGTTTTGTGTTGGCAACCAAATACAGCTGATAAGGGCAATAGTTTGCTACTTATAGCTAAGGGACTGCAGAGCTTTTCTAAAATTCAAGGCTGTGGCAAGGGGTCCCTTTGAATTGTTTTGGCCAAATGCTACCAAGTGAATTAACCCCTTCTGGGAGCTTTTGAGATCCATTTTAACCAATGGGTAGAACGTTCACAATTTCCTTATGTAACACATGTGCAGTCAGCCTTTAGCCTAGGCTGTGCACTACCTTCTGCTCCAGCTGCCTTGGCAACATTAGGAGGGAGAGAAACTAATGCCGCCCCCTACAAACACACACGCCCGGCTGACTGTGTCTCAATTGCCCCTCCCCATCTCCCCACTTCTTGGTCCTCTCTGCCTACCTCTATCTCCAGTCCAGCACCATTTGTCCCCTGCTGGCATGGCCAGTGCTGCTGCCGTCATGACCATGTGGCCACATTTTCTTCGCCTGCCCGCAAGGACGCACAGTCACTAGTGTCAGCTTCGCCGCCACCAGCACCAGGATGCTTCCGCTGCCAGCGGCAGACTGTTTAAAGGGCCTGTGGCGGCACGCGCATACACACTGGGACCAAAACCATATTCCCTATCTGAAATGCTGGGATTACAAATCCCCACCCCCTTTCTTTACCTTCCCCCCTCTTTCCCCTCTTTCCTCCCCCCCTTTCTTTTCTCTCCCCTTTTTCCATTTCCCTGATAAGGTATTCCTTGTTTAGATATCTCCTGTTCCTTTAGTCGAAGGGGTAATAAGGGCTTTTACTGCCTTGACGAACCCACAACCCTTGTCTAGAATAATCAGTTGAACCCCCCGAAAAAGGGGGGGGGGGTGTCTTTTCAATTGTATTAGGTTTTTATGGAGACCATATTGTTATTTCTTTCTCTGATCAAATGATAACCATCCTCACAGGTGGCTATCCTTTGATCAGAAATGTATCTGTAAAATGCAAGTCGCTTGATGTTGCGACGAAACGTTGAGGGATCTCATAAGAAGCTTGAATGCATTGATTTTTCCTGCCTTTGTTAATATTTGTCACCATTAGAAATGGATTTTTGGCTTTCACCTTGAAATGGACTTTTAGTTCTTATTTTGTATAGATAATCACCTGTGATTTGTACATTTACATGCTGTCACTGTCGTCTGTCTCTTCTATAAATAGGTACACATCGCTGTCACTATGATTGCTTATAAAACTGGTTGTGCTTATAAATTCTTGATTCTTCTATACACTTTATTAACCTTGGGCTTTAACTAATTTCTAGAGCAGTCTCTCTTTTTTTGGTATTATAATTGTATGGATGTACTGCCCTTTATACCTTCTCACTTATAATTTGGGATTACAAATCCCAGCATACCAGACAGGAAACACAACTGCCGCATGCGTGCATATACACGGTATGACTGCCTCCATGTTTCTTAGTCTAGCATGCTGGGATACGTAGTCCTAGCATGCCAGATAAGAAACATGGTGCTGGCCCCCGCCCCTTAAACAACCCAGCAGCAGAGGAGGAGGTGTCCTGGTGCTGGTGGCAGCCTGGTGCTAGCAGTGGTGACTCCGGGGGGTGGGGCTGGGGAATAAGAGAGAGAATGGATGGGCTGTGCAGAGCATGTGTGAGTGCGCTGAGTGAATGGGGGAGTAATTGTGTGTGGGGGGGGGATGATTGAGTGACTGTGTGGAAGCGTGCTGGGTGTGTGTACATGTGTGCAGGGTGTTTACATGTGTGCACACGTACCAGTGGAGGGGGGAGTGAGTGTGTGTAGGGGGGAGGGAGGAATGTCTGAGTGAATGTGGTGGAGAGGAAAGGGGAGGGGGAAGTGACTGAGTGAATGTGTGCATGTGTGTGCTGGGTGTGTGTCAAACTAACATAGACAATGACCTTGTGAACCGCTAGGACTTTTTTTTAATGGGACCCTCTCCTCAGCTGAGCTCTGTGATCCTTGGTGTAGCCCATCCCTAAGATTTGTCCTAATTAATGAGGAAGTAGTGTCATTAGTGTCATAGCCCTTTTTTCCCCAAACAAAATCCCTTCTTCTTTGCTTAAATGTAACTAAACAGAAGTTATGCCCTGAACTCACGCTCCAGCACAAAGAGATTTATTTGCACATAAACCAGCCTCCTTGAAGATATTCAGACAGCTGTGCCCAAATGCCTGCCTGAGTTTGAGAGTATCATGACAATCTGGAGCAATTAGTGATTAAATGAGCTTGCTGCGGGCCACATTTGGCCCCGGGGCCTAAGGTTCCCCACCCCTGCACTTAGGCTAATCTGATGTCTATGATAGAGTTGTATGTGGTGAAGCACAGCTAGAGCTCTGTGATATCTGCACACTGCAGTAGATCTCCTAGTGGTTCCATTAAAATAATGGGCAAATGAACGAATCTAGGGGCTCCGAAAGGCAGGAGTCTGGTGGTTGAAAAGCAGTTTCCCAGCACGTCTCTTTGGGATAGATCCCTCCATGAAGGACTTGGACTATTTTGGTGAACCCCAATCACCTCCTTCAAATGGAGCTGAGGTATCTTGTTGCCAACCACACTGAATGCTTCTGAAGCATGAGAATGGATCTCTCCCCTCTGTCCATTGAAAAGGCAGAGATCATCTATCCGTGCCACTGTGTAAGGCACTGGATCCTGAACAGCATTGGAGGGATCAGGTTTGTTGCAGAGTCGGGCAGGATTAGGTCTGCTACCAAGTCAGGTGACAAACCCAAGGAGCAATTAGAGCACAGTGTCAGGCTATGGGAGAGAGGGCCAAAGACAGTCGTCAACCCCAGGGACAGTCCAGAAATAAACCAGGGTGCGAGTCCAAAGAGTCTGGCACAAAACGCTAGACAAAGGCTGAGGGGAAGGAGCACAGGATTGGATGGGCATGGGCAAGAGCTAAGGTGCTGGCAGAAGAGCTGAAGATAAGTCCAGGGAGCAGGCAATCACAAACACAGACAAGTTATTATCACACCCAGCTTTCTCTTCCTGTTGTGAACTTTTTTATGCTAGGAAGTAACCAATTGGGTGAGTAGGAGACATGGAATGAGCAGCTAAGGAACATAAGAACATAAATAGTGCCATACTGAGTCAGACCAATGGTCCAACAAGCCTAGCATCCTGTCTCCAACAAAGGCCATTTCGATTGCATGGGAGAAGAACCAACAGTCACAATGAGCAATCCATTCCCCGTTGTTCACTCCCAGCTGACAGTAAGAAGTTCATCCCATAAGCTACTTGGTTAATAGCCATTAATGTACTTACTCTCTAAGAACTTATCCAGTCCTTTTTTAAACCTAGCTATACTACTGGCCTTGACAACGTCCTCAGGCAACAAATTTCATAAGTTAGTTATGCGGTGAGTGGAAATTTACTTCCTTTTATTTGTTTTAAATCTGTCGGCAGCTAGTTTATCATGCAGTGTCCCCTAGTTCTAGTACTACTTGAGACGATAAATAACCATTCCCTATTTGCTTGTTCCACACCACTCAAGATTTTATAAACCTCTGTCATGTCCCCTCTCAGTCTTCTCTTCTCTAAGCTGAAGAAACCCAGCTTGTCAAGCCTATCTTTGTACGGAAGCCGTTCATACCCTTTATCATTCTCGTTGCCCTTCTCTGTACCTTTTCTAGTTCAGCTATGTCTTTTTTGAGATGGGGCGACCAGAACTGCACACAATATTCCAGGTGTGGTCGCATCATCGATTTATATAGGGGCATTATGATATTTTCAGTTTTATTCTCTATCCCTTTACGAATTATGCCTAACATTCTGTTTGCTTTTTTGACTACCGCTGCACATTGAGCTGAGCATTTCAATGTATTGTCCACAATGACTCCAAGGTCCTTTTCCTGAATGTTTACTCCTAATTTAGAACATTGTGTAGAGATAGTTTGGATTATTATTCCCTATGTGCATCACTTTGCACTTGTCCACATAAAATCTCATCTGCCATTTAGATGCCCAGGCACCCAGTCTCATAACATCCTGTTGCAGTTCTTCACAGTCTGCTCGTGTTTTAACTACCTTGAATAACTTGCTGTAATCTGCAAATCTGATCACCTCACTCTTAATGCCCTTTTCCAGATCATTAATGAAAACATTAAACAGCACCGGTCCCAATACAGATTCCTGGGGCACACCACTTTTTAAATCTCTCCATTGTGAAAAATGACCATTTAGTCCTACTCTTTGCTTCCTATCCTTTAACCAGATACCAGTTCATAGTAAGACACTACCTTCTATCCCATGACTTTTTAATTTTCTCAATAGTCTTTTATGTGGGACCTTATCAAATGCTTTCTGGAAATCCAGGTACACTATATCTTCTGGGTCTCCCTTGTCCACATGCTTATTTACATCCTCAAAGACTTCCACCAGATTAGTGAGGCATGACTTATCTTTACTAAATCCATGTTGACTCTTCCCCATTAAACCATGTTTATCAACATGCCCGGTGTGGCAAAAAGCCTTTTGCCCCTGCCTTTGCTTCTAGAGGGACCCTAGCAGGACAGCATTGCATTCCTGAATAGGGCGGGACCTGCCCTCCTCTTTCTTGTGAGCACATGGCAACCTAGTCACATTCCTAACAACATTCCTGAACCAAGTGACTGGTTTGTCACCACATGGCTGGGCAGAGACCTCCCTGCCTTGGACTGGGTCATAGACCAGGTGACCTCCAAGCGACCAATCTCAGCAGAGGGGGATAGGACCTTAAAAGGGACAGACTGCCCCTTCTTGTCTCTCTTGACTCTTCCTGCCTGCTCTGACATCTGCAAGATCTGAGCTTCTGCCAGATCGGAACTAAGGACTGCACCTCATGTAAGTTATCTGTACATGGAAACTGAGTTATGTGCAACCAGACTGTCTGCCTAAACCAGTACAGTTTAGGCAGTTGTGAATTCAAAAAGGGTCCTCGTACCCCTCAAACTGGACTCTGGGGCTTGCTCAAAACTTATCTTGTTTTCTTACCCTTTTGCACCTTTTTGTACCTTTTTAACTCTATAAGCCTAAGCTTTTTCTATTCTTAACTCCACTGGGTGTGTGTGTGTTGGCTTGCAAAGGACGACTCCCTTTGCCTGGAAGGCATAGCTACCAAAGAGGGAGAAAGGAATTCCCCTCTGGCTCTTTTAAGCCAAAACAGCTTTTGACCAAGATAAGCACCTCTGGGTTGTTCCTAGGGTTCTGTCATCTGGAATGGGGAGAACACCAGATAAAGGGGACTAGGGTGCCTTGGGAAGCTGTGGGTTTATACATTTCTGGGGTTCACATATCCTGGGTTGTGTGGATCCCCTCTGATTTTTGGAACCCAGGTGGTGAAGGTGAAAACTAGGTTTTTCTGGGGTTTGCCAGCTGTGGGCACCCCAGGTTAGAGATTTGGATGAACACACCGAGGTGGGTGGCTCAGTTGTATAGTGCCCCCTTGCTGCGTTTCGCCACACCCAGCAATTCTGTTCTTAATTATAATTTTCACCATTTTGCCTGGCAGAGATGTCAAGCTTACTGGTCTGAAGTTTCCAAGATCATCTCTGGATCCCTTTTTCAATAACAAGGTAACATTTGCCACCCTCCAGCTAATCCAACTCCCTGCTTCAGTGCAGGATGTCTACAGTTCCAGTGGGTGTTCTTAAATGAGATACAACCATGCATGGCCACCCATCAACCACCCAACTGGCTGCTCATGTAAAGGTGGCACGGGTGGATGCGTACTCTCGTGACCCACGCAGCACTCACACATGGCCACTCACGGGGCACCGGAGAAAGAGTGCCCATGTGGGGAAAGGCAAAACAGTACAAAACATCGAGGGCAGTGGCTGCATGGAAAGAGGGTGGCAGCAGGCCGGGATTCCCAGTGGCGGCGGAGCAGCCACGCGAGGATTTAAGAATCCCCCCCACCTCCTGATGACATCAGAGGAGAAACTGTGGTACTGGGGGCGGGGCACTGCAACCTGGCCAGAGGCTTTGGCACGGCTCTCCCTCCCCTCCCACCCTTGTGGGAGCAGGGCTTGGGGAGGCGTTCTTCGGGGCCACTCCCCATAACATCGGGGGCAGCCGTATGGAGAGAGGGTGGCAGCAAGTCAGGGTTCGCAGCGGCGGCGGAGCAACCACGCAAGGATTTAAGAACTCCCCCCCCCATGACATTGGAGGAGGAAATGTGGTACTGGGGGTGGGGCACTGCAACTTGGCCAGCCAGAGGCTTTGGCACGGCTCTTCCTCCCCTCCCACCCTTGCAGGGGCAGGGCTCAGGGAGGCATTCTTCCGGGCCGCTCCCCATAACATCAGGGGCAGCCGGAGGCCATGCCAGGGGCACGGCTCAAAGGGGCGCGATCAAAGGGGCCTGCCCTTTGATCGTGCCTCTTCGGTCAGGCCAGGAGGTGGGGCCGGGAGGGCTGTTGGTTGGATAAGGGAATGTAAATTGCTACTGGTATTAATTGATGAGAAGGCCTTCATCTCTCCCGGTGGGAGAGGGGTTGAGGAGGAGGATGCCCCCTGGTGGCAGCAGGGGACAGCTGGAAGTGATTTATAGGAGATCCCTGGTGAGAGCAGGGTTGTGAATGTTAGTAGTGAATAATGGTGGGAAGTAGTTTTGGGTTGAAATATGATGCATTATGTGTTGTTTTAAAGATGGGTTGGGTTTTTCTTTTTCTATAATGTGGGGTCCCTGTGTGTGGGATGACCCAAATGTTGTTATATTATGTTGCTGTTTCTAGGCTTCCCCTGTGTGGAATACAAAACCTAGATATTTGTATTTTGATATTTTTTGTGCATTGTTATAAGCCGCCTCGAGTCGACTTGGTCGAGAGAGTGTGGGATATAAATTAAAATTGAAATGAAATGAAAAGGTGTCCCACGCTTCCCTGGCTCGTTTGGCTTGTCTGCAGACCTACTACCTCCCAGTCCTACCGGGAACTCTTAAATGGATAATGGCTGCCTGTATTATTTATTTATTTGTTTGCATTTCTTAGCTGCCCCATCATGCCCATGGCATCCCAGGGCGGCTTACAACAAAATAACAATACTTTACAATGTCAACATCAATACAAAAATTACACATCTAAAACCACCTAAAAACAACTTTTTATCCCCCCCCCCCTCCTCCGAAGGCCTGGGAGAACAGCCAAGTCTTACAGGCCCGGAAGAAGGCCAATAGACTTTGGGCCAGACGGGCTTCCTCCAGGAGGGAGTTCCATAATCACAGCCCGGCCACCGAGAATGCCCTCTCCATTGTCGCCCCCCGCTTTACGCAGGGGACCTCCAAGGAGGTGCCCCCGGTGGATTTGAGGGGCTGCCCTGGGGTGCGGAAGGCGAGACGGTCCCTGAGGTATGAAGGGCCAAGACCGTGTAGGGCTTTGTAGGCCAAAACCAACACCTTGAATCTGTCTTGGTACGCCAAAGGCAGCCAGTATAGCGCGCAGAGCACAGGAGTAATATGCTCCCGTCGGCTTGCCCCCATCAGGAGACAAGCTGCCACATTCTGCACCAGCTGCAGCATCCGAACCAGCGTCAAGGGAAGCCCCATGTAAAGCACGTTGCAGTAGTCCAGCCTCGAGGTGATGAAGGCATGGATGAGGGTGGCCAGGTCGGGCCTAGAAATATATGGATGCAGCCTCCGCACTAGATACAGCTCGCGGAAGGCAGCCTTCGCCACCATCTCCGCCTGCCAATCCAGGCAGAGATCTGAGTCCAATAACACTCCCAGACTCCGAACCTGCTTGGCTATGGGAGGACGGATCCCGTCTACAAGGGGAGCCAGCACCTCCCTCGCCCTACCCACCACAACCACATGTCTTATCAGGGTTGAGCTTCAGTCTGCTCTGCCATAACTAATCCGCCACAGCCTCCAAGCATTGGGATGGTAGTGATATGGCAGGACCTGGGTTGGTTGAAAAAGAGAGGTAAAGCTGGGTGTCATCAGCTTATTGGTGGCAATGCACACCAAACCCTCTCACGATCTCCCCCAGAGGCTGCATATATACATTAAATAATAATGGAGACAGAATTGAACCTTGCGGCACACCACAATCCAGGGCCTGGGGGCTAGAAGATTCAGCCCCCAGGACAACCAGCTGGCTTGTTCCCGAGAGAAACGAATGGAACCATCCAAGGACAGTCCTGTCCAAGCCTCCCAGGGCTCGCAATCGTCTCAACAGTAGCCCATGGTCCACTGCGTCAAAAGCGGCCGAGAGATCTAACAGGACCAGAAGTGTTGAACGTTCTGTGTCTATCTCCCGGTAGATATCGTCCACCAAGGCCACCAGCTCCATCTCTGTACCATAGCCGGGGCAGAACCTCAATTGAAATGGATCAAGGAAAATGCTGTCAAGATGAGCCTGGAGCTGCAAGGCCACCGCCCGTTCAATAACCTTCCTTTAAAAGGGGAGGTTAGAGACAGGTCGGTAGCTGGTGAGTGCATCCATATCCAAGGATGGCTTCTTCAGCAAGGGGTGTACAACGGCCTCCTTGAGACCGGGGGGCAACCTCCCCTGACGAAAGGACGCATTGATTACCTTCACCAGCACTGTCCCCAATGTCTCCCTGGAAGCTTTCACTAACCAGGACGGGCATGGATCTAATTCACAGCTGGTGGCTCTGACAGACCCCAGGACATCCACAGCATCAGCTGGCGTCACTTCCCGAAACTCAGCCCCAAAAGATGGACCAGACAGGGCCTCCATCACCTCGCGCTCCATCTCTACTGTTCCTAATCCAGCATCGAAGTTGCTCTGGATCCAAGCGATCTTGTCTACAAAGTAGATGGCAAACTCCTCACAGCGGGCCTGGGACAAGTCCCTGTCCGGGTGGAGGGAGGCTGGACTGACCAGCCTCCACACCACCCAGAACAGCTCCGCTGGATGCGACTTTGCAGACGCTATGAGGGCAGCCTCAACATAGGACCGCAAATGGGTTCTATGGCGAAGTCGGTCAGATTCAGCACGAGTCCGACGCCAGCGTCGCTCTAGTCGCCTGCCTGCCTGCCTGTTTCATACACCACAGCCCCTCAGTAAACCAAGGGGTCCTGTGGTGACGAAACAGATGTAGGAGACGTCTCGGAGCCACCCTGTCAATGGCCTCCCCGAGCCAGATGTTCCAAGCCCGGACAAGCTCATCAACAGAGCGGTCGTCAGGGTCTAAGGTAAAATCCCCCAGGGCCTCCTGGAACTGTTGGGGTTCCATCAGCCTCTGCTGGCGGACCATCCTAACTGATCCATTCCCCTTCTGGAGTTGGCGTGCTAAGAGACTGACCTGTAGGAGGTAATGATCCGTCCATGACAAGGGTGTGACCCTCATATCCCCCACTACCAGATCACCCACCTCAAGGCCAGAACAGAACACCAGGTCGAGGGTATGTCCCCCCAACATGGGTCGGGCAGTTCACAATCTGGGACAAGTTCATGGTTGCCATGGCGGCCATGAACTCTCGCTCTGCTCCCACATGGCCGGCATCAGCATGGGCATTGAAGTCCCCCAGGACCAAGGTCCTGGGGGAGTCCAGCACCACCGCCAAGACCAGCTCTGCTAGAGTGGCAAGGGATGCTGCCAGGCAGGAAGGGGCCTCGTACACCAGCAGCACCCCGAGATTGCCCCCAGTCAAATCAAACACCATACGGAGGGCCTCGATCCCCGGAATCTCCTGGACTGGATACCTCCTAACAGGCCATGTCTCTTTGAAAATAATAGCTACACAGCCTCCCTGGCCCCCAGCGCGGGGATGGTGCTGCACGGCATACCCAGCCAGAACGAGGTCGGTCAAAATTGGCCCCGCCTCCTCATCCAGGCAGGTTTCCGTAATATGTACAACGTCCGCAGCCTCATCCAGAATCAGGTCCCGGATTACCAGGGTCTTATTTTCCATGGACCTTGCATTTACAGCATCAGCCCCCCAATGGCGGACCTCAGACCCTGCTCCTCCTTCACCCTCAGTGTGGGAGAGGCTCTTTTGACCTCCAGAAGGGACCTAGATCCCCTGGGAGCCTGAGCCACATATCCCTGTGGGCCATACTGTCCCTGCCCCAGAACCACCCCTATAGCTGCTCCTCCCATCCCGTCCACACCACTCTAACCCCCTCCTAATGGCTGCTTCCCCAGAACCCCCAGAGGTCCCCACCCCCTTTACCCAATATATCCCTCCCACCACCTCCCCTTCCCCCCTCTCCCTGGGACTCCCTCTCTCACAGGGAATCCCCGCTCCATGTTATTCAAGCACTGCCCCCCCGACTCACTGGGGGGCCGCACTCCTCTCCGACAACCAATTCCCCCCCATACCACCCCCAACCTCCCCCCCAGGACTCTCTCACTCACAGAGTTCCCCCTCCCTCCCATTCGGGTAGTGCCCCCCCTCACGGGGAGGCCTCACCCACCTTCCCCAAGGGCTATCCCCCTATCCTCTCACCAAAGGGGATTGCCCTCCCCTCCCTAACCCGGTCCCCTCGCCTCCCACCCTCACAAAACACATACCCCACCCCTAATACCCCTTAAAACACAACTAAAATACAAATCAAAGCTGTCTGCAGGGCCGGTCAGTGGTGGCAGGAGTGCATGGAGGCTGCCTGTATGGACATGGTGGTGGTCACCCAGGGAGCCATCCGTTAGAATCCCTCCCCGCTCACTCCATGTGCATGGGTGTTCCGTGGCTGTACCACTCAGTAGACATGGTCCCCCACCCAAAGTCTTGCTCATTTAAAAAACACCCAATGTCTCAGAGTGATTTTTTCCATTTTTTTTTTTAAAACCTCCATTGATCAAGAGTTCTTAGTGTTAGGGAATTCAGGAGTTCTTAAGTGTTAGGAAGAGTCCTTAGTGTTAGTATTCACAACCAATATGAACAATTAAGAAAGTATTTAGGTTAACAAGGGAAACAAGGAACAAAAGGAGTTTTTCCAAAATTGGTCATCCCTAACGATGATTATATATTACTTCATTAGAAGACCTTCTTAAAAAACATGGAAACACCCCCACCCACCCCTTTCAGGGTTAGGAGAAAATGAAGGCACAATGTTAGACAAACAGATAAAAACATGAAAATTGAAAGGCACATGCCTTAACTTACATGTAGTATGTGAACGGTAAACACGTTGTACACTGTCAGATACGGTACTTGCTTACAAGTCAGCCACAATGCACACACAGTTTGCCTTACTCTTTCATGCAAAATCCTCTTTTTCTACAGGATATGGAAACACCAAAGCTGGGGACAGAAGAGGGTGACCTGCGCCTTAATTTCCATGACATCCAGTGCCACCCCGCTCTTTGACACCCCTCTCTCTCTCAACTAGCTCTAATGTCATCATACCCCATCTAGCCTGTCACTCTGTCCAGCCACAGTGAAAACCCCATTTACCATAATGGCCACCTTCCTCCATCACTAGTGTTACTGGTGGTCATTGCTTACAAGTAAAGCAGTGACCACTGGTGAATGAGGATGACTCTTGGGCAAATTTCCACTTCCACCACGAACAGAAATGAATAAAAAAAAGAACAAAACACAAAATGCAGAGCATCCTGTCTTGTCTTTGACAAACGAAAATTTCACCCTTCTCCAAATTAAAATTTCAACACAAAGTGTTGTTACATGATAACTAATGGGTAAACACAAACTGACAGTGTGCAATATCTAACATATTGCATGGAAATTAAGGAGCAGGCCACCCTCTTCTGTCCCCAGCTTTGGTGTTTCCATATTCTGTAGAAGAAGAGAATTCTGTGTGAAAGAGTAAGGCAAACTGTGTGCGCATTGTGGCTAACTTGTAAGCAAGTACCGTATCTGATGGTGTACGAAGTGTTTACTGTTCACATATTGCATGTAAGTTAAGGCATGCGGCTTATTTTTCAATTTCCATGTTTTTATCTGCTTGTCTGAAATTGTCTGTGCCCTAATTTTTCTCTTAACCCTGAAAGAGTTTTTCAGTGGAATTTCCATGTTTTTTAAAAAAGATGACACCCATCACCCCCATTACTGCCCCTGCCTGCCTGCTGCTTGCTGCTCATCTGCCTGCCTCTTCCTCCGTCCATCAGTCGGGCCCGTCTGAGTCCCTGCCCACCACTCACCTGCCCAGCTCTTCCTCCTTCCAACATCTGGGCCAGCCTGAGCCCCCCTTGGCAACAGCTTTGGGTTGGGGGGGTGGGGGGGAGAATTACTGCCTCCACCCACCTGTTGCTTGCCGCTCTCCTGCCTGCTGCTTCCTTCTTTGATGGAGGAACTACTGTGCTCGCCCAGCCATCTCAGGCTGTTGATCCCCCACTGGCCCAATGCTGCTGCTGTCTCTGCCAATGCCAACAGGAACATCTTCAAAGGTCCTGCACTGGGCCTTTAACAGCAGCAGTCAGGGAGGAGGCAGGTATGAGCAGACACACAGGCAGGGGGGGCTGATGTGTGTGTGTGTGATTTATTCAGTTTGAATGAGTGAGTAGTGTGTGTGAATGAGTGTATGTGTGATTGATCAACTTGTATGAGTGTGGGTGAGAGGTGAGAGCATGTGTGTAGTGTGTGCGATCATCAATTTGAATGAATGTGTGAGGGGTGAGAGCATGTGTTTGTGAATGTGTGCGTATGATTGATCAATTTGCATGTGTGTGTCTGAAGTGAAAGCATGTGTGTAGTGTGTGTGAATGAATGTGTGTGTGATCATCGATTTGAATGAGGTGAGAACATGTATGTGTGAGAGGTGAGAGCATGTGTGTGTAAGTGTGTGTGCTGATCAATATGAATTCATGTGAGGAGTGAGAGCATGTCCTGTGTGTGAATGACTGTGTGTGATCAGTTTGAATGAGTGTGTGTGAGAGAGGTGAGAGCATGTGTGTGTGGGTGAGTGTGTGGCCTTTTTTACATGAGACATGCCCACACAGTGGGCATGGGTGGGTGCACTTCATATGAAAGTGGTGGCATGTGCGTTCCTGCATAACATGCACCTCCACCCATCACTCCCAATTTCTGTAATTTCAACAGAAGGGGAAATTACCTAAGTAAAAAAATCCTCTGGTTTATGAACTTAGTAAGGCGGCATTCCAAATTATACTCAAACGTTAACATAACAGTAAATTGTATGTTAAGGCAACTTTCTCATACCCTCCTATTACTACAGAAATACCATACCTCTAATAACACAATATTAGCTATTTCCAAGTAACTTTCACAAACGAAAGGGAAACATTCGTTTCAACTAGAAAGAACCCGAGTCTAGCATTTATTGAATATCAGATCAATCTACACATTCTTCTTTCCTCATTCCTTAATAAATAAAAAAATGACAACTGAAATTAAACTGCATATGTGTGGGATGGTGACTGAACGATACTTATACATGATGAGGAATGTAATGCAGTGGATGCAGGATGGCCATTGATACACTTTGCTCCCTCCTCTGGCTGTCCTACAAACCTTGTTCCTACATATACATCACCCATCTCTCAGCCCTCTCCCCCCATATACAATCCATCAGCACCTGGGAGCCCCCTTCCCATAAACAAACTGCTCCCCACCCTGACTGACTCTGAGCCTTCTCCCCCCACATACACCCTCCCAACATCTGTCCATACATATGCACACACTGCTCCCCACTCTTGACTGCCTTCAGTCTTATCTGCCAGTACACATTCTGTACCCATCAACTTTGTTCTCCCCCTATATACACTCCCCAGTTCTTGGATGATCCATTGTCCCAACTCAACTGAAACAACATACAAAAAAAATACACACACTTCGCCCCCACCCCCGGCTGTCCCCCAAACCTTGTCTCTGAGTACACATCAGGCATCTCAGCCTTATCCTTCCATACATACCCCAGCATGCAGAAACCCCACCACCACCCATACAAACACTGCTCCCCATTCATGCTGCCCCGCAAGCCTATTCCGTGGATACACATCACCCATCTCTCAGCCTTCCTAAAATATACACCCCTCCCCACCCATTGCCAATACATACAACCCCCTCCCTGCATATACCCTAGCCTCGTAGAACTTAAATTGTAAACCCTATGGGGTAGGGACCTGTCTGTAACTACTGACTGTGCAGTGCTAGGTACATCGTTGGCGCTATATAAATAATTAATCAATCTCCCATTTCTCAGGCTTGTCCCCCATAAACACTCCCCACCACCTGGATGCCCCCTCCCAATAAAGATACTTCCCCCACTGACTGGATGCATCATCTTGCATGCATCATCTTGCATGCATCAAGTTTGTTTCCCTTCATATACAGCCTCCCAGTACTGAGCTATCCTGTTCTACCCATCTCAAGTGAAACTATATAGGAAAAGGAGGGGGTCATGTGTCACTGCCTGACTGACCCCAGTCTTCTCTCCCTGTGCACATCCCACATCCATCAACCTGGTTCTCCCCCTATACAGCCCCCCCAATACTCAACCCCCCGAGTACTCAGCTATTCCATTCTACTCAAATGAAAACAGACGAAAAGCAGGGAGTCATGGGGAAGGAAGCTGCCCCGTGACCCCCTGCTTTTCCCAGCTTGAGAGTTGCCCCAACCTGCAGAGGAAAAGGATTGGGGCTGAAAGACCAAAGCAACAAAGCGTGGTGCATGGAGCCTAAGTTGTAAGTGAGCACAATATTTATTTGTTTATTTGGACTTCTACTCCGCCCTATCCTGCTAGGTTTAGGGCAGCTTACACAAAAATAAGACCCATAAAACAATAGAAGACACCCACTCACACAACTCCACCCCAAACCAAAAATCTACCACTGCCTGTTGAAAGCCTGGCCAAATAAATCCCTCTTACACAGCCTTCAGAAGATGCACAAGGTAGGGCTTAAACAAACCTCCAAGGAGGGCAATCCAAAGCTGTGGTGCAGCCACAGAGAATGCCTCTTTGCGAGCCCGGGTCTTACAGACTTGAGCCAATTATGGAACTTGCAAGAGGGAGCTCTTGGTTGATCTTGGGGGATGTGAAGAGACATAAGGGAAAAAGGTGGTCCTTTAGATATGTAGGGTCCAGGACATTTAGAGAGACAATGTGAGACTGTATGTGGGGCTGCCCTTGTTCCTGGTCCGGAGGCTGCAGCTAGTACAGAATGCGGCGACTCATCTCCTTATGGGGTCGAGTTGTTGGGAGCATATAACACCTGTGCTCTGGACTCTGCACTGGTTGCCAATAGCGTGCCGAGCCAGGTTCAAGGTAGTGGTATTAATCTATATGGCCCTTCACGGTCTGGGTCCCTCGTACCTCAGGGACCGCCTTGCCCTCCGCACCCCAGAGCATTTCCTTCAGTCTGCCGGGGGTGCCTTCTTGGAGGTCCCCCGCGTTAAGCGGGGGGCTACAATGGAGAGGGCATTCTTGGTGGCTGGGCCGTGTCTGGAATTCCCTCCCGGACGAAGCTCATCTGGCCCTAAGCCTTTTGACATTCCGGCGGGCTTGTAAGACCTAGCTGTTCGCCCAGGCCTTTGGGGAGGGGGGGTTAGGGTAGGGCTCTCCCCTACCTTTTTAGTTTATTTTTATCAATTTTTGTTTCCCCAATCCTGTTTTAGGTTTAAATTTATTGTATTGTTTTTAAAAATGTTTTTTATTGAATGCTTTTATATTGCATAGGCATAGGGGGCGACTCAGAAATACTTATAATAAATAAATAATAATAAATACAATGTATTACAGGTGCAATGGGTGACTTGCTTCGCTGCTGCTTGGTCCCACCCCCAGGTGGCCTGTTCGTGTAGAGGTGGGCCACCCTGGGGTGAAAAAGAGCAGGAGCAGAGCTTGGTGCTCCAGAATATCCTGGAACACCACAAATGGAGCGGGCCACCTGAACCTGGAGCACCAGGGCGGAGCAGCGGTCCGTCTAAAGGCCAGATGGCTGCCACAGCTCACTCCCACCCATGGGTTGTTCTGGCAATGGCCACAGAGCTGCGGGGTGGCTGCAGGGGAGGGGGCATGCACAGGCAGACTGAGGGCGGTGGGGGACTCAGTTTAAAATGACTCTGTTTTTATGAGCCAATGGCTCATAAAAACACCCAATGTGAGACTAGGGAATGTCTTTACTGCTGCTTACATGGCATGCAAGTTAAGGCACAAGCTTTAACTTACAATTTCCATGCTTTTTGGAGCATGATTGAATTTGTAAGAGCCTTAACTCTTCTCTTAAACCTAAAGGCTTTTTAATCCTAGAACTTCCATTTATTAATTTTTAAAAAAAATGGTAATGCACTAACTTCCTTCTGCTGGCACAGTACCAACCTGAGTTGGTAATGTAACTGTCTGCATCTCACCATTGCCCTCTGAATAATGAACTGTAGATGGGAATATGCACACAAGAATACGGGAAGCATTCATGATTTCTATTCTCCTCTTCCTCATTAAACACCCCACAATCCAACTGAGGAGAAACTGGGGACAAACAGTGCTAGGAGAGCGAGACAGTCAAACTGAGGAAAGGGACATGGAGAGGGGGCATGGGGAGAGGGGAGCATAAGTCGAGGGTTATAAATGAGATGATTGGGATGGGAGCAGAGACAAGGAGGGTGCAAATGGAAGATTGCCTGTGCCTAACCCCTCTACCCACATTTTCACCCCCCACCCCCAATCACACCCTTTCCTGACTGTGCTCCCTTCGTCTGCTCCAGTTTCCACCTTCCTCCCCTTTATACCCATTTTCACCCCCTGTAGCCACCATTTGTACACCCACTCTGGCTCCATTTGCACCTCCACCTACCCTCTGTCGCCGTTTGCACCCTGCCTGACTCCTCTGTCCCCATTTCCACACTCCTGCCCTTGTTTTCACCCTTCCCTCCCTGTTCTCCCTTCCCCGCCTCCATTTGCACTCCCCTGTCTGTGCCTACGCACTGTGTTTCCATGTTCCTGAATCTCATCTTGGCAGAGATGCCTATCTCAAAATCTACTGGGAGTAATTCCAAACCCAGCATACCACTGCTGCATAGTTTGCATACGTGCTGTGGCTCCTGTGCCAGATGTGCACATGGCTTGCACTTATGCTGTGCACACGTATGCTGTGCATGCTTAGGATTGGCCCTACATCTCCTCCTAGCTACAACACGTAGTCCTTTATCTGTGGCTCTGGAGGCTTTAGTTCTAGTATGATCAATCCTTGGTTTCAATCAAGACCAATGACCATTACATTTTATTGCTGTCCAGCATTGTTCTGACCCCCAAGAAAAGTTCTCCAGCCCATCCCTCTCCATTTCAGAGTCTTTATAAGAAATCATACTAGCGGCAGTGGCAACCCTTAATTACCAAAAGTAACTTTCATAACATTGCTGTAAGACACAGTTTGGGATATTTTCTTTAAACAAAAGCTGATTTTTTTTAAAAAAGAAAGCACATTTCTAACCTTCAGCATCCACCAAAGACTCAGAAACCAGGAGACAATTGAAAAGAATTAGAAACATTTAGGCCAAGCCCATTATTTTTGAATGGAAGTGGGAAACCGACTCAAAAGTCTGAGCATTTGGGGGGAAAGCAAGCCTATAACTACTCTTTTAGTCACCTTCCCATGCGCTTTCATGCTCCCAAAGCCATAAACACAACTTGTCAAGCTGGAGCAGCTGAGAGGGGAGACAAAAAACTGGGCACAGCACATCAAAGGGAGAGGGGCAGGATGACACCCCCATTCATGGGGATGGAAAGCAGAAAAAGCAGGAACTGTGCATAACAAAAGGAACAGGAACTCACAAATCTATGGGGGGGAAATGGAATCTGGCCAAAACACAGGAGAGCAGGGAGCCACTTCTATGGGGAAAGTGGGGCAGTAGAGACTTTGTTATAGGAAGAAGGGACGGACTTTGCAAAACATGGGAGAGGGGAAGACACCCTCATCTATATGGGGAAGTGGGAAACTAAGCACAAAGAAAAGAAGAGTTGCCCCCCCTAACCTTAGAGAACAAGGAAAAAAGTCTGGAGGAAGCTAAAGGGATGCCTCTCCACAAGCTTATGAGGAGGGAAGACGGGAGCAGTGTCACAAGCTTCACACACCAAGCTCTAGCTGTGTTTGTTCTGTCACCTCAGGAAGCACCACCTTTTAATCTGTCCTCCGTGGAAGCAGAAACCACAGCGGAAGTGGCAGGGAGGAGTGGAAACAGCCTCCCTCCCTGAACCTGACTGAGGCCAAGAACTATAACTTGTGTCATGTCACTGGGTGACCAACACAACAGGAAGACTGCTCGTTCTTGCAGATCATCCCCCTTAGCATGCCAGGAGTTGTGGTTTTCAGGCCATACACACTGTCTCCTGCAGTCCCGAATCAACAGGCCTAGAAGTTAAATTTCTCAAGAAACCGTCACTTGACGTGGATGCCCCAGTGAGTTATTGGCCTGTCTCTAGGGAAGACAGGCCTTCCCTTTTTAGGGAAGGTTATTGAGGAGGTGGTGGCCCGTCAGCTGCAGATGCATCTAGATCTCATTGTCCTTCTTGATCTCTCGCAGTCTGGCTTTCGTCCGGGTTATGGCATGGAGACTGCGCTTGTGGCCTTGGTTGATGACCTCTTGGTGGAAATAGATAAGGGCCATATGATCCTTGAGGTTCTACTGGATCTATCAGCAGCTTCTGATACTGTGAATCATGAGATGTTGGTGACTCCCCTGCGGGAACTGGTTGGGTGGACAGCACTGTTTTACAGTGGTTCTGGTCCTACCTTGCAAATAGATCTCAATGGGTGGTGCTAGGGGATTGTACATCGTTCCCTGTGGACCTTCCGTGTGGGGTCCCACGGGGTTCCAGTCAGTCCCCTCTCTTATTCAATGTGTATATGCAGCTGCTTAGGGAGGTTGTTCGCAGTTGGGGGGGGGTGGGGGTTCGTTGTCATCAGTATGCCAATGACAACCAGCTGTACCTTTCTTTTCAACTAATAAAGGTCCTGCAGTCTCGTTGCTGTCCTGGTATTTGGCTGCTGTGTGGGACTGGATGAGGTCGAGCTGATTGAAGCTCAATCCTGACAAGACAGAAGTGATGAGTGGGTGAGGCTGGTGGTCTGGGTGAGGGGGAAAACCCCATTATTGGGGGGCCCACCCTCCATTTGTTTCTCATGTGGGGAGCCTGGAGGTAGTCTGGATGTGCAGCTGTGCCTGGATTTGCAGGTGTCAGCTGTGGCCAGGGGTGCCTTTCGCCAGTTACATGTGTCTCGGACTCCAATCTCGCCATTGTCATTCATACATTCATCACATCGAGACTGGAGTACTGTGGCCCCGGATCTCCCCTCCTTTCAAAGAAGGGGTGATGGGGTGCGGGGAGTGGGTTACAGTGGGTTATTTTACTATCCTCCTTTTATGTCCCATTTTTTAGGGGGGGGAGGGTTGTTTTGGGGGTTTTTTAAATAAATTTTTCTTTTATTGTTGTAAAGAGTTTGTCATACAATAAAATATCAATAAACGAAATCCAACCCCAGCTTAACATCTGGGTACAACACTGTCTACTCTGAATTTCGACAGAAACATAACCAAAACTCTATGGTCATCACATATCTGGTATATCAAATCAAATCAAATTTAAATTTATTGTGGCACTAGCTTCCGCCATAGCCAACATAACAAGACAAACAAACAAAACAGAATAACACATAACATAACATAACATCTAAATATGGACACAAAATAAAACAATCCGTTGGCTCCAAGTAACATGCAAGTTCAATTTGTCCCCCAATATTCAATTCACCAACTAACAAAGATATCTTGTATGTAAGTACATCACGTTGTGGTTCCTATATCAGATATAAAAGTCAACAAATATGGTCTCTCATCCGGCATTAAAGGTTTATCTTGGATGACTCTCAGGCATGGCATCCAACACGTTCGCAGATTGTTGTTGTCTTCTTGTAGTTTTGCCAATAGTCTCTCCATGGAAAATATAAACCACATATGGTTTAACCATTCCCCTTCTGTGGGGCCCATGTCAGATTTCCAATTTCTGGCTATGACCTTTATAGCAGCCAAGGTGAGAATTGCCAAAGGGCTACCTCTGGCCTAAACGGTACTGGAAAACCTGTTATCCACTCCATGTACTCCTACACAATTCGCCAGAACCCTTGGATTTTGTGACACGACCACCAACAGTGAAGATACATTCCCTCCTCTCCACAACCATGTCAGCAAGCGTCTTGATTACCCCTGGTCGAATGTTTAAATTGAGCAGGCGTTAAATAATAATGCAGGATGAGTTTAACCTGGCCTCTAGTGAGACTGCACAGGTGTTGAAATGGTGAATAATCTTCTCTATTTGTGTTTTACCAAAATTTTTGTTACGGTCTCTTCTAGTTATGTAGCTCAATGGTTTTTTGTACCATAGAGAATTCTCCCTAGTCTGCCTCTATTAGATGCCATTTCAAATGAAAAAAATTTGATATTGTGAGGTCTGCTAAATTCTTTGATTTTTCCTGCTGTCCTAAAGGCACTTTTCAGCTGCAAGAATTGGAACATATCAATTTTAGACTGTAGGTGTGTCTCCAAGATCTCACATTGGACAAAAACACCTTCTATGAACAACTGTTCTGCTCTGGTAATCTATTTCTATGCAAGCTGTTTTCTTTTCTTTTTTTTAATATTTCTTTTTATTTTAACTTTAACAATATAATATCACATTCCAATCAAAATATTACATTTATTCCCCCTTCCCCACCTCTCTCCCCTCTCTACCCTGCCTCCCCGTCCCCTCCCTCCCTTCCCCCAGTATACGTTCCCTTTCCCACCCTCTTTCCCCCCTTCTGCCTCCCTTCCCCTCCCTCCCCTTTCAGTATATTTTACTTAGGCAAGTCGAGTGTGTGAACTGTTCCATCTTTATCTTTTTTGTCAGTACTGTCCAGCATTGGTCCCAGTCTTTATAGAATTTATCTAGGTTATCTTCAAGGCTGGCTGTGATCCGTTCCATCGATAAGCAGTGCCATAGTCTCTGCAACCATGCTTGTCGTGTGAGCCCTTTCGCATATTTCCAAGTCCTTGCAATGGTGTGGATTGCCGCCAGAATCAGGTTTGTACATGTCCTCTTCTGTTGTTTGGTTATCTCTTTTTCTGGGTATATTCCCAGCAAGGCAATTTCTGGCTTAAAAGGCAATGGTATATTTAACGACCCCCTAATAACCTTCCATACTTTATTCCAGAATTCGGCCACTTTTGGGCAGCTCCACCATGCGTGTAGGTATGTACCTCTCTCCCCGCATCCCCGCCAGCAAGTTGGGGGGTATGTTGCTTTTATTCTATTGATTTCTACTGGCGTAGTATACCACCTATGCATCAATTTGATTTGGGGTTCTTTAGCCAGTAGAGATCTGGAGCATGTATTGGTATATTGCCACATCTGTTTCATCTTTTTCTCTGTTATTTCTACCATTAATTCGTCTTCCCACTTTGATACGTATCCAGCATCTGCTAAATGATATATATTCTTTACTATCTTATGCAGTATGGAGAAAATTCCCCTTTGTCCTGTTTTATCAAATAAAATTTTTTCTAGCTCTGTGGGAGGCCTACTAAAATTTAATTTATCCCTTGGATTTGTCAGTGCACTGTGCAGTCGGCAATACTGCCAGAACGGTATCTTTTCCTGTGTAGTCTCTTCTATCTCTTCTTTTGTTTTTAGTCTCCCTTGTATGAATAAGTGTGTTGCTCTATATATTCCTTTTTCTCTCCATCTTTTCATTTTTTCTCTCTCTCTGATGTCCCACTTAGGCCCAATTTTATCTAACGGGGTGTATGGGGTTTTCCCTTGTATTATCTCTAACTTCCTTTGGCATTCCCTCCATGTGTTTATTGCAGCCCCTGCAAATGGATGGTCCTTGCATTCCGGGCCCCTTAATTGTATTTTATCTGGGCTGTCAAAGATGTCTTGCCCATTTTCTAACCCTAGTGTTTCTAATTCCAAATTCCTCCATCTGGGTTCCTTACCCTCGTCGTACCATACTTTAACTGTTCTCAGGGCAGAGGCCCTGTGGTACATCCTCATGTCTGGCAAGTTGCATCCCCCCTGTTCTATTTTAGTTTTCAATATTGTTCTTCTTACTCTAGGCCTTTTTTGTCCCCATATTACAAATCTCATAATCTTTTCTATTTTTTGGAAAAATTCCTTGTTTAATGTTATGGGTATGGCCTGTATAGTATATAATATTTTAGGTAATAGCTGCATTTTAATTATATTCATTTTTCCTATCCAGGAGCATCCCAGCCTTCTCCAGGAGTGTTGTTTGTTTTGCAATTCTTGAATGAGGGGTAAGTAATTTTTTTTATATAGGTTGTTTGTGTTTTTAGTGAGCCATACTCCCAGGTATTTCAGTTGTTCCGTTTGCATTTGGAATTGCTTTAGTTCGTCTAGGTCTGCCTGTGTCATTTTTGTTTTATTTAATGCCATAACTTGTGTTTTATTTGTGTTTATCTTATATCCTGATAATGTCCCGAATTCCTTAAGCAGGCTGGTTAATTCCTGCATTGAGGACTGTATATTTGTCATTGTCAAGAGCATATCATCTGCATATACCATTGTTTTATGTTCCTCTTCTCCTGCCTGTATTCCTTTGATTTTTTTATTTTGATTAATAGCTGCTATTAGTGGTTCTATTGCGAGGTCAAATAAGAGGGGAGACAGGGGGCATCCCTGGCGTGTTCCTCTAGTGATTAGAATGTTTGGGGTCACTTCCCCATTAATTGCAATGTTAGCAACCGGTCTTTTATAAATGCTGGCTACCCATTTTAGATATGCTCCCTTAAATCCCATTTCATTTAGTGTTTTCATTAGGAAAAATTTTTCTAATCTGTCAAAGGCCTTGTTCGCATCCAGTGAAATCACAGCCGTGGGTATTTTATCTTTATTAGCTTTATATATTAAGTTTATCGCCCTTCTGACGTTATCCACTCCCATTCTGCCATTAATAAACCCTGTCTGATCTGGTCCTATGAGTGTTCTAATAATCCCTTGCAGTCTAGTAGCGAGAATCTTTGTAAATATTTTGGCATCGGTGTTTAATAACGAGATGGGTCTAAAATCCCCACATTCCTTGCCAATTTTCCCTGGTTTCGGACATAACGTAATGGTGGCTGTGTAGAATGTCTCTGGCATCTCTTGTTTTGCCTGTATCCCATTGTACACTTTCGCTAGCAGTGGGGCCAACTGTTCCCCATATGTTTGATAAAACTCTGGGATAAACCCATCTGGTCCAGGTGTTTTATTCTTAGGCAGGTCTTTTATTGTTTTTTGTACTTCCTGGATAGTTATAGGTTCATTGAGCCATTCTCTCTGTTCTGCTGTTAATTTAGGTAATTTTAATTTATCTAGGAATACATCAATCTCCTCCCCGTTAGGCTCTTCTGTGGTATATAAATTTTTATAGAAATTTTGGAATTGTTCCTTCATTTCTAGTCCTGTAATCCAGCTCTGTCGGTTGGGGTGTAGTACCTGTGTTATTTGAGTTTTTTTCCTTTTCTGTTTTACCATCCATGACAGAATTTTATCTGCCTTATTACTTTTATTATAATAAATTTGTTTTGTATATCTGAGTTTTTTTATCACTCTCTCTGTTTCTATTGTGTCTATTAATCCTCTTAGTTCTCCCCTTTCTCTAATACATTGCTTTGTGGGTTTCTTTTTCATCTTTTCTTCTAGTGTATTTAGTTTAAGATAGAGGTCATTTAACTCTTTTTTGTTTTTCTTTTTATTATAGGCATCTATTTTGATGTATTGGCCTCTCAAGTAGGCTTTTGCAGCTTCCCACACTACTCCCTGGGATACCTCTCCATTATCATTCCACTTCATATAGTCATCAATATGTTGTTTGATTTGTTCTTTGTTTAATGCATTTAATAAAGTACCCTTCTTCAAAACCCAATGAGGTGTCTTGTGTGTTTTTTGTTGCCCTGTACTTATCCTTGCTATAACTGCGCTGTGATCTGTAAACGCTGCAGGGATAATATCGATCTGAGTGCATTTTTCCCAGTTTGTATCCTGCATGAGTAAGTAATCTATTCTGGAATATGTCATGTGTCTATTTGAAAAAAAAGTATACTCTCTGTCTCTTGCATGTTTTAGTCTCCAGACATCCACCAATTGGGCCTGCCTTATTATTTGGGCCATTTTTAGTTGTCCTCTCTTCATTTTTCCTCCCCCTGATCTATCTAGCCTCGTGAGTGGACTATTTAGGTCTCCAAATACCATTAATGTCCCTTGACTTTCTTTTTCTATCAGTTTTGTCATCTTCGTCATGAATGTTGTCTGCCCTGTGTTTGGGGCATATATGTTTAGAAAGGTGTACATTTCTCCCTCTACTTTCCCTGTTACCATTATGTATCTACCTTCTGGGTCTTTTACTATCTTTTCCCTTTTAAATTTCAGTGTTTGTGCAAAGGCCAGTAGGACCCCCGCCTTTTTCTGCCCCGCATTTGCGAAATATATATGCTCAAAGCGTTTGTCTCTCATTCTCACATTATCTTTTTGCAATAAGTGTGTCTCTTGCAGAGCCAATACCTGTGCATTTACCCTTTTTGCATAATACCATGTCTTTTTTCTTTTCGTTGGACAGTTTAGCCCATTTACATTCAGTGAACATATCTTTAAATCAGCCATCATCCCTTTTCTGTGTGGGTTTTGTTACTCGACTCACTTTAGTGCATTCTTTGCCTATATACCATTCCCTTTGTCCCCATTTCCCTTCCCTCCCCCCTGTTTCTTCCCCATTCCCTCCCCTCCCCCACCTTCCCCTTTCCCTTTGGCAACTTATCCAGTTGTCCATTTCTCTCCTTCTCCTCCTCTGGAGGTGCCTCTGGAGCCGCTCGTTCTGTGCAGTCCCTCCAGACAGGCCCTTCCTTTTGTTCATGGTCCCAATTAGTTCTTATCTTTTATTTTCGCTTCTTTCTATTTCTTCTTTTGTCTTTTGATTACGTGGGTTTTTTCATTAACTTGGATTCTAAGTTTTCCGTTCTGTGTCTCTTGCCCCTAGGTTATTCTCTCGCAGGTCTTGGTTCTTCTCTCTGCAACTCTGGCAGCTTTGCTGCAATGAATCTCTCTAGCGCTTTCGTGTCGTAGAAATTCCTTCTGCGATTTTCATGCATGAAGGAGAAGGTAGCCGGGTATCTTATTTGCGTTTTAATTCCCTGTGCTGTGAATTTTTCTTGTAGTTTATACCATCCCCTTCTCCTCGCCACTGTAGCTGCTGCCAGGTCTGGTTGTATGCTGATTCTGTGACTTTGATATTTTAAGTCTTTCAGTTTCCTGGCTTCCCACAGGATTTGTTCTTTATCAGTATATCTAAGGCATCTGAATATTACTGCCCGGGGGGGATCCCCTTCCTTTGGCTTGGGGCGAAGAGTCCTGTGTGCTCTATCAATCTCTATTTCATGGAGTTGGGGACACTTGGGGAGGATTTCTTTCAGGATTTTCCTGATCAAGTCTCTGCCTCCCTGGGCTTCTATGCCCTCTGGGATTCCTTGAATTCTTAAGTTATTCCTCCTTCCCCTGTTTTCCATGTCCTCCATTTTCCTCTGTATTCCCCCTAGGGCTCTTTCCATCTCTTGTACCTTATCTTCCCATCTTTGCTGCTGTATTTCTCTCCTTTCCACTCTTTGTTCTAGGCTTGTAACTCTTTCTGCCATTCCATCAAATTTCTTATTTAAACAGTCTACCACAGAGGTTACTTTCTGTATGTTCTCGTTTAGGAGCCCCCATTGCTTTGTGGAATCAGCGTGATTGGAGTTTATTGCCTCCATTAAGCCTGTAAACTGTGCTGTAAAGTCTTGCTGTTCCCCCTGCTGGGCTGCATGTGCCTCAGCCATGCTGCCTTCCTGGGGTTGCTCCTGATCCCCTCCCCCTCCTCTCTCACTTCTTTGCAGTTTTTCACCGCTTTTTGCCTCACTCTGCCCCTTTCTTTTGGCTCCTTGAGGGGTGGGGGGGTTCTTTTTTATGTTTTTTCCCATTAGGGGCTGCAAGTCCACGTTTTTTACCTTTTTTTTAATGCGAAGTCTGGTTGGGCTGTCTGGAGTGTTTTGCAGAGGCAGCTACTGCTCACCCATGCCCAGAAGCTCCTCTGTGCAAGCTGTTTTCTGAGCCCTGCCGCTGCATTCTGTGTTGCCAAGCTTTTTAAGTCTATAGGTGAGTATGGAGAGGCCCCTAACGTTCCCTTATTTTTTTTTTATGATTACTTTCCAATTGCGCCATGCTTCCCATGCAAAGGGGTGATTTTTCCAGAGTGGGCCCTCAATTTGACCTGTGTCCAACAAGCAGCTTTTAAAATTATCTACCTTTAGACTGACTGCTTCCTGTTGGACCCATTTATGTTATTTGGAATTATGATACCAATATTTTAAAGTGCTAGGCACTGCTTCTTTTTGATACAATCTGAGGTCCGGTAGGTTTCCCCCCCCAGACTCTTTGGCTCTCATCAGGGTCTCTCGTTTTATTCTAGATTTTTTGTGGCTCCACACCACTTCAGAGAGAAGCTTCTCCATGTGGACAAAGAATTATTCTGGTAAGAATATTGGTAATGCTATAATTGGGTACAATAGTTTGGGCACGGCGATCATTTTGAATAAGTTAATTTTCGCTAACCAGGCAAGGTCTTTCCATGTTTCTGCCTTGACTCTTATTTTTTTTTTGGTTAAATAAACTCCCAGGTACTTACTTTTGTCTTTTTGTTCAGTAAATGGGACTCTTGTTCTAAAAGTCTGAGTTTGCGTTTCGCTTCTGCCATAGATCAAGGCGTATGATTTTTCATAGTTGATTTTATAGTCTGCTATATGACTGAATTTGTCTATTAAATTAATTAAAGCTGGTATTGAGGCCATGGTTTCTGACAAAACACCCCATCATGTCGTCTGCAAACAGGGCTAGTGTATGTTCCTCAGTGCCCATGGTGATTCCTTTAATTCCATCTTCCTGCCTGATTGCACACACTAGAAGTTCGAGGACCAGATCAAAAAGCAATGGTGACAGAGGACATCCCTGTCTGGTCCCTCTTGTTAATTTTATTGGGGCTGATATGGTGTCATTAATAAGTACCCGGGACTGGGGTGTCACGTAGATCACCTGAATCCATTTTAAGTAGTTGCCGCTAAAGCCCATTACTGCCATTGCGCGGAACAAGCACAACGGTTCAACTCTGTTCAAGGCCTTGTCCGCTTACCACCACTGATACCACCACTGTTGGGAGGTCCACGGCACTGAGGTGGTGCATTATGTTTACAACTTTACGGAGGTTATCCGTGCCCAGATGTCCTGGAATAAAGCCCACCTGATCTAAATGTAATAATTCCCCTACTATAGCAGCCAGCCGATTTGCCAGGCATTTTAAAAGAATTTTATAATCACTATTTAGCAGTGAAATTGATCTATAGTTTTTACAGTTTTCTGGGGAACGCCCCTGTTTGGGGATGACAATTATCTTAGCCTCGTAAAATGAGGGTGGCATTTGGCCTTCTCTCAGAATTTGATTGAACACCTCAACTAGCAGTGGCCCCACCCTTCTTGAAAAGCATTTGCAAAACTCTGTGGGTAGCCCGTCAGGGTCTTCGGTTTTATTTTTTGGCATGGCTTTTATTACCTCCATCACTTCTTCCAGCTCAATCAGGGCGTTGAGAAAGCCATTTTGAGCCCTGTTAAGTTTGGGCAGTTTATATTTTTGAAGAAATTTATCTGTGTCACTTATGTTGGGATTAGTGGTAGTGTACAACTGTGTATAAAAGTTATAGAATTCTTCTTGAATTTTATTCGAGCTTCTAATTCTGGAGCCTTCAGAGTTTTTAAGCTCTGCAATACGATGTTTCTGAGTTGCAGTTTTTATGGGCCTGGCCAAGGCCCTGCCCGATTTGTTGTTTTGGTCAAAGTATTTACATCTTATTAGTTTAAGTTTTCTGGTGGCATTATTTACTTCTTTGGTGTTAATAAGTTCCCTCAATTTTAGTAATTCTTTATGGAGTGACTGGGACGGGTTCTGCTTCAATATAAACCCTTCAAAATGTCTCTCTTTTTTTTTTTAAATTGCTGCCTTTAAGGCTGTTATATTCCTCTTATCACTGCTTTGGCCACTTCCCAGAGTAGGATAGGTGATTGAACTGATCCAGTATTTAGTTAAAAATAGTCTTGTATGCCTTTAGATAGTTGTTCTTGGAAAAAAATATTTTTGCACAGAGCTATGTCCATTGCAGGCCACTCCCTGCAATGCTGGCCATTGCAGGCCACTCCCTGCAATGCTGGCCATTGCAGGCCACTCCCTGCAATGCTGGCCATTGCAGGCCACTCCCTGCAATGCTGGCCATTGCAGGCCACTCCCTGCAATGCTGGCCATTGCAGGCCACTCCCTGCAATGCTGGCCATTGCAGGCCACTCCCTGCAATGCTGGCCATTGCAGGCCACTCCCTGCAATGCTGGCCATTGCAGGCCACTCCCTGCAATGCTGGCCATTGCAGGCCACTCCCAGGATCTGGCCATTGCAGGCCACTCCCAGGATCTGGCCATTGCAGGCCACTCCCAGGAGGACCACCCCCGCCCCAGCTAAATTCTGCCAGTATACTATGGTGATCTGATAAGAGTTGGAGGCAGTATGTAGGCCTTCCTGCAGTATCCCAAGTCTCTCTGGGGGACTAGTATATGATCGATTTTGGAGAATATTTTATGCGGGATTGAATAAAATGTATATTCCCTGTTCTGTGGATTGAGATATCTCCAAATATCAATTAACCCATTTTTCAAATATCTCAGAAACTTTTTCTTGCCATTTTTTCAGAGGTTTTAAATTTGAACGATCCACTCGTGAGAGTGGAGTATTCAAATCCCCTTGTATTATCAATCTATCGTTTGCATGGGTCATCATTTTTGAAATACACTTTTGTATAAATTGAAGGGTACCCTCGTTGGGGGCATACATATTAACCAATGTTATCTCTGAACCATTCAGCTTGCTGTTAATCACTAAGAATCTACCCTCCCTGTTTCATAGTATCTGCTCGGTGGTGAAATTTGTTGTGGCCATTTTGCCAATTAGAACTCCCGCCCGTTTGGATGCTGCACAAGAAGCGATCAGTTCCCCTATTCATTTATTTTTAAAGCGAGTCAGGTCTTTTTCTACAAGGTGGGTCTCTTGTAGAAAAAATATATCACATTTTGTCTCCCATAATAGATCTTTAACTGTCTACACTTAATTGGTGAGTTCAATCCTCTTATATTTAAAGTAAGAGTTTTAATTTTATCTGTCATCTTTTCGTTTTGGGAAATCTTTCACCTGCTGTATATTTAACGTAGCTTCGGAGACTTCCTCCATGCCACTGCTTATTTGTTGGGGACAGCTGCTGTTGACTACAAGACTGTAGAGACCTTCTTTTTCTGATGTGCCTGAATTGCTGTTTAAACAATAAATATCCTTTTACATCAATTATGTTTGTATGATTTGTTTGTGTCTTTGACTTAGAGTGACCATAAAACCAATATGTAATTAAAAAAATCCATTTCAAAACTAAAACCTCCGTTTCACTTCCCCTGACTCTAGTTTGTACACTGTGCATGAGCTGTGGGGTTTCACTAAACCCTCTCTCCCTCCCCTCAAACCATTTTTTTGCCTGCTGTGCTCAAGTTTATGCGGTAGTATCTCCATGAGGCTCCTAGTAAAAACATGCTACTGAACACCACATATTAACATACTTGTAACTAAGGCACTTCGTAAACCAATGTTTCCCTTCTGTTCTTATTAATAGTCTTACTAATCTGAACCCAAAATGGCCCTCTTTTGAGATCATTCTTTTTGAGTCAACAATTAACTCCTTGGAAGGATAAAGAAGCCGATCATACTTTCCATTGCGTTGCACTAATCACTGTCTCATTTCACAAGTCTCCTTGTGAATTAGGGCTACCACTTTTGATGAAAATGTCAAGGTCTGCAGGTTCCTGAAAGAACATTCTTTTACCCCTCCACATTATTGAAATTCTTGCTGGGAATAGCAGTTGCGGCTGTAGTCTCCTCTCCTTCAGTACTGGGAAGAATTTCCCCCATTTTCTTCTCTTTGCTACTGTAGCTGCTGAATAATCGGGGAATCTTCTCACAACGTTGCTCTGATATTCCAGTTTTTGCTTGCTTCTGGCCAGTCTGAGAATTCTTTCCTTATCTTGGAAATCCAAGAATATGACAATGATGGTTTGGGGATTTTCTCCCTCTTTGGGTCTCAGCCTGGCAGTTCTGTGAGCCCTTTCAATTTTTGCTATATGGAGGTCTGGCGCTTCTGATAAGAGGAATTTCAATACTTCCTCAATGAGTTCTCTCAGTCCCTTTCTTTCCAGTCCTTCCCTCAGACCAGTAAACCTTAAGCTAGACCTCCTGGATCTATTTTCCAGATCTTCAGTTTTATCTAATAGGAAATCTATAGTCTCTTTCATCGTATTTATTTGATCCTCATTCTCTAATGAATGGTCTTTCATGCTGGTAATTCTGCTTTCTGCAGTGTCCATTCTTTTAGAGAGTCCTTCTACTTTTTTATTATTTAATTCAGCTCCCTTGCAAAAGATTCCCTTGCAATTCCCTTGCAATCCACTGGAGACCTGGATGGACGATGAGTCAGGGCTGATTTTGCCTGACCTGGTGCTGACCAGGCACTCCGTCCAGCATCAGACTAGGTCCGGGGCTTGTAGAGGTGGATTAAATAATCCACCTTAATTCAATTCCCTTGCAAAAGATGCAGCATCCTCTCAACTGCCTCTCCATGTTATTTCTGCTGTAACCCGAGCCCAAGTTAAGAAGGAACAGACATCAGACCACTACACCCCCCCACCCACACCACCTTACGCTGCTTCACAAAAACAACTGGTTGGGCAAACTTTCAAAGAACAGGGAACATGGAACACTGAATTGTATACGGATTGCCTAAGGGTGGTAAACCAGGAGGGTACAACATTGTGGCTTCGGCCTGAGTTAGCACAGGGCCCCATAATTCAGTATTGTCATGATATCGCACACCAAGGGGTATCAGCTACACTACAGAAAATAAAACCTTTGCATGGTGGCCAGGTATCACTCACGTGGTAACATGCTGGGTGGGTAACATGCTGGGTGAGAAACTGCTTGCCATGCACAGCTAACCAAGCAGACACCAGAATTCTTAAGGGCCCCTTCCAGCACCAGGAAACTATAGGACCATGGAACAGGGTTGAAATTGATTATATTGACAAATTGCCCCAAACAGCTAGAGGGAATCACTACCTTTTGGTTTTGGTAGATTCCTTCTCAGTGTGGGTTGAGGTCATTCCTACAAAAAATCACACTGCAGAAACCACAGCAAAGGCTTTGTTCAATGTTGTTATCTCTCAATTTGGGATCCCGAAAATCAAAGATAGTGACAACGGCACTAGCTTTGTGGTGGAAGAGTTCAAACATTTATGCACTGCTTTGGGAATTGAGCACAAAACACACATTCCTTACCACCCTCAGTCTTTAGGACAAGTGGAGCGCATGAATAGTCCGGCACGAACTGGGATCTCCGGCTCCCACTTATCTTAATGGCCTTGCGCAGCAGTAAGCGATTGGGTTCAGTGTACACTCCCTTTGAAATTCTAACAGGCCATCAAAAATGCGCATCCCTGAGCTATACCATTGGAGAAGAGTGGGGGTATGTCAGGGAGCTACCAGTCAAGAAAACCAAGGGATTTGGACAAGTTTCTGGAAGATAGTTCCATTAGCAGCTATTAGCCAGATAGGATTGGGGAACAAAACTCTTTACTGTCGGAAGCCTGGGGATGACCCACAGGGAATGGATAGCATGGTGACCTGCTGGGTGCTTCTCCCAGGCCCCTGTGACTGGCCACTGTTGGAGGCAGGATGCTGGGTTCGATGGACCATTGGTCTGAATCAGTATGGCACTTCTTACATTCTTATGTAAAACACTCTCTGGGATCTCAATCACATACATGAGTGGGTTCAAGCCTTACAAAAACAGCATGAGGTTATTCAAACTGAAATTCAAACCCAGTTAACCAAAGCCCGAAAGGAAATGGACAAACGTGGGGACTCCTTTAAATTAATTCAATGGCTGAGCAAAAGCTACAACAAACTGCTTCTAAGATAGCAACAAACTGTTTTAATCAGCCACAGGAGTGCAAAATTCAAAAACCTATTCAAGGTGCCAAGTAATTAACGAAGTCCAATACAGATCAATAGGGTAATCATGGAATCCAATACACAAAGTGAAACTAACTTAGTAGCTTCTTCAGGGGTATTCTAGTTGACTCACACGTTGCAAATAAAAGACTGATACTCCATCTGAAGAAAAACAAGCCAATATCACGAACTGCATGGGGAAACATATATATATATATAATATCTTATTGGTCATGAACCGAGTTGACTACATTAAAGGATTAGAGAAAAAAAAACTACAGTTTTACAAACTTAGTTAAGGCAGATTCATACCAAGCAAACTTTAACAAACCTAGAAATTGTGTGTTAAGGCTCCCGCCTTAACTTCCACACCATGTAAGCAGTAAAGATGTTGTATGGCTTCGCATACTGTGCTCGCTTACAACTTAGACTCCATGCACCCACACTTTGCCTTGGTCTTTCAGCTCCAATCCTCTTCCTTTGCAGGTTGGGGGCAACACTAAAGCTGAGCAGAATGCTATGTAAGTGTTTAATAAGAATTTGGGTACACGTTGACATTAAATGCATGTAAAGGCCAATGGAAGGAATGGAGGAAACATTAATCCTAATTTGGAATTAAATTATATCTCATTAAGTGTTTCTGAAATAATACAATGGAGATGCATCTTTGGGAGTGGGGGGGGGAGAAGATGTGGAATAACAAAGGCAGCAGGGAGAGACGGTGGAATGACAGGGAGGAGGATATAAGGATGAAGTACAGGAGGAAGGAACTTGGTGGAATAATAGGAGGAATGACATAAGAAATTAGTAGAATCTCGAGATTGTTGGTGATGTAAATGACTGGGAGGAGTGATAGAGTATGGGAAACACTACCATGGTTCTATTAAGCACCATAGGTACGTCCTTGTTGTTCTACTCTGTATTGCCCCGTGTTTTTCAACTCCTCTTCTGGGTGGTGTTTTTTTTTGGGGGGGGGGGGAGGGGTTGTCATCTCACACAACGTGTCACATTCTGTATTAGAGATGATCTTCATTATATTGGTCAGGAGTCTTGTAATTTTTTGGGAGGTGATTGAAGTTTATTGGGTAGTCCAGACGTCTGGGTTGTGTGTCATCAGGTTGGAAGGTAGTAGATTAAACTGGGGGTGCGCTGGGGGGTGGAAGCTGAAGTCCAAACTTTTCTATCTTCTAACACTGAAGTGGTGCTTACTGGGTCACAGTCAGTGGGGGGCAAATAAGTAGTGGGTTAGAGTAGGTGCGGATCTGAAATAAAAGGAATTTAAATGTAAGGACATAACTGGTCCATGTAGTTGTTTGATGGTGGCATATTTACATGCTGGTAGTCACCTGTGTACTGGGGAGATGTATTTGATCTAGTGCCACAGAATGGAGATGTGAAATGTAAATGAAAGAGAAATTCTTGCCACGTTGGAAGTAGAGTACCGATGTAATACTAGACAGGGAGGAGCGTACCGTGCTAGCTTTAGTGTTGCCCCCAACCTGCAAAGGAAGAGGATTGGAGCTGAAAGACCAAGGCAAAGTGTGGGTGCATGGAGCCTAAGTTGTAAGCGAGCACAGTATGCGAAGCCATACAACATGTTTACTGCTTACATGGTGTGGAAGTTAAGGCGGGAGCCTTAACACACAATTTCTAGGTTTGTTAAAGTTTGCTTGGTATGAATCTGCCTTAACTAAGTTCGTAAAACCATAAGTTTTTTGTTTCTCTAATTTCTTTGGGTTTTTAAAAAACACAATGCAAACATGTGACAGTGATTTCTGATAGTATATAGATGGGAACAGATTATAGTAGATGTATACATCACGGACGGGGGATTAGCATTGGAGGGGAAGGTGCAGCCTAGTGAGAGTGGTGAGAGAGACTCCTGCTGCCACCCGATCATCTCCTCCCCTGGCTGACCATGACCCCATGGTGCTGGCAGGGGGAGAGGGCCCTGGCCTCCACAGACAGTCCCGGTGGGCGGCCCCCTCCCACTTAAAGCCTTGTGGGGATCAGCCTCCCTCCAAGGAGAAGGGAGGAAGGACTCACTGAGCCGGCCAAGGAGGGCAGAAGGGAGTGACTGACAGCGGGCGGGGTTTGCACCGTGAGTGAGGCAGAAACTCAGAGCAGCAGCACCAGCATGAGGAGGAGCCCCCGCAACCTTCCCACAACCCATGGCTCCTAACGGGGGCGGAGGAGCGAGCTGTTGCTTGAGTCAGCCAGTGCCTCTTAGGGAAGCTGCTCCATTCAGTCCCAGTTTGAGCTGGCTTTAGGGAGCGAGTGAGCGGAGGTTTTCCTGCTGTTGCAAGACCCAGCCATGGACCTACCCCTGCCCCGTATTGATGCCCCTCGCTCCCTCCCTGAGAAGGCTGCAGGGCCCCCACTCCAGTCACTCACTCGTGATTTCCCCGCGGCGCCTCCAGGTTGTTGGAGGTGGGGGATTGGACAGCCATGGGTTGTCTCAGCCGCCACCTCACGCTGACTGAGCTCGTCCTGGGTACAAACTGTCGTCCGGGAAGCGCTGAAGGCGGCTGCTGCTGTCCGCACACCTGCTGCTACTCCCCTAAGCCCTGCAGACTGTGCTGAGACTGAGTCAGTGTCATGTAGTTACACAGTGCCCCGCTTCCCGGTTCTTTGCTCCGCTCCTCTCCCGTCTCAAGAGCCAGGGAGAAGGGAGCTGCGTAACTGACATGACACTGACTAGCCTAGTTACTGTCATGTCAGTTACACAGCGTCCCTCTTCCCGCCTCCGCTCCTCTCCCCTGTCCAGGACCCGAGAGCCAGGGAAGCAGGGAGCTGTGTAACTGACATGACACTGACTAGCCTAGTCACTGTCATGTCAGTTACACGGTGCTCCACTTCCAGGCTCCGCTCCTCTCCCCTCTCTGGGAAAAACACACACAGACAGCACGAGCAGCCAGAAGGGGCAGATTTGTGCCACCCATTTTGCACATGCATGAGCTAAGTCCCGTAAAAGCACATACACATGTAACGCCCCCTCGGTTACCCCCTTGTCTCTATGTCTCCTGGGGAGGGATCCAAGGAATAGGGCGCCTGGGTTCATGGGCTTGCTCTCCTGATTTGGCACAAAACTGCAGTGCCTCCACCCAGGGTGCATACAGGACTATGGGGATCCTGATGAGGAAAGGGGCAGGCTACTCCCCCCCTGCATGGCCCAGGGCCCTGTGGTGGGAATGCCTAGGACTAGCTCAGAGAACCCCCCCATTGAAACACGCACACATGAGACAGGCTAACAAGTTAAACAACAGGTTTATTCTAAACAGAAAATAAGCCTCGCAAGGCAAGTTAAAAATACTTCAAGTTCCCCTGTTCCCACAACAGATTCTCTGGGGACCCCGCACTCCCTCTTTCCTATAGTGCTGGGCTGGGCCAGTTAGTGCACAGGCTGAGGCCTCTAGGAGCTTCCTGACAGGGTAATAGTAATAGGTTCATGGGATAAGGAGACCCCTCAGGCCGGTGGGCTTGCCCTTCGCTGACCTGGTTAAAGCTGGGTTGTGCTGCCTGGATGAATGCCCCACTTGCCACTCTACCAGCTGACTTCCCATGCCATCCCTCTGGTACCTGGGGGTTTTGAATCCTCAGACTTCTGTCCTTCCCTCTGGTCCCCCGTCAGCCGGGCTGCTGACCAAGTATCCTCTCCGTGGGTTTTTGTCAGTAAGCTGGCAGCTCACTGGAGCCTTCACACTTCCTTCACTGATAGCTTTGGTGAGGGCTCGGGTCTCTTCTGACTGCCCCGGGTTCCTTGGCAGCTCCAACTCCCCTCCTCTCTCTCTGGCTTTGCTCCCCTTCAGGCAGCCTCTGATCGCAGCTCTGCTTTGTGCTGCTGATGTAGCACACCTGTTTCTTCTGCCAGGCCTTCTCAGCCTCTCCTCAGGCAGCCATCTTGTTTCCTTTTCTTCTCCCTCCCCCCCCCCCCGCAACTCACTCAGTTGTTCTTTTCTGCCCCCTAGTGGTGGTCTCACTGCAAGTGCAGGCTAAGCACTTGGAAGTCCCCAAAGGTGGGGGGGAGTGTACACACATAAATAAAACATAAAATAAATATCTTCCACTACTTCATTTCACAATGTGAAATGAGAAGCACATACCCTGGCCATTTCCTGACTTCTGTATGCGACCAGATTCTCTCTTACTAAGAAGATCAAAGAGAAAACCCTATCAACGTCAGTTGCAAGCCAGAGAAGATTGCCCCGAAAACTCCCATTGAAATCAATGGAACTCTCAATGAAGAACATTAGCTCCACCTTAACTAACGGAGCCACAAGCGTGGGTCCATAATGTGCTTCTCTGTTAACAGTGAGAACAGATTATCGACCCCTGAAGGGAGATCCAACTAAAACCCTACAAAATAAAATCTTAAGAATTCTAGAAGGGGGATTAAGAAAGAATTATATAACAGAAAACAATATAAATTTTTATTCAATGAATTTCCACGCACCCCTGCGCTCTATGGGCTCCCTAAAATACATAAGGGGCTTTCCCCCTTGGAGTTTCAACCTATTGTTGCTGGTATAGGGTCTCTTTTGGAACCATTGTCTAAGTATTTAGTTTACTATATTAAACCTTTTGTGGGACCTATTCCATCTTATGTAAAAGATATTACGCACTTCATCAGCATTCTGGATGCCGTGGACTTCACAGGTATCACTCCCATCTTGGTAACGATGGACGTAAAGGCCCTTTATACTAACATCCCTCATGGTGAGGCTTTAGAAACCCTTCATACATATTTTGAATTAAGGGATTCAAAAAATCCTCCAACCAGTTTTCTGCTGGCTCTTTGTGAACTGGTTTTAAAAGAGAACTACTTTGAATTCAAGAATGAATATTTTTTGCAAATTAAGGGCATGAGTATGGGCAGTAAGATATTTGCAGAATTAGCCATCTTGTTTATGCATCTATGGGAGAAAAAATACATCTATGATGCACAATTCAATCCATTTTTCAATAGTATATACTTATGGAGAAGGTATATAGACAATATCTTTTTGATCTGGACAGGAATGGAATTATCCCTCTTGGAATTTCATAATTGGATTAATTCTCTACGTAATACTATAAAATTTACTCTGAACTATGATTATGAAAAAATTAATTTTCGGGATTTGTGGGTGTTGTGGACAGGAGATGGCATAGTCACGTCTACCTTTATAAAACCAACGGACCAAAACTCTTATTTACTGTATAGCAGCCATCACCCTAGGCACCTAGTTAGAAATATTCCTAACAGTCAATTTTGAAGAATTAAGAGAAGGGAATCTGATTTCCAGCAGGAGGCAGAAGCTCTGTTTGAAAAATTCATTGTAAGGGATTACCCAGGGTCTATAATTCTAGCAAATCTAAGAAAAGTGAATGCCTTATCCAGAGAACAGATCTTACAGACAGTATCACAAGAGGGGGCTCTCAGACCGTATGGTTTGTGAGACTACATTTAACACTCTTTCCAGCCGTTTAACTAACTTAATTCTGAAGAACTGGAACATTATCAGCCATATAAGCAGGCTGTGGTGCCGCCCCACTTTTTGCTTTTAAAAGAGGTAAAAACTTAAGCAATATGTTGGTAAGGGCTAGACTCCCAGGATTAGCACAAAGAACACTAGAAAAGAATGTGTTGACAGGTAACTTTCCATGTGGCCATTGTGTGAACTGTCCATTTAGCTTAAAAACAAAAAGTTTCACAGATCAAAAGGGCAGGCAGTATCAGATCAAAGACTGTATTAACTGCAATGCAATAGGAGTAATCTACGCTGCTGAGTGTCCATGTAAAAAATTATACATAGGGAAAACTTCGAGGAAATTAGGTACCAGAATAACGGAACACAGGAGTAAACTTAAAAACTGCTCCATTACTGCACCTCTGGTTTTTTGGGGTATAGAGAAGTTGAACTTACCAGTAAATCCAAAATCGCTTGCAGAACGTGAAAGTTTTTGGATCACTATGTTGGAGACCATACAACCTTGTGGACTAAATGACGTGCTAGAGTCTATTCTTTCAAAGATTCCTGTGTATGCAAATTGTTCAATGATGTATTAGACTCTACTGATGGTGAGGAATAACCTCAGGGGAATTAGATCACTATAATCAGAGGTGATTACAAACCTTGATAAATCTGTGTGAACAAGGGAACATGTGACCAGGTCTTTATTAACAGAATGGGAATTCAGACCTGAAAGCAATACGTGGCAATTGGCAAACACACTTCCCAGTACGAACGAAGAGTTTCCACAGACATCCAAGGCAGGACAGAATCTTCAGCTAGTAAGCAAATAGCTTTATTTGTCCGAAGGTCAGTACAGCATAGCTATCGTGAACTTCTCTCTGATAGGGCAGTTGGGAACAAAAAATCCTTCTAATATAAAAATTCTTTTGACAACTAAAACCTTCTCATAGTAAAGTGTTTTTTCCCCCTACTGTTCCCCTCCCATGCCAGGAAATGAGCTAGGGCATGAGAGAAGGAGAGCTGTCCACATTGTAGAAATAATCTTTTCAAGTGTGACAGGTTTGTAAGTAAGAAAGTGTTTCTGTCTGAGAAATGTGGAGCACGTAGCTAATTAATGAGGTGATTCCTCACCGATTAGATGCATATGCGTGTCCTCTATCAGGAGTCTAGTAAAGTAGTACCTTACCCTGTAAAGTAGAATTCAGTATTGTTTTTCCTCAGTATGACTGTTGTAAATTTATAAAATATAGTTGTTTGTATAAAGATTGCCTTTAAGATATTATATATATATGTTTCCCCATGCAGTTCGTGATATTGGCTTGTTTTTCTTCAGATGGAGTATCAGTCTTTTATTTGCAGCGTGTGAGTCAACTAGAATACCCCTGAAGAAGCTACTAAGTTAGCAAAACTGAGCTATTGGAAGCTGTGCAAGTTTGGGGAACAACAGCACACACTATCTAGTAAATGGGTGGACCCCTATTATACCACTGACAGGGCAGGACCCTCTGTCTATTGCATTGACAGAAACGGCATTCCCAAGTGGGTGCACTCCTCACAGCTCAAACTGTTTAAAGTACACTAAAGGTGGGGCGGGGGGAGGAAAGGCCCTGCAAGATCATGTCTCACCCTATCTCGGGCCATTCCGAGGAGCAACTGCAGAACTTGGTAAGCATTACTAATCATAGACCAGCCAGTTACTTTAATCAGCATTTTTCTGGGTGGCGGCTTTCACCTTTGGCAAATAACTATACACTTATGTCATGGGACAGTGTGGCAACCCAGACTCCCAAATCAAAATTTGTTTGGTTAAAAAGGGAGATGAGGCACTACTATCAGTGTTCATCGTGTCGCTCCCCTTTTCTGATAAAGCTGAGGTGTTGCATACAATTGTCAACTTCTGTCCAGAAAAGTGTTGGATGTGAGAGCTGGTTTGGGAGATTCCCTCTCACTTCCCCTTACACCTGGCTATTTACTCTCAGTTTAATATCATGTTGGAGGTCCTAGGACAGGAATGGTTTATCGCATGGGTATTACCTCATCACCCCCTCCCCCTCGTCTCCTCTCCTCCTTCCTCCTGCCTCCCTTGAGGAAATCTCCTCTTTGCTCTCTTCCTCCAACCCCTCCACCTGCCCTCTCGACCCAATCCCCTCCCAACTCCTGACCTCCATTGCTCCCACTGTCGCACCCCCCCCCTTTTACATGTCATTAATCTCTCCCTCTCCACTGGCTCCTTCCCCTCCACCTTCAAGTATGCCACTGTCTCTCCCATCCTCAAAAAGTCCACCCTCTAACCCCTCTAGTTATCGGCCGGTCTCCCTCCTACCCTTCGCCTCTAAGCTTCTGGAACGTGTTGTCTACTCCCGCTGCCTGGACCTCCTCTCTGCCAACTCCTCTCTGGACCCTCTCCCATCTGGCTTCCGTCTCCTTCACTCCACTGAAACTGCCCTTGCCAAGATCACCAATGATCTACGTGTTGCTAAATCTAAGCGCCTTTACTCTATTCTTGTCCTCCTTGACCTCTCTGCTGCCTTTGACACTGTTGACCACTCACTCCTACTGGACTCCCTTCGCTCCCTAGGCTTCTGCGGCTCTGTCCTTGACTGGTTCTCTTCCTACCTCTCTGACC
>QEPC01007453.1:750272-803310 GCA_003113815.1 Sphenodon punctatus
TTGTTCATGCCATGCTCATCTCTCGCCTTGACTACTGCAACCTCCTCCTTGCTGGCCTCCCCCACTCTCATCTGTCCCCCCTTAACTCCATCCAAAACTCCACTGCTAGGGTCATCCACTCAGCCCGTCGCTTTGACCACGTGCAGCCTCTCCTCTCCTCGCTTCACTGGCTCCCCCTTTCCGAACACATCCTTCACAAACTCCTGGCGTTCACTTACAAATCCCTTCACAACCTGGCTCCCCCTTACCTCTCAGCCCTAGTCTCCTTACACACTCCTGCACGCACTCTCAGCTCTTCCTCTGTCCCCTCCCTCGCTCTCCCTCGTCTCCCCTGCTCCCCTAACTGCCTTCGCCCCTTCTCCCTTGCTGCCCCCCCATGTCTGGAACTCCCTCCCTGCCCACATCCGCCTTGCCCCCTCCCTCCGCACCTTCAAATCCCTCCTCAAAACCCACCTCTTCCTCACCGCCTTTTCCGACATCTGTTAAAACTTTCAAGATTTGCTGTCTGCCCTCCCTGCAGACTCCTGCCAACTGCAACCAAGCCAAGCATGTGCACCTGAGACTTCGCATCCGCTTGAATGTAATTTATCCCTTGTCTCTCCCTATGTCCCCCCTCCTTGTCTAGGGATCGCGTCTATCTTATTGTTCTGTAAAGCGCCAGGTACACAGCTGGTGCTACACAAATGCTTATAATAATAATAATTAATTAATTCACACCTTTGTTATTTTGCCCCCGCATCATGCAATCCTTGTGTGCTGCTAATATTGCTTCCACCCTGTACAGCTCACCGGACTTGGAATACTGGAAGCCTATTCTGGCTGAACGTCCCACTAGTGTACACATAGCCACGATGTTATCATTTACTAGGTCCGCTGCAGCTCCAGTCATATGGTGGCTTAAGAGAATTGGGGCAAAAAGGGATACTAGGATAGATGAATGTGAGTTTTTTGGGTGGTAAGGTTGTTGTTGTTCTTTAGCATGGAAGGAAGGAGGGGGAATGAAGAAAAATGGAAAGGAAAAGGGTTTGTATTTTGCTACCAACACCGTCCACCTCCTTATTTGCATAATCATTGCTGATGTCACCCACATGCTTGAACAGCACTAAACCCTGCCCTTCAGACACCATTTATTTTTCCTTTTCTCTCTCTCTCCAACTGTAATACTACATCCTTGACCATTTGAGTGCTTTCACTTACAGCCTCGGTTGGTGGGTAGTTTATCAGACCCTTTAATTGCCGTTCAGCAACGGATACGGTAATACTCTTTGTATTGTCCTAGTTTTAAGTGGGGAGGAAGCATAGCTGCTGGCTTCACGTTTGTGTTGTATCAGCTGGCTTGTTTTTGTTTTGCAACATCAGGGTGAAAAGCCTTTGATTGGGGACACTCATCTCTTTTTGGTTCCATCCAGGGAAGTGTGCATAACCAATCAATTCCTTTCTAGGAATTACAAAGGTGATATACAGGCTGGATTTGTCTCCCTTTATTTTGACAGAAGCAGAAAAGAAGTTTTTGAGCATCCTAGAAGGCCTGGCTAACTGCAGTCACCATCATGCCACCAATGATTTGGATCCTGTACCTGGTCACTACAAAGGCCCATGGAATCTCAGACAAATACTGGATTAATGATACCTCTGGCCTCGCAAGATCTAATATTCCAGTTTTAGATGAAGTCTAACAATATAGGGTGGGAACTCAGTTAATATTGAATTGCCAAGTTGTCAGCATACATAAGTCAATCCATTTATTTCAACTCTTTGGTGTGGGAATAAAAGTGGCATGGACTTGGACTCCCCCACAGCATGTTAAAGATGCTGACACTTCCACTCCTGAGTCACTGCGTAAGGATGAACACCTGAATTCAGTAGGGCATGGTGTGCAGATGGATGAGGACACACAAGGAACATTTGTATGTTGTTGGGAATGGGAAGGGATTCAAGATTGTAATTCCAGCATTCAGTTAAAATTGCTGTTTCCACTAGTTGAGGTACCCGAGTATAGTGGTGAGGAGATATGGAGTGGGGAGAGGGTATACAATATAGAAAACCCCAGAAGACGACATGTTGACAGTGTAATAAAGATTAATAACACAGCATATCTCCCAAGCACACCAGTTTCCACAGCTTTCACACCATTTACTTGGAGAATCATACAAGAGAATCCCATTATGGCAGTAAATGGGTGGGCAGTTTGGCCAATACATGTAGGAAACATGAATAGGGTGGTCCAATTTGAATGTAAAAGGTTAGATCCTAGACATGGCATGCCATCAGAAGTACGAAAAAAGGGACATAAAATCTGGGTACACTCAGCAACATATGGTACAACATGGTTTCCACAGGAGGGAGCGACATTAAAGGAAAGGCATGGTGATTCTAGCCTGGGAACATTACAGGTTTTAACAGACTACAACATATTTTTTGTTGGGATTAAGACAAATCAAGGGTGGTACATAACATGTATTCCTGTGTTGTTTCCAGTACCTGTTGTCCCAGTAATAGCTGCTTCCAGTGTAATTATAGTTGGGGGTACAACTGAAATTTGGAGGGAGGCTAATCCACTGGAGGTATCATTGCAGGATCATGGTTACTTGTTTGAGATCACACAAAAAGAAATATATGAAGTAACAATAGTACCAAGAACTTTTACAATTCTTTTTAAATATGCTAATTTTTCAGAAGCCCTGACTGCTTCTAGGAAAATGCAGAAAAAATGGTTTAAAGCCATGACTCCCAAAATTAGGAAAAGGCGAGGAGAGTGGGGAGACTGGATGGGAGGCATTGGAATCTCACTAGGGGTTTTAAATGGATTAGATCTGGCCAGCCTCCAACAGAAACTAACTCAAATGGGTGTAAACACAGCTCAGGAACTCAGACAGAGTGGAAAAGGGTTGTCATTAGTGGGTTCAGTGGTTAATGGAAGACAGTTTTGTGGGAATCTGAAGCAGTACTGATGAAATCAATAGTTGACTCCTTAGTACAACCATCGCAGCAATGTACGTGGCAGGTTTGGTGTAGGGCCTTACAGGGAAGTCTAGATGAAATCATGAAACATATGGTTTCTGCAGCCATGAACGATCACATTACTCCTGAACTTGTTAGAGCAGTTCGGTGTGGTTCAAAAGATTGCTCCATTTTAACCACGAACTTGGGGTCATGTACTTGGGATCAGTGTGTGTTTCGAATGACAGTGGTAAGAGGTATAGAAATTGAAATATTATGGCCTCTTGCTCCCATTGGGTGGGTAGAAAATGGCACATGGTGGAAACCCGGATTTTCCAACTTCTGGGGTGCAGCAACAGGGGTGTATTCCCGCCAGGATTGTTTCAGGTAACGCAATAATTTCTGGTGTTATAAAAACCGATCAGAAAGATGGCCTACACTAAATGACACATTTAACCTATGGAAAAGGGGAAAATCTGTTCCAATGCCCATGCAAAATCCTGAAGTTGTGTTTTTGGGACCAGAAAAAGCACGTGTAGTATGCCCCCTTGTGGCATGTCCTGTGGTGGCTGTGGAAGCAGCATTGATAGTGCATAACACATCTGTCACAGAGGGCATATGGTGTGCAAACAGACTTAAGAAGGCTCCAAGTGGCCAGCCAAAATTGGTCACACTCCCCAATTCTTTTAAACAACAATGATACTTTAAGTTTGGAATGATTACAGGGCCTTCAACTAACCCTACCATTGGGAAAGGATGTCCAAATGCTCCTAAAAATAGCGTACAGCCATGGGGAACTGGTAAATTCAACTGTTGATAGATTAAAGGCTGTTGAAAATAAATTAAATGAGATTGTTCAATGCATTAATAATTGGGCCAACAAGGTAGAGGAGGATTCTCAGACGTCCTGGTAGGATAATCTGGTGAATTTGTTTTCTGCTCCAGATACATGGACTGGACCTATGGGTTTCATTCTCATGTGTGCTGCTCTTTCTGGTTTGCTGCTGTGCTGTGCCTTATTTTATTTTTCGTGTTACAGATCGCCTCAACAGGCTCATTTTCCCATTTACACTGTATTGGGAAAAAACAAGATTGTTTTGGGACAGTCCCGATATCCCGGACTGTTTTAACTCCTATGTAATTCTTGTCAATTGGATTCATGAAGGTGACTTGAGAACAGGGTATCACTAGTCATCTTCATGCTCGACAACATTGGGGTGTAAATGGCCTGGCCACCTAGGTACACACACACCCACCCTTATGACTAGATGCTGTATTGGAGATCACATAGGGCAGGATGTGTGACTTGGTAAAAAAATTTTTTAAAAAATATTGATCTGTCATGGAGGTAACAGCCAGCATTGCAAAGAGGCTCACATATAGTAACCTTTCTTGCTACTGGACACATATATAGCTTTTAAAGGCTTACATGGAGTGACTTTTATATTTACTGATAGATAAATTTATTAAATTGTGAACCACATGGCTATCACAATTGAAACACTAAACAGTAGTACAATATCAAACCATAAACAAATATGATACAGGATAAGCACGGTAAATACCATAACCAACAATTTCTAACATACTTGGAGTCCCAGACAACAAATACGACGGGGTGCTACCTCAAAATTCTTTCCTCCGTGCTCTTCTGAAAGCCCCCAGAGCAACCCTCCTCTCCATGTTGAGGGCTGAAACAGGTTTGCTCACAATAGGGACTCAGGTAGCGATACGTGCAGTAATATTCTGGAGGAAACTAGCATTTGGTCATCCTTCATCACTTTTACAAGGATGTATATGGAACAGAGAGATCACTGAGGCTCTATCCATTATTCCTGGCTTCATTATATTAAAAATCTGGTTACTCAAGTGAAGATACCGTTAGGAGAACTCCTTGCCAGATTCTAAGATAACGAAGCAAGAACTTAAAATGAGAATTAAAGACTGGGCCCATTCTAAGGAGATTGAGCTTCTTGCTTTGTCTAAGATTGCACCACTCTATCCTAAAGTTAAACTCTCCATTAACATGGAACCTTATTTAGATCAATTGCAAGATTCCAGACTAAGGAGGATCTATTCGTTATTTCACTTCAAACTTATTAGAACCGGAGGAAATTAGAGGTAGAAGGAATCAGATTCCCAGAAGCGAAAGACTCTGTAGGGTATGTATGTCTGAGTTGGAGACCCTTCCCCATGTCATCTTTGAGTGCCCACCGTTCACTACTTTGAGAGAAATCTGGGTGGATCCACTCATACAGGATGTTAGCTGGAACATTAGTAAGAAAATGGAAATTCTTCTTACCCTCACTGAAATTTCACAGATAAGAGCTTTGGCTATGTTCCTTCTGCTGGTTGAAAAAGGTGTGAGGGCAAGAGCTCATTTGGAGGCTTCCTCCCCTTAGGCTGTGTATATCTAATTTGGCTAGAGCTCCTAACCCTTACATGACTGTCCTTCTAAACATTTTCACTTGATTGATTCATTTGATGAAGTTTAGGGTTCTGCTGTAAACTGATCAAAGATGGTATTATTCCCACCTATGTATTTTATAGCGATTTATATAATAGTCTAAACTTATATCTTACTTATTATAGTTTATCGATTTATATCTGTTTTAAATGCTTATATTTTAGGTTTGTACCTTCTCACAATTATGGGTTAAGACAATTTAGTAATAATAATAATAATTTATTTTATTGAGATTTTATTTATTTGTATAATTGTCCTTATGTTATGTATATGTTGTATGTTTGTGCAATGGCCTTATAGGCTAAGCAATAAAGTTTATAAAAAAAATAAAAATACAACGGCCTAACATACTCTCTCACTCATGCGAACCACAGATCTAACAATAAATATACGTCATGTATATAATGTATAACAAAACATCAATCCGTATGACGGGAGGATGACACCCGTTAACATAATATAGACACCTTATAAGCACCATATTATTACAAAACGACCACTCGGGGGGATAGAACAAAGGTAACGGCCCCGAGGGGCAGGAAAACCTCCCACCTACTTCGACCAAGGCAGGGAAATAATATATACCCTATCACCCAAATCCTCAGCCATTAACAGCATAAGATATAATACCCTTTTGGCTGCTCACCTCCCAGAGTTTCTGAGCTCTATTCACGAATATAGCAATTGCGTTGGTTCTTGAAGGATCTGTATCCCTCAGCAGATAAATCAATTGCTGGATTTTGGGATGGATCGAATCTCATGCAGTAAGACCCCACATCTGGAAACGATATCTATCATAGAATGGGCAGGTAAGGAGATAATGGGGCAAAACCTCAATGCCCCCTCCGCAGGGGCAAAGCCTCTCCTCGTATGGGGTACCTTGGTATCTCCCCTGCAACACTGCTGTGGACACAGTTGACATCTGACCCTGGTCTGTGCTTGTCTAAGACAAGGCTCGGCCAGGGGAAAAAAATAGGGAGCCCTCCCCGTGGTGGATTCAAGTCTTTATAATAGCATGACGTCTTATCGCCAGTGGCTGTTGCTCTCAAGGTCTGTCTATCCACATCCTGTATTCGTAATTTTAAAATCCTCACAGTTTGCGAGCTGGTATAACCCTGAAAAAGGATGCCGAGAATCCTAGAGAAGCAAGACGAGCCTTCACCATTGCCCACCAAGGATTCCACCCACCTTCAAGATCTTGTAGTTTTTCTTGCCAAGTTAAGGCTAGCAAAGAGGCAACAGGTGTGTTTCTGAGCTTAGCCCAAAATTTGAGCAGCCTTAGCTCAGCCCTGGCATTCAGAGAGACTACACCCACTTCCAGCATCACTATTGCTGAGTTTGCTCCTTGGGGGAGTCTTAGTATCTTTTTCCATAATTGATTTACCACAAGTGACAAACTATTCAGGGTCCGTTGATCATAACTCAATACCTGTACCCCATACAAAAGCCTTGCCATTAATCTGCCTTCCACGATCTTTTGAACTGCTCTAACTGAGCACTGCCCATATCTAAAAAAGAAGTGCTGGATGGCCATTGAGTCCATTTGTGCCAATAATTTAGTTGCCAAAATATGGGCCTGCTAAGCCCCATTATCTGCCACTGAGATTCCGAGGTATTTAAATGTCCTCACTTGCTCTATTTTATGACCTTGCATACTCCAAGAAGCTTTCTTATGTTGCTTGGCTACAATTAAAGTTTTGGTCTTGGTATAATTTATAATTAACTTCCTACCAGAACATCTATTAGCAAAGTCTGTCATAGAGCTATCTAATCCCCGTTTCGAAAGAGAAATCAGAACAGTATTGTCCGCGTACATTAAGAGAAAAATTTTCTGTGCTCCAATTCTTTGGGGGTGATACCTTCCTGCATCCTTGTGGGCCAATATCAAGGGGTTAACATATATATTTAAAAGGGTTGACACCAACAAGCACCCCTGTCGAACTCCTTTATACATCCAAACAGGATCTGAAAGTCTCCCCTTCGAGGGCATTCTCACTCGCAGGGAAGTGCCCGTATATAATGATCTAATCAACACCAGAGGCCTCCCGTCCATCTTTAAGCGCATAAGCTCTTGCCATAGTTCTGTCCTACAGATCGTGTCAAAAGCAGAGGTGAGATCGATGAAGGCCATGTACACTTTCCTCTTCCGCCGCCTATACTTATTAATAATATGATGCAAAATAAAGGCCTGCCCCACTGTAGAACAATTAGGTCGGAAGCCTGCCTACTCCTTCGCCAATATATACTAATAATATATATATATATATATATATATATATATATATATATATATATATATATATATATATATATATATATATGTATATGTATAACCAAACATAAGTAAATGAAAAGTTTTTAAAATGATAGTACTAATAATTGTATGTAACACTTAGTAAATGGAACACTTAGTATTATACTTAGTGTATGGAAATGTAATTTGTAATTTGATTTAAATTAGTATTAAGATTTACAATTGTATGTAACAAACCCGGGTATAACCTACTTCCTGCTACACCTTCACTGTCATATGTGTTGTATGTGCTGCCATGTAAACTGGCAGCAAAGGAGGGAGTATTATGTATTGATCAGGCAGTTTGGCCATGGTCAGAAACACAAGAGGTACATGAGGCCTGAACAAATTCAGTTCCGTTAACTTGAATCATAGGCCTCAGGCTGGCACAGACAAAGGAGGCCCATGAGAATAAAGCTGTAAATAACTCACAATCTAGTGAAAGAATGTATCTCCAAGGCCACAATAACAACCTCAGATGGCCACTATCTCTAACGAAGAAGGTCTGAGAGGAAGGGAGGTAGCCTCAGCAGGTCAGACCGGCAATTAAGCAGTGGAGAAGGGGAACTCCCCAAAAGCAAAAAGTAGTTTTTTAATAGCTATGCTTTAAGTAATAGAGAGAAGAAGGCAGCTTATTTCTGCACCTGTCATGATCAAAGAGGGGGCCCTACAAAATTTATTCATAATAAATAAAACTATAAAAGAAAACGCCCAGGCCCTTATCTGTTGTCACTGGCGCTTGCGGCTACTAGCATTGCAGTAAGCCTGCATGGGCCTCTGACCCTTACCGTCACTCTCAAAGATCCAGAGACTCCTGCCCAGTTATCTGCTGGGCCCCCTCCTCTTCTCCTCTGAACCACCTTGCATCTCGGACCGTAGCCTCTGACACGTAAGATATCCTGGGTTACTGGGGTTTGTAACTGGTAATACTGCCATGTCCAGAAGTTAAGCATCTATCCAATAAAATTGAGTTGTACCCACACACTTTGGCTTATTAATTAGCAACATTCGATCCCGTTTGGGGTAAACTGAGGTACAATAAACATCATTTATTTCCTAATACAGGCACACAGTCTCATCTTTCTTGAATGAGATGGGGGGGCAAAGTGGCTTTTCCACAAAAAAGCATACTTTGTGTTCCACCATAATGAGCTGGCTCATATAATCCACTTCTATGTAGGAATCAAATGAATTAGAAAGTCTAAATAATGGCTCTGTCAAATAAAACCAATAATTAGAGCTGAAATGAGAACGCCATGCGTTCTCGCAAGAATCTCATGAGATTCTCAAAACCCCGGTGAGATTTCACAATATCTCACTAGGGTTTTCCAAGAATAAAATTCCCAAATCACTCTGCGCATGTGAAAATGGCCACTGCGGCCATTCTGCACACATGCATCCCCCAGTAGTTGTTTTTGCGCATGTGCAGAGCATTTTGGGAGGTGTTTTTGCGTGCTCGAGAATCTCACAAGTATGGCAGCAAAAACTAGGGACGGGACTACCGGATTTTCCGGTATCCGATAATGCCGGTACTGGGCGTAACAGCATTATCGGATTCAACCCAGTAATCCGGCCCGGTTACCGGATTCCGGATTTTTTTTTTACATTGCAGCCATTCAAATGAATGGCCACAATGTAAAAAACCCCACCAAAAACCCGTGTTTCCCTCCCCGAGTCCAGGCTGCATGGGTGGAAGGGGAGACAACCCCCACCCACCCTGCCCAGCCTGGATTTAAAAAAAATAAATTCCAAGTGTCTCCGCCGGCAACCCAGAGCCAGCCCAGCACCAGCACCCGTCCCAGCAGCAGCCGGTAAGTATTAGTACCTGTACTGTATGATCCCTGGGGTGGGGTTGGGGTTTACCACCCCACCCCCACCCCAGGGATCACCCTACTTCCAACAAGTTCCCACTGGGATCCTACCTTCCTTCCAGTTCCTTGAGCTCCAGGTGGCGGCGGCGGTCCTGCGGCCTCAGCACCGGCTGTGGCTGCCGGCTTCAGACGCTAGTAGGCCTTCCGGGGAAACCCGGAAGTTCCTCGGAAGGCCTACTAGCGTCTGAAGCCGGCAGCCACAGCCGGTGCTGAGGCCGCAGGACCGCCGCCGCCACCTGGAGCTCAAGGAACTGGAAGGAAGGTAGGATCCCAGTGGGAACTTGTTGGAAGTAGGGTGATCCCTGGGGTGGGGGTGGGGTGGTAAACCCCAACCCCACCCCAGGGATCATACAGTACAGGTACTAATACTTACCGGCTGCTGCTGGGATGGCCGCTGGTGCTGGGCTGGCTCTGGGTTGCCGGCGGAGACACTTGGGGGAATTATTTTTTTTAAATCCAGGCTGGGCAGGGTGGGTGGAGGGTGCCTTCCACCCGCACAGCCTGGGAGTGGGAGGAATTTTTTTATTCCATTGATTTCAATGGGAACAGTGCCCCATTGAAATCAATGGAATAAATCTGGTACCGGTATACCGGATTTAATCCGGGAATCCGTTTTTTTGAAAACCGATATCCGGTAAATCCGGTACCCGGTAATTGCCCTGGGGTCCCACCTCTAGCAAAAACACCGATTCCCGCAAGATTCTTGACCCAGAGAACCTTGCCGAGAAGCCCATTCTCAGTGAGATTCTCACAGGGGTCGAAATCTCATTTCACCCTCACATAATCACATTCAGTTTCTCTCCTGAAAATGGTTTTCAAAATATTACCTGTTGTGAACCTTGGCTTTGTAGGTGGCTCCTGTACAGAGATGGGGAAGTTAGCTGATGCAGGTGAGGACTGTGCACGAGAGAGAGGCCGATGTCCTCCAAAAGACACCTGGATGCCAGCTGCCTCCATCGATGCCTGATAGTTTCTTAGCTGATGAATGCGCTGTTGTTCCAATAAAAGGGCTTGCTGTTGGGTGCAACAGAAAAGAAGATCAATGAAAAGTATGCTCCAATTTTATCTCTGGAAAGGTTTTGTTGGAATTCATAAATAAACTGGTTTGATGTGTTGCTTTCTTGTTGCAATAAATAAGCACAAACTAAACCATGTGTTTTATAACCGCACACATGCTATTAGTTTTGTACACTGTACAAAGAAACAAAAATGCCTCATTTACTAGGCCAAAATTGACTTTGAAGCAGAATTATAAACTGTAGTTTTTTATATATTTACAGTCTTATTCTAAATTTCCTCCTTGCTGTTAAAAAGACACACACACCTTTTGGTCCATGCATAACAAATGTGATCAGCTGAAGAATTATTTGACAGTTCTTACATGGGATGAGAGTTGGGTCACTTCAATTTAAGTTGTTTCACTGCATTGACCAGTCGGACTGATTTTAAGCAATCTTCAGGAACCAATGAAGGAGACATTACCAAGCTCTAATGAGCTGTTGTGAACCTTGGCTTTGTAGGTGATCACTCTAATGATCACTCTGCCCTTTGCCTAAAGTAATGGTTTATATTTATACTATTCTAAGGAAGCACAAATTTGAGAATTTTATTTTGCCAAGCACCTTCTTGTAAGGTGCACAGGGCAGTCTGCAGACCCTTTAGTCAGAGTATGCAAACACTGAACCAGGAGGATGGAAGAGGCTAGTAACAAAGTTAATCTGAGGTTTATTAATGTAATGGTCACCAAAAGCTTAGCCAATAGGCTCACATTTGTATAAATCAAATTATGAATAAATTGATGGGTATTACATGGTTGTCACAACTGCTGAACAAAACGAGACAAACTAAATAATTAAAACACTAAAATGAAAATAGGTTACATTGGCTCCCGAAGGTCATCATCTTGCAGAATGGAACTAATTTGCCTTGGCAAAGGAAAGAACTCTCAGATGCAAATAGCCAGCTAAAGAAAGTTGATCTCATATAAGCTATATTGTCCAGTAGAACTGGTTTCCCATAAAACCCACGAACATGTAACATCCAAAATTAACTTTTCTTTTCTTAAAATTGAATGAGGTAGATAAAATTTTCAAATTGCAGTAATTTACAGGAACAAACTAAATCTTTGATCGGTTCACCTGATGGATAAAACATGAACATTCTGTTTGGATATGGAAATGTCTGTGTTTTTAATCAACTAAAATAAATGAATAAACAAAAATGGATCATTTGTGTCTTTTCCCCTCTAGCTGTATGAGGAAGATATTTTCAATTAGGGGTGATTTCAGACGTGATGCGGTTAAATTCACCACAGTGAATCCCACAGTGAATGGCTTCACCGCGGGCCATGGTGAGATGCGCGGCCCCAACAGACGTGACAGGGGCAGCACCACCGCCCAGGGCCAACCGGAGAGAACACGGGACGAGGGAACCCAACAGACATGATGTGGTGGCGAGAACTGTTCAGGTGTTTATTGAGAACTGTTCAGGTGGTTCAGGTGTTTATTGAGGACACAAGCAGCACCGTCCAGGTGCAGAGGCATACAGTGCGGGAGCGAGCGGAGACAGGGAGCGGGAGAAAGGGCAGCAGCAAGGGGGACACAGGGCCCAGTCCGGGAGGGGGGGAACCCGCACAACAGCCTGCCACGGAGCCAGGGTCCAATGGAGAAGCACACCCAGTGCGCAAGGGGAGGCACCGGACAAAGCCACGAAAAGCCCCCCCCGCCCACACGGGGGAGGAAGGGCATGGGGGCCCCCCCAGTCACACTCTCCAAGGCAGCCAGGGGGCTGGTTGAAAGCCAGGCCATGGTCGAGGGCCACCAAGGCGGGGGAGCAGCCCCAGCCCCGTGGAACAGGGGCCCCCAGGCCAGGTGCAGGAGAGCGGGGCGCAGGGGGCAGCTCACGGAGACAGAGAGCTGTCAGCGACACATCCACAGGAGGCCACACAGAGGGTTCAGGTGCAGCGGACACAGGTCTCAGGCAAGAGGGTGACAAACAGGTGGGAGGAGGCGGGTCACAGGGGGTCCCGCAGTCCTAAGGAGGCAGCAAGCGTTGGCACGAGCACCCAGGCCACAGGCAGAAGGCGCTGAGGAGGCAGCCGGATGTCGGATGGGCCCGGTGCACCCTACACCCAGCTGCAGAGGCTCCCATCGGGTGGAGGGGGTGGTAACGACAGCAGGTGCACATAGCGGGGCCATTGCCACAGTCCCCGGCAGAAGCCTTGCCCGGCCATGTGGAAGCAGATCAGGTAGAAGGCCTCGAATGGATCCGTAGAGCCCATCCCAATTTGCACATCAGAGCAGCTGCACACCTCCAACAGGGCCGCCAGCTCCGGCCCGGGGGGGGGGCAAGCCATAATCACCTGTAGGGGGCCAGGGCAGGTGGGACAGCTCCAGCAGATGGTAGTAGGCAGCCCCACAGGAACGTAGATACCCACAGGCACCCTGCACGCTGATGAAGTAGGACACGGCCAGGGCAGGGCCACCCTCACACAGGCAGGTCACACGCACAGAGCGGAGGCCGTCTCAGCAGTACTCCACGCCGCAAGGCCCCCCATCGTGTCTGGTACGTGCCCCTCAGGGGAGGGGGTGAGCCCCAGCTCCTCACAGTGCACGCGGCAGTCGCCAGCGGTCACGACATAGCCAAAGTGCAGCATTCCAAAGCTCAGGCACCGATAGGCATCTGACCGGGTGGGCAAGGAGCGCAGGCAGCGCTGAACAATGGGCGAATGCCACAGGTCGCAAAGGGCCATGCTCTCCCGGGCGGTCCCGGCTCGGACAGAGCCCCCGCAGCCTTCGAGCGGGACCTCGGGCTGAGATGCAGCTCCCATGGTACAGCTCTCGGCAGGTCTGAGCCGCAGTGGCCATGGGGGCAGCATGGGATGCATGGCTGTGGGGCCAGACAGGCAGACAGGGTCTGCCAAGGCCGATGGATAATGGCAAGATGGGAACAACGGGGCTGCTGTGGAGGGATGAGAAGAGAATGGGCAGTGCACAGCTGCCGGCATGCAAGGCCGGACAGCCCCATGCATACACACCTGCAAGAGGAGATAGAAACGACAGCACGCGCACTCACAGGGAGAAACAGCGGCCAGGGGGCCAAGGCCCCAGACCCGGGGAGCCACACAGGGTTCCCCCTATGAGGGACCAAAGCCAGCACCGGAGGGAGCGCAGCAGGGTCCAAGGGCACACACACCCCTCATCACCACCACCGGCTGACACCCCATGCAGGAGATGGTGCTCCCGGCCTGATAGCCCAACGGACAGGGGGTGTGCGGCCACCGGTGCTCACCCTTAGGCTAATGGGGAAGGGGAAGCGTGCACATATGTGGCACAGGTACAAGCGAGCGCACGTTTCCACAGCCTCGACCCTGACCAAAGGAGCGGTCACACCCGCAGGGATGGATTGCGTTCAGCTGGGAGCTCGCATAGTCCTGTTACAGGCGGCTGCGGAGTGGTTCTGGGAGCACGTGGTGCTGCTGAAGCTCATCACAGAGGAGCTGGACGGAATGCACGCGGAACAGTGGTACATGGCCAGGGTGGGGGCGCGCACCCGTCACGCAGCTAGCAGGGCCCGACGGCTCCTCACCCTGGGGACGGCATGACAGCTTGGACTGGCCTACAGCAGGCCGCTGCTACGAACCAACAACCTACCAGCCGACATCAGGGGTCTGCTGTCCAGGAGCGCGTGGGAGAGGGCTCCCAGGCACCTAGCGCTGCAGCTTGCCATGCCCATGCAGAGGCGCATGTGGGCTGTGCCAAGGGCTCATCAGTAGTGGCAGAGGGTGCTGGCATGGTGGGACAATGTCAGCTGGGTCAGACACTTCCAAATGAACAGGCACACCCTCATGCGCCTGGCAGATCGGCTGCGGGAGTGGCTCGAGCCCCTGGGGGAACCCATCCCCGTGCCACAGTGGGTCGCCATCGCTGTGTGGGCCTTGGCCATCCAGGACTCCTGCCGGTCTGTTGCCCAGCACTTTGGGGTGGGGCTCACAACTGTGGTGTGCTTGGTGCAGTACTTCTGTGAGGCAGTGGAAGGGGTGCTCATGGAGCGCGTTATCCAGCTGGTTGATCAGGACACCGTTATGGTGGGTTTCCGGGTCCTGGGCTTCCCCAATTGCCTGGGGGCGATCGATGACACCCATATAGCGATCCTGCGGCCCCCAGGCAACGATGTGGCTGAGTACATGAACCAGCATGGGTACCACTCGCTGCAGCTTCAGGGCCTGGTGGACCATCGGGGCGCTTCACGGACATATTCACCAGGCACTCGGGCCACAGCCACTACGCACGCATCCTCACCATCTCCTCGCTGTTTGCCCGCATGTACAGGGGGGACTTCGCAGACATGCGAATGACCCGGATAGAGGAGGTGATGATGCCCCCATGCATCATTGGCAATCCAGCATATCCCCTGAAGCGATGGCTGATGAAGGCATTCCCAGTGCCCGTCACCCCAGCTCAGCAGCGGAACACCACCCGCCTCAGCACAGCTCACACTGTGGTTGAGCGGTCCTTCGGTGCCCTCAAACAGCATTGGCGATGTCTAGCCGGCCGGAGTATACGGCGGAGAGCTCCTCCTTTGTCACTGGAGCCTGCTGTGTCCTCCACAACATATGTGAGTCAGACAGGGCCGCTCTAGAGAACCCCCCCTCCCGCCGCCTGCCTGGCCCGGTACCGCTGTATGCTGATGTGCCCAACCCCTGCGAGTACCGCTATGCCAAGTGCATCAGGGCAGCGCTGGCTCATCACGTTGAGCGCCTGGCCCATCCCGGAGGCCCCTGTCGACCGGACCTGCACTGCGACCGCAGCCACACCGATGCTGCTGTAGCCCTGTACCTGCATGAAATAAAGCACTCTGACAGATTTAGCTGTGCCACCGCTGTTTAATTGTGCTCCCTCATTCCCCCGATACACCCATGTGCCCTTGTGCCCATCCCCCCTCCCACTCCCTCGGTGGTGCCGGGTGCCCCCTCCCTTCCCCATCCCCTATGCAGCCCTGCCCCTCCCCCTTCCCCTGGTGCCCCTTGGTCGGACCCTCCCCTGGGCAACCGGGATAACTGAGACTACCGATCCCCCCTTGTCCAAGGTGGAGGAGGAGGTGCTGTCAGCCGCCTGGGCCGGGAGGCCTGCCCCTACCCCCTGTCCAATGCCCCTGGGGGCCCCCCACGCCGTCTGCTGCTGTGTTGGGGCCTGGCGGACCGGCCGCTGCCCTCGCAGATGTGGGGGAACGGGTCCCGGATCCACAGTCCCGGATGCTGTTGGGGTGGCGGGGGTTGCGGCGCTGGTAGGGCCTGTGGTGCGGTCGGTGAGGGTGGAGGGGGCACGTGTCCGGGTGCTGGCAAGGCACCCGGTGGGGCTGCTGCCATGATGAAGGCACTCAGGGCGCCTGCCTGCAGGAGGGGGGGATGTGCCCTGCTCGAGCGAGCGGTCCAGCTTCCACCCGAGCTCCATGGCCCGGTGGTCCTGCCGGTCCGAGTGGGCCTGGAGTGCCTCCAGTTGCCGGTTCATGTCCCGCCTCAGCAGCCACCGGTCCTTCCTCATCTCCACCACCAGCACCCGGTCCCTCCCCTCCACCTGTTGCAGTGCCCTCGTTGTCCCCTCTGCCAGCCGCCAGCATCTCGTCCATCTGGCGTGTGCTGGTTGCCACTAGCTCCTGTGCAAGGTTCTTCCTCCGCCTGCGCACCCGCGCTTGGTGCTCCCGCATCCTCTGGGCCGGCAGAACTGGCGGCCCCCGGCCAAGCCCCTCCCGTGCTCGAAGTGGCTCTGTGGGGCGATATAGGGGTCGGTTCATCATGTGGGGTGCTGTTCCCCAGCCCCCCCTCCCGTCTCCATGTTCTGCGCGCTCCTCCCCCCCGGCATGGGCACCACCCGCCTCCTGTGCCGCTCCCTCTGCCCATGCCCCATCCCTGCCTTTGGGGCTGTGGGGGACGGACAGCTCCCATCCCCTTCCACCGCCTTGGCCCCCCCTCCCCTTGGGGTCCGTGCGTGTGCCCTGCCCTGCCCTTACCTGTTCCCTCGGTGTCCATTCCCTCCGAGGTTGGGCGGTCGCTGGGGCTGCTGTCTGCCTGGTCACCAGGTTCAGGGTGACAGTCTCCTCCTCCCCCTCCTTGGAGTCCGCAGGGTGTGTGTGCCCTCACCGGAGGTAGGGCTCGGGGTGTGTTGGCCCGGCTCAGCATGTCCATGTAGGTGGAGGCCAGTCTCGCCTGCCCAGAATGCCAGTTGTTATCCACTATGTCCTTGAACTCCATTTTCAGTTCCTTTATTTTTTATCCGGCACTGTGTAGGCGTTCTGTCATATTTGGCCTCCCCCATCTCCGTGGCTATCTGGGCAAACACCTGTTCATTCCTGGTGTTGACTGCCAGCTCGCCCTACATCTCAGGTGTTGCCCAGATGGCAATGAGGTCATGGGTCTCCTGGAGCCCCCACTGACCCCCCTTTGGTACCGCCGCCTGGGTGCCAGCACGTCCGCTGCCTCTTCCTCCTCCACAGCTGACACCGCCTGGCCCTGGCTCCCTCCGGCCTCGGCTTCCTCCGGGGCGCGTGCCCTCTTGCTGGTCTGTTTGGGGGACAAATGGGGGCTGTTGGGTGGGCTCCTGGTGGCTGTGGTCCCTCCCTCCCGTGCCCCTCCTCCGACCCACCTGCTCCCAGCTGCACCCCCTACCTTCTTCCGGGGTGGCCCCGTGTGCTTCTGGGTGTCCCCTGCTGGGCCGGGTTCCCCCTCCTCCTCCTGCTGCACCGCCTCCTCACCCTCTCACTCAGTTTCCTCCACCCTCCTCTCCATCACCTGCTCCGCCACGTTCCCCGGCTGCTTCCTGCCCTTTAAATATCCCTCCGTGTGCCGCTTGTTGTCGGTCGTCTAGCAGCGACGCTGCGTGCCATCACCATGGCCTGTGGTCATTTCCTTCCAGCGCGGCCGGGGTTTTCCCTTCAGACATTACTTTTCATTCACCCCTGCGTGGTGGGCATTCATCACACTTCTCGACCTCCTCCCGCCCCAACCTCACGAAGCGTGGTTAGGTTCACCCCGGCCTGTGTTTGACTGTGGTGAACATCCGGATGCGGGCCAACAGACGTGCAAGGCTCTTTCACCACCGCCCGCGTTTGACTGCGGTGGACTGTGGTGAATGCCAGAAATGTAACGTCTGAAATCACCCTAGGACTCAGAATCAAGACTGTTTAAAATCTGTTTCTGGTGTGGGGTTATGAGATATTTAAGATTTTTGTGGGTGGGAGTTAGGATGAGCGGGAATGTGTTTTGCAGGGGAGGATGAAAGCAACACTTTGAACATAAAAACATGAAAAGGAAGTAATGTTGAGCTTTGATCAGAATGTTGTGAGATGAATTTAGACAGGTAGATATATTCTGAACTGGCTGAAACCACTGGGTCAACATGTCCAAACCTACGATTCTCAAGAGCAAGCATTTAAAGAAAATGTGTATGTGAATTCAGACTGCAACCCTGTTGCAACCCCTATTGACACTTAAGTGTCTGAAGCCACCATGTCAATAATGGGAGTGCAAGAGGCTCTTGAGCTCTAAAATGGACACACAGAACAAAGATCAATAGAGACAGGTTTGACCTTGGCCAGGGCCAGCCATAAACAAGGTCAGTAGGGCCATGGTGCAGTCCCTGTCGTCAGAGGGGGCTGCGCAGAGAGGCCAGTCCTGGTACCTTCAGGACCATTGTTTCTGAGGGCCCAGGATGGGCTATATCGGTGGGGTCCTCTCCCCACCTGCAACTCTTAACCCCCAGGGGGGGATGCTTCCTGTGGGGACCTACACCTCACTTGTCCTCCCAGGGTGGAGGATCAAGGCCCTGCAGGAAAGGGCTAAAGGGTGGTGCCATAGGGACCCCTTGTTTTATTTTTGCCCTGCTGGCCCGGATCTTGACATTATGAGACTCAGTACGGATTCACATGAGCAGCTTAGCTCAGCAAATAAGACTTCTGCCACATTTTTGTTGACAGTTTGAAAGATTTATAGTGCGTGTTGCACCTCCTGTTATGCAGGGGAAGTGCCAAAAGTTAAACTGAAAAAGGGTTGATAATCAGACTAAATCCCTCACACACATTTTCCTTATTGTGTGAAGGGATTAATCCGCAGTATGAGTCAGCCTTAATTGCTCCGCATGGGAATAGAGCCAATTTCCCCCTCAGGGGATGAATTGCTACTGCCTGCTTGAGGGGACAATGTATTGCTGACAAGGAAAAAAAAACAGAACAAATCAAAACGTAATAGTGAGACACCTCTAATCAGCCCTTGAACTACCTGTGGTAAATTTAGAAGCAGAAGAGAACTGAATTGGGGGCGGGGGTGGGGGGGCGGAAGGGGGGAGAGAGAGAATCATGTGAACAATAAAATGCAGGAATGCTAATGGCCACTCCTGACTGTGTAAGAAAGGAGAAGCTGGAAGGAAGAAGCAGTTGCTACTTGACTTGTCTAACTGGCTAGGCTTGGGGAAAGAGAGCTTTGTGGCCGGAGAGGTTGCTTGTCCGGCACTAGGTGATGGACCCTGTATGTTTGTGTAAATAAACTGAATAATGCAATCCCCTGAGTGATCTGTGGGTATGGGTCAGATCCTGACAATACTCAACACCATACCCTATGACAGCACCCTCATTCTTTTCAGAGATCATAAAACAAGTGTGGAATAGTGGTTGACAATCCTAACCCAGCAGAGATCAAGAGAATATGCAGGGGTGGGCAAAGTTCATGTGAGACAGCAGGGGTATCAGACCTACGCCCCTAGGAATTTGGACCCAGCATCTTACCACCCAGAGCACCACGACGCCAGGCCGGACTGGGGGACAAGGCCCCAGGAGACACATTCCAGCCAAATCATTGCTGTAACAAGAAGAGGTCATGTGATCTGGGGGCTGCTGCCCATTGACTCCCCTCCCATACTTCCTGCCATACCCTTACCCTTCCTTCCTCCCTTTCCTGCCATACCTCCTTATCTGAGCAATCTGATACAGTCTGCTAGTCAGACCTGCTCACTGGAGTTCCATCTCCAGCTCATCTTACAGCGAGCTTGTCCCTCATCCTGCCTGCCCACCTGCCTGAAGCCTTCCACCCCTGGATCCTGCATGGGCTTGCAGGCTGACCATCTTGCTTTTGACACCTTGCTTGAGCTAGATTAAAGTCAGCTTCCTCCTCGGACTGTCAACTCAGGACCCAATCCCGCCTCTCCTAACATTTTTCTTAGACTGTATCAGTCTCTGTTGATTTCTGGTGGGACCCTGTGTCAATAATAATGGAAGACACTGGAGCTACCACCCTCCGATCGCCCTGGGCCCCCTGATCCACAAGACCAGATCGCAGTTCTCCAGGCTGAGACCTAGTGCTTGTAGTTGCAAGTTCAGCTTCTGCAAAGTAAGAGGCTCAAGGAGCAGATGTGAACCTAAGACCAGGGCTGGCTGTAGAGCTGGCCCTCGGATTCCCCTACCTGAGCAGTATGACAGTACCCACAGCAAGTTCCAAAACACTGTCGGATTTTGTTCATCTTGCACCCCCTGGAATACACCTCAGATCAGTCTTGGGTGGGGCTTGTATTGAGCCTACTCATGGGGGAAGCCCTGGCATGGGCCTCCCCACTGGTGGAGTGTGGCCATGCAACATTGGATCACCGGGAGACCTTTGTGTGTACCTTCATCACCAAGACCTGGACTGCCAAAACAGGCCTACAGAAGCTGTGCCAGACGTTGGCAAGGCCCCCTCTTTTATGTAGCCTGCTTCTGGCAGTGGATCATCAACACTGACTGGAATGAAGTTACTCTCATGTACAGTTCCATCTAGGAGGGTTTATGCAAAGAAGTGAAAGATAAGCTTGCCCGCGTGGACCCCCCTGGCCGGCTCAAAGCCTTCATGGATCTGTGCATCCATACAGACATTTATATGAACAGAACACAGAAGATGGGATGTAAGGGAACCACAGCAGTGCCTCACTTGGCCCCTAGGACCATCTTTCCAGTGCCTGCACTATTGAGCCATGCAGGTTGAAGACAAGCAAACCTTTGCCTGTACTGCAGGAAAGCAGGCCATTATCTCTCCTCATGTCCAGTGACAACCCGTGCTAAAATGAGCCCAAGCCTGACCCGGGGTCTATATTTGGGCACAGCCTCAAGTAAGCTTCAGTCCAACATCACAGAACAGGACCAACTGTCCTTGCCACTATTAGATTCTTCTGCAGCTGCAGATCCCAGGGAATTCCCTGCTGCCTAGATGGTGGATCTTGATCCAGAGCAGGATAAATTTCATGGACTTTTTGGTTGCCAAGGACCTCTGCCTGTCCATCCCAAATAAAACCATCTCCTGACATAACCAAAATGGTAGATGCCTCCCCACTAGTGGAAGGCCTGGTCACCCACGAAACCACACCTCTGGGGGTCTGGTGTGGGGAACACCACAAGACCCTTCAATTCAGCCTTATCACCTTGCTCCACTTCCCATTGATCCTAGGGGCACCCTGGCTCATCCAGCATCCTATGTTCCCAGTGCGTGTCCCTTCCCTCTCATTTCTGCAAAGAACACTGTCTATTGGCCCGTAGGATGACGTGGTGACACAGACTCCCCTAACCTCCAACACCACTGTTGACCACCTTGGAGAACCCGGGAACCCCAACCCAGCCACAGATCCCATGAATATAAGGACTACCAGAACATTTTAGAAAAAAATGGAACGCTGATACCCTGACTCTACAGTCTTTTTGTCACCTCTATTCCATGTCTGAGCCTGAGCTATCAGTGGTGAAAGAATACCCAGGACAACCTTGCAAAAGGCTTCATCCGAAGGTCCATTTCTGTGAGGGGGTCCCAGTGCTGTTTGTCAAAAAAAAGGACAGCACATTGAGGCTCTGCGTAGACTACCAGGACCTCAACTGGATCATCATGTGCAATCAATATCTTTTGTCCTTGATCCCCAAGTTGTTGGTCCAGGTATGTTCAGCACGGGTGTTCACCAAACTAGATCTCTGAGAGGCATACAACTTGGTAAGTATAAAAGCGGGAAACAAGTGGGAGACCACTTTCAGAACTTGGTACAGCCACTTTGAGTGGACATGCCTTTATTTTTATTTTATTTTTATTTATTTTTTTTATACCCCACCCCTCCTGCTAAAGCAGCCCGGGGCGGCTTCCAACAATTAAAACACAATAAAAACAATTTAAAACATCCAACACAATAATATAAAAATATTAAAACAGGGCTAAATATAATAAATACATAATAAATAATAGGTAAGATGGGGGAGCTAAAAACCCATCACCCTACCCTCCCACCCTCCCCAAAGGCCTGGGCGAACAGCCAGGTTTTACAACTTCGCCGAAATGTCAACAGGCTGGGGGCCAGGCGAGCTTCCTCCGGAAGGGAGTTCCAAAGGCGCGGTGCGGCCACTGAGAATGCCCTCTCCATTGTGGCCCCCCGCTTAACCCGGGGGACCTCCAAGAAGGCACCCCCGGCAGACCGCAGGAGCCGCTCTGGGGCGTGGAGGGCGAGGCAGTTCCTGAGGTATGAGGGGCCCAGACTGTGTAGGGCTTTATAGATCATCACCAAAACCTTGAACCTGGCTCGGTACACTGTCGGCAACCAGTGCAGAGCTCGGAACACAGGTGTAATATGCTCCCGACAGCCCGTCCCCGTAAGGAGACGAGCCGCCGCATTCTGCACTAGCTGCAGCCTCCAGGCCAGGAACAAGGGAAGCCCCACGTAAAGTGCGTTACAGTAGTCGAGCCTCGAGGTGATGAAGGCATGGATGAGGGAGGCCAGGTCCGGCCCGGAGACATTATCTTCAGTCACAGTACTGACACTACTCCCGTGATCAGATCAGTCATGACTGTCACGTCTGGGAAGTCTTAGGTCACTCTTGTAAGCATGAGCTGTATGCAAAACAAAATAATTGTTCCTTTGATCAGTCCTCCATTCAATTCCTGAGAATCGTCCTTTCTGCAGAAGGCATATGGATGGCCCCCTCAAAGGTATCCACTGGAAGGGACTGGGCGGAGCCACATGGTATTCAGACACCCAATGCTTCATAGGATTTGCCAACTTCTTCAGGCTCTGTATTACAATTTTCAATCGGATCATCGCCCCAATGATCGCAATCCTCCACAAACCCGCCAACTTCCATTGGTCCTGGGAGGTCCATCAAGCCTTCTGTGATATGAAATTCATAATCATCTCGGCACCTATACTAATCCACCCTGACCCATCCCGACCCTTCATTGTGGAAACCAATGCCTTGAATGTGGCAATCAGGGAAATCTTGTCCCAGACAACGCGACCTCAGCATGAAATCCATCCCTGTGCCTTCTTGTCACAGAAACTGTCCACCCCTGAGTGCAACTATGAAGCAGCCAACAAAGAAATACTCACCATCAAGGTGGTGTTCAAGACTTGGTGACATTACCTTGAGGGAGCCAAACACCCAGTACTCGTATTCACAGACAATAAAAACTTGGAATACCTACTATACATCAAGGCTCTAAGCCAATGATAGCTATCGTGGTCCATGTTCTTCACTCATTTTGACTTTACCACCTACCACCCCAGTCACAAGAATGGTAAGGCAGGCGCTTTCGGGGGGAAGGGAGAGTACTACACAACCACCACAACCCCGGAACAACCCCTTGCCATTGTAAATGCCCATCTCTTCCTTGGCAGGGTGGTCTTGGCAGACTTCCTGTCCTCTCTTTATCAAGCCCTCTCTCCTCCCAAGCAGATCTGCCCCGTCAACACACAAACAGTTCTTCTGGGAAGATGGCCTGCTGTTTGTGAACCACTGTCTCATCCCAGATGGTCCACTAAAGTTGGATGCACTACGAATGCATCATGACATGCCTTGGGCCAGACACATTATGTATTAATAATAATATTTTTATGTATTAAGTATTATTATTATTATTATTATTATTATTATTATTAATAATAATAATAATAATAAATAATAATAATAAATATATTTATATAGCACCAGCAGCGTACCTGGCACAGTACACTGTTACAGTCAATCATTAGTTATAGATAGGCCCCTACCCCCAGGAGCTTACAATCTAACAGACAAGAGAGGGGGAGACAAGGGAGAGGTGAACATCAGGAGAGACAAGAGTACATTCATGAGGTTGAGAAGTTGCAGGTGCATGTGCTTCACTTAGTTACAGGGAACTAGATTCTGAGTGAGGGGGAAGAGGACACAGTTTCACTCATGACCAGCTAAGGAAGGCCTGACTGAAGAGGTAGGTTTCAGGAGAGATTTGAAAGTTGGGAGGGAGCAGAGCGAACGTATCCAGGGAGGGAGTTCCAGACATGAGGGACAGCAAGAGAGAAGGGGTGAAGACATTTAGAGGAGCAAGGGGATCATGAGAAGGTGATGGTGGGGGCAGAGGAGAAAAGCTACTTGGCAGGAGTGTGGCAGGATACAAGAGAGGATTGAAATGGGGGAGCAAGGCCATAAAGAGTGTTGAAGGTAAAGACCAGAAGCTTATGCTGAATGCATTCACGTAATGGGAGCCAGTGTAGGACAGAAAGGAGGGGCTGAACATGGTCAAAGCGTCGGGTAAGGTGGATGACTTTGACAGTAGAACATTGAATGGAGATAAGGGAGGTGAGATCAGAGAGGGGAGACCAGTAAGAAGGAATTTACAGTAGTCAAGGCAAGAGATGACTAGAGCATTGACTAGGGCGTTTGTGGTGAAAACAGTAAGGCAGGGCTGAATTTTAGCAATATTATATGGAGCGAAGCAACAGGATTCAGCAACAGCCTGAATCTGAGGCATAAAGGAGAGGGGGGAAAAAAACAAATGCTTGCAGGCAGTGAGCTGGTTCTTTTCGTGGCCACAACTGTGGCAGGCTGTCCAGACTACAGCCTCTGTGCAAGGACCAAGATTGGTCTTTTGGCCTTCTGATCCCCTTGGAAAGCCCTTCCTAGTCCTGGGCTTGCATCACCCTGGATTTTGTTGCTGAATTACCAAAATCCAGAGGACATAACACAACACTAATGGTGGTGGACCAGCTCATAAAATGGCCCTATTTATCTCTTACCCATGCCTACCATTGGCCAAAGTTATTGCCAGGCTTCTAACTTCCTGATGTTCCACCTCCATGACCTTCCCTAACACCTTACAACCAATCAAGGCCCTCAATTCATCTCCAAATTTTGGAAGACAACATGGTGGCTCTTGGAGGCTATACCCCATGCTTCCAGAGCCGGTCACTCTCAAACTGAGGGCCAAACGGAATATGTGCATCAAGTACCGGCACAATATCTCCGCTTCTCTCTGAAAAATTGCCAAACCAATTGGGTGGATCTCCTGCCATTAGCAGAGTTTGCATACAATGCTGAGTATGTGTCTGTCTACCCATTACAGTCTTTTCTACACTAACTACAGCTTCCACCCCTGATTACACCCATTTGTGCCTTCCCCCACTGCCATTCCCACCGCCACCGATCTAGTACAGTACCCAAGCTCACCTGAAGGAACACCTGGACACAGCCAAGGTGGCCTAAATGCTCCACCCAGACAAACGCCACCAAGAAGCTCCACCACTACAAGTGGGTTAGAAGGTTTGACTTACTACAAGGCCACCCAGTATGCAAACTAGATCTTCAATTTATAGGGCCTTTTAACATTTTATGGCAAACTAACTCTCAAACTACAGCTGCTCCCGTCATGGAAGCTCCACCCAGTATTCCATATTTCCCACCTCAAGCCCTACAGTGAGGACCCTTTTTCAGATAGGTGCCCACCCTAGTACAAGTACAGGGCCATGATGAATATGTGGTCTGCAAAATTTTAGATGCCTGTAAACACCATGGCTCTCTCAAATACCTTGTCTATTGGGAGGGCTATGGCACGGAAGAACACTCCTGGGAGCTCTGCTGACCACATACATACTCCCACAAAAGTACAGGCCTTCCACTCTGCAAATTCAGATTAACCCAGTTCTTTGGCATGTGTGGGACATCCTGGAGGAGGTGATGGTGTAAGGCCCTGAGGGTCTTTAACACAGGTCCCTGGAAACTCTGCCACCGCAGGCTGAGAAACTGCAGTGAGAAACCTTCTGGTGAGCAGATGAGCTGCGGGATGCCATCAAAAAGTTTGCACGAAGACAGAAGTGATTGCTGCGACAGGACACAACAGACTGATTGGCTGCTGCTGCTGCAGCGGCGGCGGCGGCGACCAGGATTGACCGGCAGGAGAAGGATTTCAACTCGGGCCACCTGTAGTAGCAGTTTAAGTAGTTGAGTAACATGCTCGAGAGTATGCATAAGGAATGAACAAGATGTGGGACTAAACTCAAAATAGCCTCTTCCAGTCCATTTGTGTCCAGATCAGCCTCTTGGAGCATGTGTCACAGCAGTAACCAGCGCTACAGCGCAGGGCTCACTATCTACACCCAATTTTCGCTGGTACAAGCAGCATTCACACGCACACCCTGATTAAACACCACAGCTTGCTTACTCTAGTCCCTCTTCCCGGGACAACCACCTGGGAGATGCCTGCTTTGCTACCCACAAGCCTTGTAGCACCCAATCAGGACACACCCTCCCTTCATACCTTCAAATCTCTCCTTAAAACTCACCTCTTTCGCTCATCTCTGTCTGACTCTTCATCCTGCTGAGCCACTATTCCTATACCTACGATCGGTTTACCCTTATCCTTGCAACATGGACCTGCCTGCTGTCATTCTCATCGTAACCAAGCCAAGTATGTGCACTTGAGACCTCGCATCTTCATGAATGTTTGACCCCTTGTCTCTCCCTCTGTTCCCCTTCCTAAGTCTTTCCCTCAGCTCCTGTCTCTCAGATTGTAAGCCCTAGGGGCAGGGACCGTGTCTGTTTTATTACTTTGTAAAGTGCCAGGTACACAGCTGGCGCTATATAAATGTTTGTTAATAATAATAATAAATAATAATAACACTACCTGTCACTGAAACATCATTGAAAGCTTCCAGATGCTCTTCCACCTGTCTCCCTCTTACTAAGTGAGTTTGTCCCACTGCAGTCATCAAAAGGGGCCGGCAGAAAAGACAGTAGCATTTTATAAATCCAGTTTTGCACTACTCTTATTTATTTATTTTTATTTATTTTTAAATTTTTACTACAACACCCCTCCTGCCACAGGCAGCTCCGGGTGGCTTACATTTTATAAAACATTAAAACAACAATTAAAAGCAACTAAAAGGAGGAAGAAAAATACTCCCCCACCCCAAAACCCACCACCCCCTCACCCATCTCCCCCGCCAAATGCCTGGCGGAACAGCCAGGTCTTACAGCTTCTCCAAAAAGAGGGGAGATCAGGGGCGAACTGGGCCTCCACCGGAAGGGAGTTCCACAGCCGTGGTGTGGCCACCAAGAATGCCCTCCATTTCGTGGCCCCCTGGAAGACTCAGGGGAGGGCAGATCCAGCCAATAACGGAGGCCACCATCTCCATCGCCTTACCCACCAACGTCACCTTTGTCTTGTCAGGATTCAGCCTCAGTCGGTTAGCCCTCATCCAGTCCCCCACTGCCATCAAACCGAATAAGCACTGAGACTGCAGGGCCTGCGTCAGTTGGGTGCCATCAGCATATTGATGGCACCGCACGTGGAACCTCCTGATCACCTCACCAAGTGGCTGCATGTATACATTGAACAGGAGAGGGGACAGAACAGAACCCTGCGGGACTCCAAATGAGAGGTCTTGGTACAATGAAAAAAACTCCCCAAGAACCACTCACTGGGTTCTACCAGTCAGGAAAGAGCAGAACCATTCAAGAACAGTCCCGCCCACTCCTGCACAGTCCTGCAGTCGTGTCATCAACATCTCGTGATCAACAGTATCAAATGCAGCCAAAAGATCTAATAGAACCAACAGGGTCGAACGACCCCGGTCCATTTCCTGGCGCAGATCATCCACCAAAGCCACAAATGCAGTCTCGGTGCCATATCCCAGACGAAATCTCGACTGAGAGGAATCCAGAAAACTGATGCAGTCAAGATGCTCCTGCAGCTGCTTAGCCACTGCCCATAAAAGGAAGGTTAGAGATAGGTCGATAGCTGGCGAGGGAGTCAACGTCAAACAATGGTTTCTTGAGCAGAGGCCGAACCACTGCCTCCTTGAGACAGCCCGGCACTCTGCCCTCCCAAAGGGAGGCCTTGACCACCCCAGCCAGCAATGGCTCCATCGTTGCCCGACAAGATTTAATCAACCAGGACAGGCAATGATCTAATTCACAAGACATGGCCCTAACAGCCCCAAGAACACCAGCTGCATCAGCGGGTGTCACCGACTGAAGTTGATCCCATAAAACCGGACAAGACGAGGCTTCCATAACCTCCAGTTCTCCATGTGTATTAATTGCGGCATGGAAGTCATGGTGAATACGAGCGATTTTATCCACAAAGTAATCCACAAACATTTCACAGCGAGCAGTAGATGACTCTACTCCAAGCCAGAGGGAGGCCGGACTGATCAGCCTCCACACCACCCGGAAAAGCTCTGCTGGACAGGATTTTTCAAATGCTATGAGGGTAGCAAAAAACTCCTTTTTTGCTGCCTGCATAGTTACGGCATAGGTCCGTAAACTGGCATTATGGCACAATCTGTCGGCTTCAGCACGCGACCGACACCACCATCCATCCGGGGGTGAACCATCTGAATCGGTTCTGCATCTTTCTGGTGGCAAACATGCTCCAGGAGCGAGGCCTGCAGGAGGTAATGGTCCATCCATGAGAAGGGTACAGCTGATATCTCCCCCACTAACAGAGCACCTGCCTCAAGACTGGTGCAAAACACAAGGTCTAAGGTATGTCCCCCCTGATGTGTCAGGCTGATAACCATCTGGGACAGGTCCATGGTTGCCATGGTGGCAATGAACTCATGCTTACTCCTTGCTAAGCACTGCCAATTCAAAACCCTCTCCCCTCCTCCCTCCCCCTCCTTCCCTTCCTTTGAGGCCCACTCTGTGCGCTTATACTCCCCTCTACACCTTCGGGTTGCTGTCATCTACCGCCCCCCGGGTTCCCTCTCCTCTTTCCTCCCGGACTTTGAATCCTGGCTCACCTTCTTCCTCTCCGATGATATCCCCACTCTTATCCTTGGTGATTTCAACATTCACGTTGACACGCCCTCCGCCCCCTCTGTTTCCCGCTTTCTCTCTCTCGCTTCCTCCTTTAATCTCCGACTCTGGACCGACTCCCCCACTCATACTGACGGCCATTCCCTCGACCTCGTCTTCACTCGAAACTGTTCTCTAACTGACCTCTCCTTTGACCCCTTCCCTAGTTCTGATCACTTCCTCGGCTCCTTCAGCCTTTCCCACCGACCCCCCTCCGCCTCCCCCTCTATGCGCCCCTTCCGCAATATGCAGGCCCTTACTCCCTCGGAGTTTGCCGCACATCTTTCCCCCCTTCTCCCCCCCGTTTTCGCCTCCTCCTCCCCTGACTCTGCTGTCTCTGCTCTCAACGCTTCTCTCTCCTCGACCCTTGACTCTCTTGCCCCCCCCTCTGCTCGCCCCGTCCGCCCCCTCGACCCCCGCCCCTGGCTTACCCCTGCCATCCGCTACCTCCGCTCCTGCGCCCGGGCTGCCGAACGCCTCTGGCGCAAATCCCGCTCCCTCCCTGACTTCCTCCATTACAAATTCTCCCTCTCCTCCCTCTCCTCGGCTATCTCCCTAGCTAGGCAGCGCTATTATGCCTCTAGGATCGAATCTTTCTCCCGCGACCCTCGCCGCCTTTTCTCTACTTTCGACTCCCTTCTCAAACCCCCCTGCCCTCCTCCGCCCTCTTCCCTTGCTGCTCAGGATCTTGCATCGTTCTTCACCTCCAAGATTGACAAGATCCGTCGGGATATTGCCTCCCTCCCCCCCCCGCCCCCCTCCCTCCTCGCATCCTTCCCTCCTGCCTCTCTCCAGGAAATCTCTGCTCTTCTCTCTTCATCCAACCCCTCCACCTGCCCCCTTGACCCGATCCCCTCCCGCCTCCTGACCTCTATTGCTCCCACTGTCGCTCCCCCCCTTCTGCATGTCATCAATCTCTCCCTTTCCACAGGCTCCTTCCCCTCTGCCTTCAAACATGCCACTGTCTCCCCCATCCTCAAAAAGCCTACCCTGGACCCTTTCGATCCCTCTAGTTACCGGCCGGTCTCCCTCCTTCCCTTTGCTTCGAAGCTCCTGGAACGTGTCGTCTACTCCCGCTGCCTGAACCTCCTCTCTGCCAACTCCTCCCTCGACCCTCTCCAGTCCGGCTTCCGCCCCCTCCACTCTACTGAAACTGCCCTGGCCAAGATCACCAATGATCTACTTGTCGCTAAATCGAAGCGCCACTACTCCGTTCTTGTCCTCCTTGACCTCTCTGCTGCCTTTGACACTGTCGACCACTCGCTCCTCTTGGACTCGCTTTACTCTTTGGGCTTCCGTGGCTCTGTCTTTGACTGGTTCTCCTCCTACCTCTCTGACCGCTCCTTTAATGTCTCCCTCCCCGAGTCGACCTCCCCCTCCCTTCCCCTCTCGGTTGGGGTTCCCCAAGGTTCTGTCCTTGGCCCTCTCCTCTTCTCTATCTACACCCTGTCCCTTGGCGAAATTATTGCCTCCCACGGATTCCAATACCATCTCTATGCTGATGACACCCAACTCTATCTCTCTACCCCCTCTCTCTCCTCCTCTATCCGCTCACGCCTCGTCGACTGCCTCTCTGATATCTCCGCCTGGATGTCCCGACGCCAACTCAAACTGAACATGGCCAAGACTGAACTCCTCATTTTTCCTCCATCCCCCTCCTCTCCCTCTGACCTGACCATCTGCATTGATGGGGTCACCATCCGTCCTGTTCTCCGTGCCCGCAGCTTGGGCTTCATTTTTGACACGCACCTCTCCTTTAAACCTTACATTGACTCTGTGGCCAAATCCTGCCGATTCGCTCTCCTCAACATTGCCCGCATACGCCCCTTTCTATCTGTCTCCTCGGCCAAAATCCTTGTTCATGCCATGGTTATCTCTCGCCTCGACTACTGCAACCTCCTCCTTGCTGGCCTCCCTCGCTCCCACCTGTCCCCCCTTGTTGCGATCCAAAACTCTGCCGCCAAGATCATTCACTCTGCCCGTCGCTTCGACCATGTAACGCCTCTCCTCCTCTCCCTTCACTGGCTCCCCCTTCCTGAACGTATCCTGTTCAAACTCCTGGTTTTCACGTTCAAATCGCTCCATGACCAAGCTCCCCCTTACCTCTCGGACCTAATCGCCCTACGCACTCCTGCGCGCGCTCTCCGCTCTTCCTCTGTCCCCTCCCTCGCTCTCCCTCGTTTCTCCTGCTCGCCCAACCGCCTTCGTCCCTTCTCCCTCGCTGCCCCGCATGCCTGGAACTCCCTCCCTGCCGACATCCGCCTTGCCTCCTCCCTCCGCTCCTTCAAATCCCTCCTCAAGACCCACCTTTTCCATGCTGCCTTTCCCAATGCCCTCTAGTCTTTCCCCTTGCTCTTACTGTCAGCCCTCCTCTGCTGACTGCTGCTACCGACCACCTTGTAACCAAGCCAAGTACACGCACCTGAGACTTCGCATCCGCCTGAATGTTTGTTTGTCTTCTCCCATGTCTCTCCCGCTGTCCCCTCTCCTTGTCTCCCCCTCCTTGTCTTTTAGATTGTAAGCCACAGGTAGGGACCGCATCTGATTGTATGTTCTGTACAGCGCCAGGTTGCAACTGGCGCTTTATAAATGTTTAATAATAATAATAATAATAATAATAATAACATGCTCTGCTCCCACAAGGTCAGCATCGGCGTGAATGTTGAAGTCCCCCCAAGACTACTGTCTTTGGGGACCGCAACACCACCCCTGCCAGAGCATGTAGGGAGGCTGCTGCAGAGGTAGGTGCACAGTATACAAGCAGCACTCCCAGACTGTCACGTGCCAAATCAAACACAAGGTGGAGACCCTCAATACCTCATATGGATTGCACCAGATACCTCCTCACAGTCCAACCCTCCTTAAAAATCATGGATACACCACCTCCCCGTCCCTCCAAACGTGGCTGATACTGCACGGAATACCCATACAAGGTCAGCCAGAATACACCCTGACTCATTGTCCAGCCAGGTTTCCGTGATGCATATGAGATCGGCGGCACAGTCCAGGATTACCTCCTAGACAGTTGTTGCCTTATTCACCACTGTTCTCGCATTTAACAGCACCAACACAGGGTCAGGGGCCCCCTGACCGAGAACCACTTGCCCCTGTGCCTGGGGGTAGTGAGTGGGACACGCAACAAACACCTGCTCCATCTCACTGATATCACATCCCACTGATTGGGACCATATCTCCCCCGGCCTGTCATGACCCCAATGGCCGTGTCCCCCTGGCCGGCCGGTCCACCCCCCGCCCCCTCAGGCTGCCCTGCCCTGGCAGCGCGGGAGTTCCTCCCCATAAAAATTTCTCAGCCCTCCTCCCTAACCCACTCTCTCCCCATCCCTCCCCCTCCAAACATCGCTCCCCCACAAAATGACAGAAGATATAATATAAAAAACCCACATGCTCTAAACACCACGAAATAAACACCTCTAATCCTCCCACCAATCACCACCTTCCCGGGACTCCCCAAAACTGCCAGTTTTTTGCCCCAGCCCCTCAGGCCCCACTAAGGGCCACACCTAAGAGCCCGTTGGCGCAGCCCTTAGGCGCACACCTGTGGCACGCGCCTGCAGCAAAGCCAACAGGCACACTGCTCTTCAGTCCTATCGGGGCCAGAAACCCCGCCCCAAAGCCACCAGGGGAAACCCCTCTGCCCCCCTCTCCCTCTGCCACCAGCGGGGGGAAATCCCAAACAGGGGCCAAGTTACCCAGTCAACCTCTGGCACGGCTCTGGTGGGGGCAAGCTGTTTTGGGGCGAGCCCAACCTGCTCCCAGCCCCCTGTGGCCTAAGCAACTGATGAATATATTTAAACATTGTCTAAATAAAATATTATTTTGGTTATGCAGTAACGTCATTATTGTGTATGAGGGGAGAAGGGGGGGCAAATTGAAACGGGGCCTGATGGGATGATCTCAGGGGGCAATTCCTGGGCCAGACTGGGGCACTGAGGATGAGATGGGATGGGACGATCTGGAGGAGAGGGGGACAAACTGGGGGACTGTTGAAGAATCACAATGACTGCAGAGGTAAAATTCCATAATCACAAAACCTCTGGTTTACAAGAGGAGTTAAGGCTCTTGCAAATTCAACATGAGCTAAAAAGCATGGAAATTGCAAGCTAAGGCTCCCACCTTAACTTCTGTGCCATGTTAGCAGTAAAGACATTGTACAGTCTCACATATTGTGCTCACTTATAACTTAGGCTCCATGCACCCACACTTTCTCTTCGTCTTTCAGTCCCAATCTTCTTCCTCTGCAGGTTGGAGGCAACACTGAAGCTGGGAACAGGAAGGCATGAGATAGTCCCTCACCCCCTCAGTTTCCTCTTTAAGAAAGAGAGAACATAGAAGTCCTGGCTCTTACCCCTTCTCCCCCCTAACCTGCTTGGTCCCAGCCCTTTAACAGTGAACTCAGGACTTCTGGCTTCCAGCCTCTCCACCCCACACTAATCCAGTAGGCTGCACTCCCTTCACAGGCAACTCAATAGTCCTGGTTCCAAGCCTGTTCTCCTTGCCCCTGCTCTCAACCTTGTAACAAACAACCCAGGAGTCCTAGGTCCAAGTCACCCCTCTAACCCTGTAGCACCCACTCCCCTCACAGAGAACTCAAAAGTCCTGGGAAATACAATATTTGTCTGTATGTGTCATATGAAAGAGAAGTAAGGGTGTGTGTGGAATGACCAAAAAAAAAAAACAGGAGAGAAAATGGAACAACAGGGAGGGAGGCTATTGGGAGTCAAAGGAGAGGGTGTCAGCTATGGTAAGTGGGTACAATGATAGGACTGCTCCCCCTGGTATCCCATCCGTTTTCTGAATCAGTTATTTCACTCAGAACATTATTATTGTAAATATTTCTAATTCCTCCTGTCATTCCACCCACTTACTTGATCCTGCACAACCTTTGTATTTTTCCCTGTCATTCCAACCATTCCACTTACAGCACCTGGTGCCTTCCTCATCATTTCACACACTTTTGCCTTCCCCGTGTAATCTCAAAGATGTGACTGTGTTGTATAATTTCACAGTTGCTTAACTGGATGTTGGAATGACGATAGTATTTAGTAGGGGTGGGATGCCGAGGAGAATACCGGATTTATTGGTATTGGAACTTCCCGGTATTGGATTTACCGGTATCAGCATACCGGTTTTTTTCAACATTGACCGGTTTACCGTTTTTTTTACATTGCAGCCATTGTGGCCACGATGTAAAAAAACTGGTAAAGCGGTCAATGTTAAAAATCCGGTATGCCGATACCGGTGATTATCGGATTAATCTGACACACTCAATTATCAGGTGTATTGCATCAATCCAATACCTATATTCCCACCCCTAGTAATTATTTAGAAATTGGAATTGCTGTTGCTTCACTTCCTTCCAATGCCCATTTCATTTTATTAATGTCAATGAATACCGAACTTAGTTTTAATTAAACATTTCTATACAACTGTACCCCGCTTCACAGTGCTTTGGGAGGGCAGTGGGGACTAGTGGGTGTGTAAGAAGGGCAGTTGTGAGCCATTAGTCAGCTGTCACATTCTCCCCAACTGAAATGAAAGGATAGAGGGAAAGGAGGGGGTGAGGGGCCATCTCACACCCTCCTGTTCCCAGCTTCAGTCTTGCCCCCAACCTGCAGAGGAAGAGGATTGGGGCTGAAAGATGATGGCAAAGTGTGGGTGCATGGAGCCTAAGTTGTAACTGAGCACAATATGTGAGACTGTACAATGTCTTTACTGCTAACATGGCACAGAAGTTAAGGCGGGAGTCTAAACTTGCAATTTCCATGCTTTTTAGCGCATGATTGAATTTCCAAGAGTCGTAAGAACATAAGAGCATAAGAAGTGCCATACTGGGTCAGACCAATGGTCCATCGAGCCCAGCATCCTGTCTTGGACAGTGGCTAATCACGGGGGCCTGGGAGAAGCCTAAAGTGCTCCCCTGTGCATGGCTTCCACTCTGGAAGCTATTTACAGAGGCTCTGCCCCTAACTCTCTCCCCTTAATGTCTCCCCACATACTTTGTGTATGCTCCCTCCCTCCCTGCTCCCCCATTGGATTACCCTCGCTGGGCTGAGGCTCGCTCTTAGAGTCCTTTCAAGAGGATTATACTTGCCAGTCTGCTCCACAGGGCTGCTCTGCAAAGGCTCCCACCATCTCCCTTCCCCTCTCCTGCAGAATACCCACAGTATCAGCTCAGAGCACCCCCTTACACCTCATTCCTTAGTGGGGTTAGGAAATTCGGAGGGAGAAGCGCTGAAAGAAGATCGATTCCAACCCGCCTGTAGCCTCCTGTCCCTGTCTCCAGGATAAACCTCTGCCCTGTTCCTGAACCTGGGACCATCCCAGGCAAACTCCAGCACTCCAGCTCTAGCCATGCTCCTCCAATGGGATGCCCCATTGGAGCCGCAGCCCAGACACCCCGTGTTTTTGGAGGGGGAAGGGCTGTCACCAAAATCCATCCAATCTGTGGTTCTGGGCAGGTTTAGAGGGTAAGGTCAGCCACCCCAAACATCACTGCGGGATTAGCTAGCTCTGTTTAGCCATCTTGGCATCCCTGGCCCCAAAGCCAAGGTGCCTGCTGTGAGGTATCAGATCAGAATGACCTTCAGTTCTATTCCTTCCACACTGTGATTAGAAAAACTACGAGGACACTGCTGATGTACAACCATACCATGGTGCAACCTCTAGGAAAATGTAACCTGACTATAAAAAACCCTAAGAATGGAAAAAAGTACAACCTTAAGTTTGTGGTAGTAGAAGAGGAGGGGCAACACCCGCTACTAGGGTCACTGGCCATCCAGAGTATGGACTTGGTGAGAGTGCAGCATTGCAACTTTGTGCACTGTGTCAATCAGAAGCAGATGGAGGGGCTGAAAGTCACCCTGACAGGGACGCTAAGTGAGCATAAAAGAGCCAAACAGCAGAAGGGGTCAGTCAAAGCAAGCCCCATCAGAACAACAAAAGGTTCTGTATTAATGAAATTTGAGGATGTTTTCTAGGGAGATGGATGCCTGAAGGGCGCAGAACACTTGGAAGTGGATGAATCTGTGCCGCCAATATGCCTACCCCGCCGAAAGATACCGGTAGAGCTCAACAAATCAGTGAAGGAAACGCTGAAGAGCCTGGTGGAGCGAGGCATTATCAGGGCAGAAGAAGCCAACACGCCATGGGTGAGCAACATGCTGGTGGTCAGAAAGCCATCAGGAAAGCTCCGCATATACATTGACCCAAGGCCTCTAAATAAAGCACTAAAGAGGGCACACTACCCACTGCCAAGAAGTTTCTTTACCGTGTGTGATGTGAGGGATGGGTTTTGGCATTTCCCTCTAGACAAGGCATCAAGCAGATTAACTATCTTTGCAACACCATTTGGAAGGTACAGGTGGCTACGCATGCCAATGGGCATCTCTCCCGCACCCGAAATCTTCCAAAGGAGGCTACATCAGGCCCTGGAATGGTACATGGCCTAAGTAGACATTTGCATTTGTATTGTATTGTCTTTTTTAAAAGGAACCTGGCCAGATTTCAGAATAAAAAAGCATCACTCTTAGGCTAGTAGGGGTGGGCAGGGGTAGCTGGCATTGTTATGGTGCCAAGAGCCATGACCCGGAAATAACAAGAACAGCTGGAGCTGTTTTTTCTTCCCCTGTTTCACTATGCTTGTGAGTCACCAAGTACAAAATACAGGATGGAATACTGACATAGGAATGTATGGGTGGTGCATGAGGGCAGGAGGAAAAAAAGTGACAGTTATTTATTAATCTGTATATACTAAGCATGTTGGGGGGGCTACATGTACATTACAAAACAGGTGGTTGTTTATTACGTTCTACATGCTAAACATTCACGTGGGGGTTACACTCACAAACATGTACTGCAGCATGGTTATAATGCCTTTTATTTTCTCTCAAAATCCCACCCCACACACTCACTACCCCAGTGGCACCACATCCCACTGCTTTTCCTGCCTATAGCTCAGCCCACTCCTCATCCACAGCTCATCATTCCCACTGATATACACCTGCTGACACTGTTCACCTCTTCTGCCTCTGCCGCTTGTCGGTATGGTTTGGCCCAGCACTGGATGCTCAGTTGTCTTGCTTGAAGCATGTCAGAATTGGCCACCTAGCACTGCTGCTGCAAGCAAGCACTAATATATATATATATTTGCAATTGTAAGCCGCCCCAAGCTGTTTCAGGAGGGACAGGGTATAAATGTAATAAATAAATAAATATGGAGGCGGCAGGAGAGCTGAGCTCACAGCATTAGTTGGTGCATGTGAAGATTTGAGAGAGCCTCATGGACACCTCAGCTCCAGGCAGCAGTTTCTTCCGAGAGCCACAGTAGAGGTGCCACAGAGCCACATGTGGCTCCTGAGCTGCTATTTGCCCATCTCTGGTATTTGCAATGACCCTTTCCTGCAAACTGAGCATCAACCTATCTTCCTTAGAGAAAGGGGTAAGATCTTCATATGCATGAAGCCCTGCAATTTCCACCCCTAGTTCTCCATAGAGGAGTGTGACTGTGGTCATGTCTGGTATGGTAACTGACCTTGGATGAAACATGGGCAAAGAAGGGTCTAGAAATTGTAGGATGTTCTGACTCTGAGCGTCAAATATTTGGTAGCCTTTTTAGAAAGATAGATATTTATTTACGACCATATAGGTCAAATTTCACATGAAGAATACTACAGTCTCATAAACATAAGAGACTTAGGTAAAAACATCTTTCTTAATAATACAGCTTGAAAAAGACATACGTCTTTAATCAAAACAAGTGTGTGAAAACATTTACCAAACAAATTCCCGTATGCATACAACATACAACTTAAGTTACTCTAAGCATCAACTTTAATCCTCAGCATACATAAGCTCCCTTATAAAATTCCTACGTCATAACGTGACTTATCCCATCCTTGATAGCAAAAACTAAACTAATCTCTCCAGTCTCAACGGACATAATATACTATATTGTAAATAGGTTTTTACCAAATTACCTAAAGTCTCCAGGTTTTAGAAAGTTCTGACTATTTCCTATTAGTCTGGATTTTCCTTTTTGCCTGAGCTGCACACAGAAACTTTGCAAGATAATATACAGACTTCACTGTCAACTCCAAAAAGAGGTGAGCTGTCCTCTCATGTGAAGACGATTCATCCCCTTTCACCCACGGGCTCAACCACTTTGTTCTTTCAGCAGTATACAGGGGGCATTCCCACAAAAGATGCGGGATGTCCTCCACCTTCTTCTGGGGACATGGACATAACCTTTGCGCTAAGGGAATTCTATGCCATTGACCCTCCTGAACACCGGACTCCAACTGAGAAAATCTCATACGTGTTATTACTACTCTTGGATGGTATTGAGGGATCTGAAGGTAAAGGGCTGGCATTGTCGGTGCAAATCTAAATTGGTTTAGGGGCATATATGTTAGTTCAGCCACCCTGGCTTTGTCCTCCTGAAAGGCAATGTCCTTCAAATGGGTTAAGTTCTGCTCCTTATCACCTGGGATTGGAATACGAGCAGAGAATTCCCCAATATACCCAAGGCCAATTTTCATCAGTTCTAATCTTATTTCTTGGACCCAGGAGTTTCTCCCTCTTGATTTCCCTTCCATTTCCAACAATATCCTCTTAGGAATTTGGTTTGAGGAAAGGGTCCTAAGCTTTAGCCAGTAGGAGAACACACGCTGCCTGGCCTTAATGGCCACATTCAAAATCCCTAGCTCTTACCTAACCAAGGCTCTTGGGGTTGAAATTTGTATCCCCATAAGTTTCTTCAGAAAGGCAGTCTGAACTACCTCGGCAGTTTTACCAGCCCCCAGATCTAACCCCCATAGCTCTGCTCTGTACAAAAGAGTGGACTCAAATTTAGCCTCCGCCACTCTCAGAGCTTCTAGACAGGGTCGTTTACCACAGTTCCCGAAGAACTTCAAAATTCCACATGCAGCCTGTTCAGCCTTCAGCCTAACCCTAGCCAGGTGTGATCTCCATGCTGCATCAAAGGTAACCCCCAAATAGGTATATAAAGAAACCATTCCAAGTTTTTCTTTTCCTATTACCCATCGATGACTCTTAGATATCCCAAAGGACATCGTTTTAGATTTGGGAACGTTTATAATTAGAGAGTTATCCTTCGCATATAGTTCTAAAGAGTTTAACATTCTCTGGAGTCCAATGGGTGACAATGACAGGAGAGTCATATCGTCTGCATAAAGTAACAAATACAGATCACCACAAATGATCTTTGGGTGGTGGTGAGCTGAGTTTTGCAGCGTTCTAGCAAGGTCGTTAGTATAGAGGCTGAACAATATGGGGGCAATCACACAACCCTGCTTCACTCCCCTAACAGTCGGAAAGAAGGTTGTGAGCTCACCCTGTGCATATCTGACTGATGTGCTAGTATCTGAATAATAATCTCAAATTAATTTCAGTAGAGGTGGATCTATACCCAACAAGTCAAGCTTTTGTCACAATTTGGACCTGTCAATGGTGTCAAATGCTCCCTGTAGATCAATGAAAGCTACATAAACTGGCTGTTTCAAGAAATTATATTTCTTCAAAAGGTGATATAATGAGAAACATTGATCAATACAGGAGTACCTGTGGCGGAATCCGGCCTGCTCTTCTATAACGGTATTCTTTTCCTCCACCCAAGCAGTAATATGTCCCAATAGATGTTTCCCGTATATTTTTGCCAGGAGATCTATCAGGCTTATAGGCCTGTAAGAGCCCGGATTATCCCTGTCTCCCTTCTTGTATATTGGAACCAATATATTAGTTTTCCATGTACCCGGAACCGGGTTGCCTGATATAACATTATTTATAACTTTGGCCAAAACCAAGGCCCAAGAAGACGGGTTAGACTTAAACAACTCGGGGGGTAAAGAGTCAGGACCAGACGCCTTCCCGACCCTAAGATCCTGAATATAATGAAGAATATCTTCATTTGAGACCATGTATGGTTTTAGATCATCCTCCCCCAATTCTTCCCATACTGTGTCTCCATTCTGTACTGGAGCCTGGGTCAAATAATTGAATCCAAATTTCTCCCCATAATAGCTCACCCAAAGGAAGGGAGATATATGGGAATCTGGGATGGTGTTCCTTTGCCTCTTACTCCCTCTTAACTATTTTCCAAAACTGGCGTGCGTCCTTAGAGGCTGCTAGCTGCGTCAGACTCTCCCACATTGTTTTTTGATAGTTCTGTTTCTTGCGAGTCAAGAGCCTCTTATAGTTACCCTTGGCCATTCTCCAGTTTACCTTAAACTCTTCCTCTTCAAACAATTCAATGTATCCCAAAAGTTGTAGCAATTTCTTTTTTTCCATTAGGCATTCCTTGTCGAACCAACCCCTATGGCCTCCATAACCCATCTGTTTCCCCCAGAAATCAAAAGGGCCAAATATAGTTCACTAAGGAGGGCCTGATACCCATCTAGGATCTGGTCGGAGGTCTGTTCTAAGATTTGATCACGTTCCATCTTGACTAGATGGGCAGGGTAGCCTTTTTATAGTTGCGAGGATAGACCAAATTCTTTATGAGATTTCTTTCTCTCAGCTGAACTTAATTTTTGCATTTGTTCTCGTTGACTCCTTCCAATTCACAATGGATAAAGCCTTGTGGCAACTGAACAAGTCAACCAATTTGAGCTCTGTGAAGGCATCTTCACCAAAATACTGGGCACTTGTCTTGCACACTTCAATTTCAGGCTGTAAGTTCTCTGTATTTTGCAAAAGAAGCAAACTTCAAATGTGTAATATTTACAAGTTGAGGCTTTATTTTTACAAAGGCACTGTGTTGCATAAAGTGGCAGCATGAGGGAAGGCAGTCTTGGCTAACTTTTCTGAGGGGAGGGAGCAACCATTTTTATTAGAATTTTTTCTCCTTTTTTCTGCCTTTTGTTATTTTGCAGGTGTTCTCTTGGCTGTTTTTTCTTAATAAATTTTGTTAGCCACATTTTATTTGCATATAATGCCCTTCACAGCCTGAGCCCTGCCTATCTGTGGGATTGCCTCACTCCCCATGTGCCCGTGCGACCCCTGAGATCGTTCGTGGGGGCCTTTTTAGAGGTTCCCCAGGCGAGACGGATGACCACTGATGTGAGATCTTTTTCGGTGGCTGTCCCCGTGCTGTGGAATTCACTCCTGGAGGAGGCTCAGTTGGCCCCCACCCTTTGTCGTTTCGACATTTGTGTAAGACCTGGCTGTTCCGCCAGGCTTTTGGCGAGGGGGGGGTAGGGTTTGGGAGGGAGGGTGAGTTTAATATGATTTGTTTTAAAATTTGTTGATGTATTTTTAAATGTTTTATTGTTGAATTTGTGTGTGTGTATTGTTCGCCGCCCTGAGCTTCTTGGTACCTTTCAACTAACTACATGTTGTTAATTTAGTTACTGTTTAATAGTTATTATTATTATTATTATTATTATTATTATTATTATTATTATTATTATTATTATTATTATTATTATTATTATTATTATTATTATTAATAGAGCACAAGCAATCTGCCTGGCACTGAACGATCAGTAATTAAGAGATCACTGCCCTGAAGGCCTTACAATCTAGGATGGATAAAGGCGAGGGAAACATAGGAATAAATGGGAATACATTCATGAATTTGAGAAGTCACAGGTGTATGTGCTTAGCTTAGTTATAGGGGAGAAGAGGGCACCGAATGACTGGACAATGACTGGAGAATCAGTGATCAGTCTACGCAAATGAGAAATGAGGGAGAGGTAGTTTTTTAGGAGGGATTTGAACATCAGGAAGAAGGGATCAGAGCATGTGTCTTTAGGGAGAAAGTTCCAGGCATAGGGGTAATATGGGAGAAAGAGTGAGGCTGTTTGGGGAGCAAGAGTCTCTTGAAAAAAGGTGGGGGGTGGTTACAGAGAAAGAAAACTCTGGGTGATTTCAGACGTTACGAGATCACGCTGAACCACACTGAACCACGCTGAACCCCCCCGGGGGGCCAAAGGGCCCTGAACGTCTGAACGGCGCGCGCCAGATGTTCACCACGCTCAATACCCACATGGGGTCATGTTCAACCACGCTTCCCGGGCTAGCCGGGGGAAGGTCCCGGGAAGCGTGGTCAAACGAACCCCCACAGGGAACCAAGCAAAAGTAACGTCTGGACGCCAATCCCCCAGCGGAACCAAAAAAATGGAGCCCCGGCCGGGGACGAGGCACGCAGCGTCGCTGCCAGGCAACCAGCACCAACACAAACACCGGAGGGAGATTTAAAGCGAGAGCAGCAGCAAGCAAGCGTGGCGGGATGGAGCGAGGAGGGAAGCGGAAGAGAGCGGAGGCACGAACAGCGACAGCGGCGGGACAGGAGGCGGAGGACGTGCAGCCAGGCCCAGCGATGCAGGCGGAGGGGGCACAGGTGCAGGAAGGGGGCACACGGGAGCACCCGACCAGGGAGGCGCCCCGGGAACACCAACCACAGCTGCAGCCGGGTCGCGCCGCCCCGGGGACAGCGGCCGGAACAGGCCCACAGGAGGCACCCAGGAAACGGGTAAGGGCACCCACTGGGAGGGGAACAGGGGGCACAGGGGAACCCCCTGTGGAGGGGGCCGGGGGGACCCCGGGCGGAAGGCAGGGGGGCAGGGGGACCCCGGGCGGAGGGCAGGGGGGCAGGGGGCCCCCGAGAGGGCCCACACCCTCACCCAGCAACCAACCACCCCCCTTCCCCCCCCCAGACACGAAAGTCGGCCCGGGCGGACGAGCCCCAGGAGGAGCCCGGCCCCCGGCCCCTGGAGGCGCACCCCCAGGAGGAGGTGGAGGAGGAGCAGAGGCAGGTGCAGCAGGAGCTGCACCGGGAGGAGGAACAGCAGGGGCCCAGCCGGAGGAAGGCCTATCACAGAGGGGGACAGTGGGGCCTCCAGGAGACCCGGGACTTCATACGGATCTGGGGGACCCTCGAGTACCAGGTGGAGCTCGCAATAAACCAGCGCAACGAGCATGTCTACCGGGACATCGTGCGCGACATGGAGGCGGCGGGGCACGAGCGCACTGTCAACCAGTGTCGCTCGAAGGCCAAGGAGCTCAAGAGGGGGTACAAGGCCCTCAAGGACAATAACAGCCGCTCCGGCCACGGGGCCCGCACCGCCCCCTACTACGATGCCCTGGACCGCATCCTTCACATGAAGGGCTCCATCGTTGCCCCACGCCTGGTGGGCAGCGCTGTGGTCCAGGGCAGGGAGCGGGCCGAGGTACCCCCTCCCCTCGCCGCCCGCCCGGTAGACACGAGCTCAGGGGACCCCCACCCCCAGGAGGACCACCCGGGACCCGCAGAAGCCCCAAGGCCCCCCCCCAGCAGCAGCCCGGAGACATCCCAACGCCGGGCCGGCCAGGCGGAGTCGGAGGTCGGCACCTTCACCACCCTCAGCCAGTGGTCCCAGGGGGAGCACTCCCAGGGTGAGGCGCCGGGCTCCGAAGGCTCGGAGACGGACATAGAGGGTAAGCGGGCCCCCAGGGCAGGGGGGGGCAAGACCAGGGGGCCGGTGGCAGGGGCGGGGGTGGGGGCCCTGCTGCAGGGGCCACAACCAGCCCCCTTCACCCGCTCCCCCCTCTCCCGCCCGCAGGACATGGGGAGCCCCAGGACCGGGCCAGCGAGACGGTGCAGGCCCCCGCGGAGGGCACAGGAGAGCAGGTGCCGGACCCAGGTAAGGCGGGAGGGCTGGGATGGCGGGAGGGCCCCCCGGGCGCCAGCCCAGGGGGGCCTCCGGCCTCAGTGGGGGAGGGGGGGCAGGGGGCCCCGGGACCCGACCCCGCTAGGGGACAGGGCCCTGCACTGACCCACCCGCCCATTTCCACAGGGCAGCCCCCGCGCGCGGCGCCTCCGCCGGCCGCGGCCCCAGCCCAGCGGATGCGGGAGTACCGGGCGCGGGTCCGCAGGCGCAGGGAGGAGCAAGCGGAGGACATCGTCCGCAGGGCGGAGGAACAGGGGGAGCGCATGATCGCCTCCGTGGACCGCATGGAGGCGGCCATAGAGCGGTCCATGGAGAAGGCCCTGGAGACAGACCGCCGGCTGGAGGCGGAGGTGCGCCTGGAGCGGAGGCGGGAGCGCCGGGAGCACCAGCGGCAGCAGGGGCTGCTCAGGGGCCTCCGGCAGGACATACAGGGCATGGTGCGGGAGCACAGTGCAAAGATGGACAGGTCCCACGACATTGGGACCTCCCTGCTCCTGCATGCGGGCACCATGTGTGCCTACGTGATGGCCGGCGCACCTCCGGGCGCCCTGCCCGCCCAGGTCCCCATGCCGGGCCCCTCGGCGCCCCCGGGCCCAGCCCTGCCGCCCCTGGCGCCCCCCCGGCCCCAGGGCCCTCGCATGCGCCTCCCAGTGCCCCCGGGCCTCCGGAGGGTCCAGCCCCCCCGGGGCGCGACCGGGGCACCGGGCACAGCTGCCCATCCGCCGCCCGGCCCCCTGCCGGGGCCGGGACCGGCCCAGGACACGGCAGGGGACACGGACAGTGGGGGGGAGGGGAGCTCCCAGAGCTCGGTGGGCCCAAGCGGCCGCACGAGGGGTCGGCCCAGGAAACGCGGGGGGATGGTGGGAAGGGGGGGGAGGGGGAGGGCCACATGAGGGCGGGTGGTGGACGGGGTCACGGGCACGGGGGTGGGGAGGGGGCACAGGGTGATTGTGTGAACTGTGTGGGCAATAAAGTGTTGTAAAGAGACAGTTGTCCCCGGCCCGTTTGTGGGGGGGACAGGGCTGTGGGACCGCGTGTACAGGGGCATTGGCACGGAACGGGGGGTGGGGCCCCCAGGGGCGGGAAGGCCCTCACAGCGGGCCCCCCCGGGCGATGTGGGTTGCAAGGGCGTTCCGGATCCTTTTGGCATACCGGTACTCCCGGGGGTTCCCTGCGTTCACGTACAGGGGAACAGGACCGGGGGGCCGGTGGGGCTCGGGGTACTCCAGGGCCGCCCCCTCGGTCTCGCACACATTGTGCAGAACGCAGCAGGCACCGATCACCAGGGCGGAGGTGGGGACGGTGAAGTCCAGGCGGCCAGCTATACTCCTCCAGCGCTGCTTCAGGGCCCCGAAGGCACGCTCCACCACGGTCCGGCTCGCACACAGGCGGGTATTGTATACCTGCTCCGCAGGGGTGCTCGGGACAGGGTAGACCTTCATCAGCCAGCGGGTCAGGGGGTAGGCGGGGTCCCCCAGGATGCAGGGGGGCATGGGAACCCCCTCGATCCACCTCATGCCCATGTCCGCGAAGTCCCCCCGGTACATGCGGGCATAGAAGGGGGAGATGGTCATGATCCTGGCGTCGTGACTCCGGCCGGAGTTGCCCGTGTAGATGTCTATGAAGCGGGCCCGGTGGTCCACCACCCCCTGCAGGTGCAGGGAGTAGTATCCGTGCCGGTTCACATACTCCAGGGCCTCCCCCGCGGCCGGGCGCAGGATCTCGATGTGTGTGCCGTCCACGGCTCCGATGCAGTTCGGGAAGCCCCCGGCCGCGAAGCCAGCCATCACAGCGCCCTGGTCCAGGAGCTGGATGGTCCTGTCGAGGAGCACGCCCTCCACAGCCTCGCACACATCCCGCACGATGCAGGCGACCGTGCTGAGCCCCACCCCGAAGTGCTGGGACACGGAGCGGCAGGAGTCGGGCGTTGCGAGGGCCCAGACCCCTATGGCCACCCGCTGGACCATGGGGATGGGCTCCCGCATGGAGGTGTGCTGCCGCTCCAGCCAGGGCGTGAGGAGCTCCGCTAGGCGCAGCAGGGTGGCCTTGCCCATCCGGAAGTGGGACCCCCACTCGGCCTCCCCCCAGTGGGCCTGGGCCCGCTCCCACCAGGCCTGGGGCCGCTCCGTGACCCATAGGCTCCGCGCTATGGGCATAGCCAGCAGCGCTGCCCGGCGGAGGGTCTGCGTTGCCCAGCGGAACCGCCTCGCGGCCCCTCGGAGCGCAGCGGGCCGGGTGAGGCTCCGGCAGGCGGCCAGCCACGCCCCCCAGGCCCGGCGCCGAGCCCTGAGCCGGGCACGGACTCTCCTGCGGGCCTGCTGGCCCCGGAGGCGCACGCCAGCCCGCAGGGCCAGGACATAGCGCAGGCGGACGGCCAGGTGCACCCTCTCGGTCAGGAGGCACAGCTGCTCAGTGTGGTCACGGTGCCACTCAGCCGCGAGCGCGAGGAACATCCAGTTCCCACCTGCCCTATCGCGCTCCATGGTGCTGGGGCCCCGGTGGGGGCTGGGAGCGCTTATGGCGGCCCGGTGCTGGTGGCTCCGCCCGGGGGTCGGCCTCGCGGGCCTGCGCGCGCCCTGTGCCGGTGCGTTCCGGCTGCTCCCGCCCCCAGCACCCCGGGCCCCCTCCCCTCGCTGTTTGTAGCGGGATGGCCTTGAAGGTGCGATTAGGCAGACAGAGAGCTCGCTGTTGTTCTCTGCAGCTGTGCCGGGCCCGCACCCCACGCCTCGCTCTGTTGTGCTACAATGTTGCGGTGCGGGCCCGTGTTCCCTGTCCCGGGGGCCGGGCCGAGCCTCTCCCGGCCCTGGGCAGTCTGTGTGCCCTCCGGGCTCCGTGTCCCATTCCCTGTTGTGCTGGACCATGGCTGGCTGCCCATCCATGGGGCTCCCGCTGTCCGGCCCCCAAGGGGCCCCCCATATCTGGGCCTTCCGCGAGACCATGTCTCTGTGCGACCTGTGGCACACCCCTGCCGTGCAGCTGCTCCTGGCCGGGCCGGGGAGCCGTGCAGGTGCCTACGAGAGCCTGAGCTCCGGGCTCCGTTACTTTGGCCATGTGGTGAGCGCCCGTGATTGCCGGCTGCATGCGGAGGCCCTGGGGCTGGCTCGTTTCCCCGAGGGGCGCATCCCGGAGGTGCTGTGCGCCCATGTGCCCTGGAGCGCCTCGGAGACCGTGTCAGCGCTGGTGGTGTGTGGTCTGGGCGCCTACTCGGAGTGCCTGGCCGAGGGTGGCCCTGCCTTGGCCGTGAGCTACTTCTCCTGTGTTCACGGGGCCCGTGGGTACCAGCGCACCCGTGGGGCGGCGTTCCAGCGGCTTCTGGAGCTGGGGCATCTTCCGTGGCCCCCTTCTGCTGCCTGCTGTGTGCCGGAGCCCTCCGCGGTGGAGATGTCATCCCTGTTGGCGGTGTGGGCGCGTGTGGATGTGCAGCTGGCCCTCACCATGCCCGATCCCTTCGAGGCCTACTACCTGATCGCCCACTACATGTCCTTGCAGGGGTACCGCCGGGGCATGCTGCACTGGCCCCACCTGGTCCACCGGGCGGGCCACCCGGGCCCTGGGGCCAGCGGGGCCCCCGGCAGCGGCCCGTGAGCCCCGCGTCGCTGGCCTGCCCCCCCCGGGGTGGTGCCCCCGTGTGGGCTCCCGCCCCGGCCCGGGGGGGGGCCCTGGTCCCCGCTGGCCGCTCCCGACCTGCGGACCCCACCTCGGTGAGCTCCCGCCCGCCTCGCTGCTTGCTGCTGCCCCTGGCCGTGGTCCTGGGCCCCCTCCATCCCCGTGACTCCGTGGGTGCTGCCTGAGCGTCGCTGGTGCTGCGGAGGAGCACCGCTGGACCCGGCTGCCCTGCCTGTGCCAGCCTTTGACTGTGGGGCCCCCTTCCTCCTCCTCCTGGCGCCCCTCCGCCGGCCTCGCTGTGCTTTGGGGGCCCCCAACGTGCCTTGCTCCGGGGGTCCGCCCCCCCCCCCCGGCCGTGACTGCCTCTGTTCCTGTGGGGGCGCCTCCTTGGACTGGACTGGACTGGGGTGGTGTGGGGGTGGGGGTTGCTGCTGTCCGTGCCTTGCCCCGTGGTGGTGCCCCCCCCCCCCCTGCCGGTGTTCCGGGTGGGGCGTTCCGGGCGCCCCTTCCCCCCTTCCCGGCCTTTCCCTGGTGTGAGTGTGTGTGCCCGGGCGTGTGGCCGTGCATTGTGCCCTGCTGCGGGACCGCTGTGTGAGCCGGCTGTCAGCCTGTTCTCGCTCTTCCCCCCTCCCTTCCCGTTTCCCTTGTGTGGGCGTTCCCTTGTGTGCCTTGTGGCTTCGTTTGCCCTCAGTCGGCCATGTCTGTGTCCCGCCCCTGCCCGGTGCCTTGTGGGGGTTTAGCGCCCGCCGGGGGTTCGGCTGCACGTCTGTTGTGCTGCCACGGGCCGTGATGGTGCGGCCCGGTTCCGGGCCGTGGTCCCGTTCCCGGCACGTCTGTTTGGGTCGTTTTCCAACCCCCGGGCGTGGTTGCGCTGTTCGCCCCCCCTGGTGGTTCGCTGTGGTGAACCGGCCGCCCGTAACGTCTGAAAGTACCCTCTTTTGGTGAAAAAATTAACTCCAACATCTATGAATAACTATAAAAGATATGATGGTAAATTTAGATGAAACATTGTATGCTGGGACCTGTGTACCACTAGCGAGGATTCTGAAATAAGATGAATGAAACCAGTGTTATATACTCTTAGCAGGGCATACTAACTAAAATAAATAAATAAATGAGAAAAGCACTTAGTACTGTTTGCCTGCAGAGCAGACAATAGTAGTACAAGTATTCCTATAACGCATAGACGGTTTGCCTTTAATATACTATCACCTACTAAGAAATACAGATTGTTGCTATTGTATTCACCTGTCTGAATAGCTGCTCTTGATCAGCTTGCATCTCTCCTGGATCTAGCTCCTGTTGTGCCTCAGTTTCCTCTTCATCACTCTCAACAGGTTCTTGCTTCACCTGAACCATATTGGCCAACCTTTGCATCTCCTTTTGGCTTGAAATTCTGTCACTGTATGGCTCTTCTAAAAACACTTGATGTTCACGCAGCTCCTCTTCCGTCTCCTCAGGATGGCTTTCATGCTGGCGAGCTGGTTCATTAGGTTTTTGTATCATCTGAAAAATGCAAACATTTAAGTGTTTTACACCCAAATTAAAGCTTATTTTGTTCTTTAAAAAAATTATGAAAACCAGGTGAGGAGTCAGAAGAGAGGGATTAATTGAACTTCGTATTCTTACAAATTTGTTCCAAAACAAAAGCACAATTGAAAGAAAAAAAGGAAAATTATACACCTAGATATTTATAACAAAATATATCCTAGTAAAAGATGCTTATATTTTACTTTTGTTTCAGCTTGATGTCTCTTAAGAAGTTCTCATTTAACAGATATGTTCTCAAACAAAAAAGTAAAAAAGGTTTTTTCTCTTGTGTTTCCTGCCTCTCTGTTTCTTAGCACATGTGAACATAACTACGTAGGGGTGGGACTCCAGGCCAATTATCGGTGTCGGTTTCTATCAGTGCTGGCTCCCCTGTATTTCGGATCCCCTACCAGTGTCAATTTCATGTACCAGTGTCATTACCAGTGTCAGTTTCAGAAACCCCTCCTGGGGCATCCCCCCCACACCACTCCTGACCTCGGAGGTTGGGGATGGGGATCAATTACCCCTAACACCCCCACCTGCTAGAGGCTGGCATTACACCAGCTCCTGTGCCAGGCAGCTGGGTCTTCTCTTCCTTCTTCTAATCTTCTTGGTCCCACCCAGATCTGGGACCATTGGTAAGTACGCTTTACAGGGACCCCGGGGAGGGGAGAGGGATGTAAAGCCGGGCCCCGGCAGGTGGAGGTGTTAAGGGTAATTATCCACACCCCCACCCTCCGAGGCCAGGAGTGGGGTGGGTGCCTGTGGCTTCCCTGTGGGCCGTGGCTCTTCCCACTGAAGTCAATGGGAAGGATTTCCCTAGCCATGAACTCACTGGGTCGCTTTGCGCAAGTCACAACCTCTCAGCCTCAGTTCCCCATTTGTAAAGTGGGAATGTGTGGGTGTCTGTCTCTCTCTGTGTTCCCTTGCCCAACTTGAAGCCCACTGGGCAGGGATCTGTCTCCAAAAATCTGTGACTATTTTTATAGCACTACTAGGTGTACGCAGTGTACACCTAGTAGTGCTATAGAAATCAGCAGTAGTAGTATGTGGGAAGATAGGCTTCTTGAAGAATAATGACTGATTACACCTAATCATGCCCTACAAATATTAAGCATGTACATGCTGCATCACGAAAAAGTTCAAACTCTGTTTACTGCTAGCAGAATAACTACTTGAAAAAAATTGTCAGTCTCAGTGTATATTATATCTATACAACATGCAATTCCCTTTTTTAAAAGGTGGAATTGGACATTTTGTACTTTTTTACTTCATGAAATGTACAAGATGTGTAATGTGGCCCAATTAATGTTGCTGGACCAATCCCAACTTCTAGACTTTCCTGAGAGAGTGTCTTATCTCTCAGTCTTAATAGTTTATAATGCTCGCTTTTTATTTTATTTTTTATTTTAAAAACAAAAACAAAATAGTGCATGGCATTACTATTTTTAAAATCTACACAAGTTGAATCTGCTTGCCAGCATTTAAAATTTTCATAAAATGTTTATTTAATTTAGTTATTTAAATTTATACCTCACCCGTTTTTGAAAGCTCAGGGTGGCTGACAACAAAAAAAACACAAGGAAAAAATAATAAAAGAACAAAGCAACCAAATAAAATCCCCTAAAAATCCCAACCCTCATCCCAAAAATACACCCATCCAACCTCTATCCCCACCTGCTGAAAGCTCTGCCAAAAAGGAATGTTTTACACCGCCTCTAGAACATGCTCAAGCTCAGACTCTAGTGGACATCCAGGGGGAGCACTGGGGCAGCAACTGAGAACACCTCTCTGCGGGCTCTTGTTGTACAGACAAGCTTATCTAGTGGTAACCACAAGGTGGCACTCCCAGCCGACCACAGGGGTCACAGTAGAGCATGAAAGGAAAGGCAGTCTTTCAGATATGTGGGGCCCAAGACATTTAGGGCTTTAAAGGTCAAAACCAGCACCTTGAATTGTGCCTGGAAAACTATAGGAAGCCAGTGCAGACGATACAGCACGGGTGTAATATGCTCACGATGACTCACCTCCAAAAGGAGTCAGGCCACCACATTTTGCACCAGCTGCAGTTTCCAAACAGTCAAGGGTAGTTCCACCTAGAGCACATTGCAGTAGTCTAACCACGAGGTAATGAAAGCACGAATGATGGCCAAACCCAAATCAGAAAGAAAAGGCTGCAGCCTTCTCACCAGATGGAGCTCATGAAAGGCACTCCTGACCACTGCCGCATTCTGACAATCGAGGTGCAGCAGAGGATCCAGAAGCACTCCAAGGCTGTGAACATGAGTAATTGGGGGAGAGGAGGACCGCTCAATAATAGTAGTCCCAATCCCCTCCAAGTCACAAGATCAGCCAACCATCATCACTTCAGTTTTGTCTGTTCTCAGCTTCAAGAAGTTCACCCTCATTCAGTCCCCAACAGCAGCAAGGTACTGGAAAAGCACCGACACTGCGGGACATGGGTCCAGGGCCGGCCCCAGGCACATGTGCGGCCGCACATGGCCATGTGGCCAGCTGGGGTCCCGCACTTGCCTGGCTGGGCAGCAGGCTGCAGCCAGCTTCTCCCCCAATAAGTGATTCTTCCTCCCCTCCCTGGCGCCAAACCCCATCCCTCACCTGCCTCTCCCTCCTAGTAGTGCTGCTGCAGCAGCAGCAGCAGCAGGACACCCCATCGGACTGGGAGATAATGATGTTTGTTTACAAACAGCTCCTCCCCATGTGCTGATCAGAAGGTTGTAGCCTTGTAAGGAAGGTTCTTCGAGATGGCTCCCAACATTCTCACAACTGGGTTCTGCATGCTCACCCTATTTAAATAATAGACCACATGATGGTCTCGAGCTCCTCTAGTATAAAAAGCACTCTCCCCCTCAGAATGACAGTTCCTTCCAACCCTTTCTAGAAATATAAGAAAAGAATTCCATGCGGGGCTGGAAGGGTGGGTGTTGTGAGAATGTTCGAAACCATCTCAAAGAATCTTGTTTACAAGGTAGCAATCTTCTGTTCTTCTTCGAGTGGCTCCTCACATGATATTTTTACATGGCTCCGCCATGTGGGGAGTCCGTGGGCGCGCCAGTGCATGGATGGGGCACGCACATGGCTGCACACGCATCCCCACTCACCCACCACTCATCCACACCCACATAGTAGCCACCGTTTCCCCCGGTTGCTCCTTGCGTGGGGCAAGTGGGGTGGTGGTGAGCGGGGATGTGTGTTAGATGGGCGCGCATGTATCCCCACTCACCATGGGTGCGTGCACCGCATCGTTCACACGGGGTTTCCTCACCCACGAACACACAAAAATCTGCGTGTTCATGGCTAGGAGAGGCTCATGTAAAAAGGGCCACATTCTCACAACTGTCTTACTTATACAATCTTAGGTAGGAATTTGGGATGTAAACCAATATCTATTCTGTCTTGGAAAATAAATCTGTAAATATGGTTCTGAGATTATTATGGCTGCTATTTCACTAACTCTTCTTAATGAAGTTATTGCCAACAGGAATACTGTCTTTAAACCCAGACCCCATAACCAGTTCATTTGCGCCCCCATATAATCAATCAACGCTGCCCCGTAGGCACAAATTAAATGGTTATGGGTGGGGGCAGCGTCGATTGATTATATGGGGGTGGGGGCGTAAATGAACTGGTTATGGGGTGGGGGCAGCATGAACTGATTATGGGGGCACAACTGAACTGGTTATATTTATTTATTTAATTATATTTATATGCCACCCCCCATGCCTACGGCATCTCGGGGCGGCTTCCAACATAATATAAAACAATTTTTAAACATTTAAAAAATCTATAATATCATAATTAAAACAAATTTAAAACACCCCCCACAAAAAGTAACCCACCCACCCCCACCCTCCCCTCCGAAGGCCTGGGCCAAGTCTTACAGATATGTCGAAAGGTCAACAGGCCCAGGGCCAGGCGAGCCTCCTCCGGGAGGGAGTTCCACAACCGCGGCCCAGCCACTGAGAACGCCCTCTCCATTGTGGCCCCCCGTCTTACATGGGGGACCTCCAGAAAGGCGCCCCCGGTGGACCGAAGGGATCGCTCTGAGGCACGGAGGGCAATGTGGTCCCTGAGATATGAGGGGCCCAGACCATATAGGGCTTTGTAATTCAATACTAACACCTTGAATCTGGCTAGGTACGCTATAGGCAGTCAGTGCAGAGCGCAGAGCACTGGTGTTATGTGCTCCCGCCGCCCCGTCCCTGTCAGGAGACAGGCTTCCGCATTCTGCACTAGCTGCAGCCTCCAAACCAGAAACAAGGGAAGCCCATGTAAAGCGCGTTGAAGTAGTCTAGTCTCAAGGTGATGAAGGCATGGATGACAGTGGCCAGATCGGACCCGGAGAGGTACGGTCGAAGCCTCCGTACCAGATACAATTGGCGAAAGGCAGTTTTAGCCACCTCCTCCACCTGCCGATCCAGACGGAGCCCCGAATCCAAAACCACCCCCAGACTCCGAACCTGTAGAGCAACAGGCGGGCGAACCCCACCTATCAGGGGGGCCAGCACCTCCCCCGCCCTTCCCACCA
>QEPC01007453.1:804206-830848 GCA_003113815.1 Sphenodon punctatus
GGGGGGGGGGGGAAGCATTGGGAGGCCATGCTTCTCCATGGTTGCTCGGAGGGGTGGAGAATGGGAATCCTTCCTGACCAGAGGGAGTAAGTTTTATGCAAATTTATACAGTTGCATAATTAGGTGGGGCCTAATTATGCAAATTAGGCCTCGCACCAAGACTTCGTACATGGCCTCACAAACTCTGGGGCCGGCCCTGCATCAGTCAGAAAAAAAAGAGAGAGAGCGCGCTGTTGTATCAGAATAAATAGATGAAGCAGATTTAAGATGTTTTGAAGTTTGGACTTCAGTCCAAACTAGGACTGAAGTGAGAAGCAATATTTTTCTCGTGAAAATATCGCAAGAATCAAAAATGGTCACCGAGATCTCAGTACAATCTTGATAACAGACCGAGATCTCGGTCAAGAAATTTTTCTCAAAATACCATTTATCGCTTACGTTTACCGCTCACCTCTATTTGCCATTTACCATATAACAATTACCATGTACTGCTTACTGTGTACCACCTTCATCCCAGTAATGCACTTGCGCAATGTCACTTAGTGTATGCACATTACTGGGACCACACAGTAAGTGGTGCATGGTAAATCAGTATATGGTTAACAGTAAATTCCGGTAAACAGTAAAGGGCAAAAATAAATGATAAACAGTATTTTGGGGGAAAATTCTCAACCAAGAAATGTTGAGAATCACTATTTTTCTCATTTATCGTTACCCGCTTTAAAAGAGTCAAGAATCATGATTCTCGATGATAACCAAGAAAAACTCAAGACCGAGATTCAGCCCTAGTCCAAACCTCAGGATGATCTCGCCCTGCGGCTTCAGATATACACTGAACAAGAGAGGAGACAGAATGAAACCCTGTGGGACACCACAAGGGAGGTTCTAAGGGGACGATGAGGTATCTCCCAGCACTAGCTGCTGGGAACTCCCCAACAGAAACAAACGGAACCACTCAAGAGCAATTCTGCGCACCTCTGCAAGGTCCTGAAGATGTGCCAACAATACCCCATGATCAACTGTATCAAAAGCCACAGAAAGATCCAAAATGATCAACAGGGCACAATTCCCTTTGTCAATTTCCAAGTGCATGTCGTCAACCAAGGCCACAAGTGCAGTTTCAGTGCCATGTCCAAGACGAAAACCTGACTGAAATGGGTCCTGGAATCGGAAAGCATCAAGATGAGCCTGAAGCTCCTGGGCAACCACCCGTAGAAAAAGAGTAAGCCGCAAGGGCTGGGCCACCCCAGTTTGAAGAGTGTCCAACAACCTACCCTCCTGAAGGGAGGCATTGACAACCTCAGCCAGCAAAGACTAGAACATCTCCCAGCTGGATGGAAAGGATCTAATTCACAGCCGGTTGCCTGCATCGCTCCAAACACAAATGCTGCATTGATGGATAATTAATTGAAACTGATCCAATCAAATGGGACACGGCTGTGCTTCCACTACTCCAAACTCTGAATCTGCAGTTGCAGTAGTAGCACCCAAGTCGTGTGAATATGAGTGATTTTCTCTGCAGAGTAATTCATTAAAAAATGTCACAGCGGGCAGTAGATGATTCATGTTTATGATGAGCAAGATTTCCAGACAAAGATTTCTTTGTAGTTTTGATCAAAGGTTAGATTTATTCTACCCTTTCCTATCAGTTTCCTGAGATTTGGCATTATGTAAAAAGTATTTCAGATTATGTATTTTGCCCTTCCCACAATGATCCGGGAAGGGCGCCATTTCTTTCAGCCAGCAGCTATGCCCTTTCGATCATCTAGAAGCAGAAACGACTGGACATATTCTTTTTGAATGTCAACTCTATCAGGATGCTAGGACTCAATATCTAAGGCCTCATTTGTTAAGGTAGCCGGGGAGAGCAACTTCTGAACTCCTTATAATATTTCTCTCTGACTCCCTCCCAGAGGTTACGTATGCTGTATCCAAATATTTGGTTCAGGCATTTATTAAGAGAGAACAGTTTCTTAAGTTTAGGGCTTGATGGAGTTTCTTAAGTTTAGGCTTGACAGTTTCTTAAGTTTAGGGCATTTCACAACCAGGCTATTTGTATTTTGGAAATTCTTGTGTCTATATTTCCTTTTATATCGGGCTGCGTGGCAGGAGGGGTGGGGTAAAAATTAATTGAAATAAATAAATTGAAATAAATAAATAAATTTTCTTGTATTCTAGTAATTTTTATATTGTTTCCATATTCTTTTATCTTTATATATTTCTTTTGGCAACGGCCTGCTGGTCACGCCACCAATAAATTAAATTGAATTGAATTGATTATGTATTATGATCTCATCTGTATTTAAGGTGATCATATCTGTATTTACAGCATGATAACAGTGATCATAATCATCATGTGATTATCATAATCATGTGATTATGATCACTTGATCATAATACAGCACGATCACATCTTCAGTAGCTTACATGTCTGATTCAGGAATTTATTTATTTATTTAAACCATTTAATACCCTGCCCAACTCCAACACAGGCAGTTCGGGGTGGCCTGTGGTGGAGTTGGGCAGGGTATTAAATTTCAAGAAATAAAACACCATATTATTTATACAAAGAGACACAGATATGAAGTCTCAGATTTTCACATCCCATTGAAGTGTCTTTTAGGTTTAAACAAGTAAGAGAAAGAGAGACACCAACCAGAAAGGTGAGAGGAGTGGTTTGCTGATGTGTTTGCTTTTGTTGATGTAGCTTTCTTTTCTTTTTTTAATAGCAACATTATGAAAAACAGCATAAGCTAATGTTGGTGCATTCAAAATAGCAGATACAACTTTCTTACAAGATAGGTTTTAATGTCTTGAATGATAAGTTTTATTTCAAACAAAAGACTAGTAAGAAATCAACTTGGGCTCTGTACAATGTTGCACTGATTATCAAGAGCACACTAAAGGACAGTCCTGGAATGAGGTGTCCATGCCTACCAACACTGCACTGCACTGTGAAGTCAGTTGTGCTTACAATTTAAAGGCTTGAGTTATTAGAGCAGCAGAGGCACCTATATTGGCTGGCCATGTTGATTTTCAAATGATGTGGATCTCAAAATTCAAATTTACTATTATGGACACTAGCTATTCACCATGGTGCAACCATGATCCAACCACACCAATCACAAAACAATAATAAATTACAAACAACCACTCTTTTGAGTATACAGTAACGTCAGGGAGAGGCAAAGGCAACCCCTTGCTTTACTCTCCGACTAAAAACAATTGGCCAAACGAAGGGTTCTATTACATTTGTCTGCAATTTGTCAAGCAAAAACTTAATATTGCACTCAAATATCGGCTTTCCAAGCTATTCAACCCATTTCCTGCATAGTTTTGTTGCTAGGAGAGCAAAGGTTGCTACTGATTTGATGACTAATTCTGACAAAGACGACATTAACATTTCAAATTTGAGTTGTGTTGAATAATATGCCTTACAAGCCAGCAAAAAAGTGATCCATTGCTACTTTATTTGTTCATGAATTGAACAGTCCAAAATTGCTTGTTCCAAACATTTGATCTTTTAAAGTGTATATGGGCATACACGTTAGTTATAGAACCTCTGCTCATATCTACCTTGAGTTACAGTCGAGTCAAACATTTGAAAGCGCAATAAAGTGTAACTCCTGTGCAAAACCAGGTGAGTTAATATCTCTAGATAGTCTTCAAACTTGAAGACTATCTTAAGCCTAGTATACCATGGGGCCCCTCTCCAGGTAGCCACATTAACCAGATATTCTTGGCATGAGATATCCCTCATCCTTAATTTGATTATGGACTTTTGTTGGGCTGGTGTTTTACCCCATAAAAATTGCATTGGGAGCCCTAGCCTGGTTAAGAGTTCAAATATCTGTTTAATCCAAAAATACCTGTGGACACCTTGATGCTCAAGTTGCTCTTGTCAAACATATATACAGCAGAGATTCTGTGTTCAAAGAGCAAAATTTGACCCAGTACCTTAAAATAGCAGTGGTACTCAAGCAGTATATCAAATCTAGCACTTTTTCTGCCCATAGCACAACACCTGGAACACTGTGCGGAACTGCTATCAGTTTCCTCAAAAAATTATTTTGGACTATTTCCAAGATATCATTCATATGGGGGAGGGGGGGCATAATCTTCGCTCTGTATATTAACTTCACCTGTGACTTAGTCTTGTAAATCCTTAAGGCTGCAGATATTTTAGAGGAAAATGACAGCTACCAATTTCAAAATTCCCTTTGAGGAGTAGTGTGCCTTCAGGGATATTTGCTTCTTACATCTGATCCATTGACCAGTATTCATAAATGTGATGCCCAGATAGACATAGGAGGTAATTTGTTGCAGATGATTATCATTTAGCTTCCAGTCATAACTATGAGTTTTCTTCTCTATCACCATTATCTGGGATTTGTTATAATTCATTTCTAGCCTATTATTTGTAGAGTAATCATTAAACTTCCCCAACAATGTTTGGAGTACTTTCTTTGTCTGGGATAACAACACTATGTCATCAGCATAAACAATGCAGATTGTTTTGGGGGGCAATTCTTTGTCTTGGGGGGCCAATGCTCTACTGTTTGTAGTACTTGAATTACATCACAGGTACAGGTTGAAAAGCATGGGTGCCAGCACACAACTCTGCCGCACTCCTCCAGTTATATTAAAGGGGGCTGAAAGATTGTTATCTGAACCATATCTTACTCTAGCTTATTATTACTATGTAGCAGGATGATAACCTCCCATTAATAGTTATTGCTTTTAATTTGGCCCACAGTATTTCTCGATCTACTGAGTCGAATGCTTTCTTTAAATCAATGAAAGTCAAAAATAAATTCCCTTTCTTTATACATGTATATTTTGTCATCAAGTCTGACAATATAAAGCAACTGTCTATAGTGGAGCTATGTCAACAAAAGCCAGCTTGATCCTCTAGGATTAGATTCAGGCCATATGCCCAGGTTTCCAATTGATTCAGAATAACCTTGGTATATATACTCCCAATTACCGGCAGCAGACTAATTGGCCGATAGCAGCTAGAGTCGTAGAGATGGGAGATGCCAATGACCCTAGCTGCTATCAGTCAATTAGTCTGCTGCCAGTAAGAACATAGCGCTCCAACTATGTATATATATGGTGGGCCCCAATGCTGGCAAAGCTTTTTACTTCTATCAACAAATCTAAATGGATTCCAGCAGAATGGAACACCTGAATAACTGTACCATTATTTAAAAAGGGAGATGCCAACGACCCTAGCTGCTATCGACGAATTAGTTTGCTGCCAGTAATTGGGAAAATATACGCCAAGGCTTATTTGCTAACAATTTTTAAAAAGTAAAGAAAATACAATAATATTTATTTATTTATTTAAGAACATTTATTACACCACCCCTCCTGCCAAAGGCAGCCCCAGGCGGCTTAACAGATAAAATATAAAAGATATAATATATAAAATACACAATAAAACAATTAGCAGAAAGGTGGGAAGAAACAAGGAACAAAAAGAAAAAACACAACCTCCCCACAACATTAAAAAGCGATAAAACATATAAACTGCCCCCTAACTTCCCCCAACAAAAATAATAATAAAACCACCCTCAGCCATCTCCCTCGCCAAAAGACTGAAGGAACAGCCAGGTCTTACATTGATGTCAGAAACAGGGATGATCTGGAGCCAGCCAGGCCTCTGCCGGGAGGGAGTTCCACAGTCTTGGGGCAGTTACTGAGAACGCCCTCTCCATAGTAGCCCCAAGGGATACCCAGGGAACCTCGAGAAGGGCACTCCCGGTCGACTGCAGGGGTCAATCAAGAGCATGGGGAGTGAGGCGATCCCGCAGATAGATGGGGCCCAAGCCATATAGGGCTTTAGACGTAAGAACCAGCACCTTGAATCGGGTCCGGAAGACTATAGGCAGCCAGTGCAGAGAGCGGAGCACCGGTGTAATGTGCTCCTGGTGACCCATCCCCGTAAGGAGGCAGGTCGCCACATTCTGCACTAGCTGCAGTCTCCGAACTGTCACCATGGGCAGCCCCATGTAGAGCACGTTACAATAGTCCAGTGTTGAGGTAATGAATGCATGGATGATAGTGGCCAGGTTGGAGTCAGAGACGTATGGCCGAAGCCATCACACCAGATGTATTTGGTGGAAAGCGCTCCTCGCCACAGTCCCAACCTGGGCATCTAGGCTGAGCTGCGAATCAAGGAGCACTCCCAGGCTCCAAACCTGGGGGAACCAGTGGGGGGCGAACCCCATCAATGACGGGGGACATCACACCCACCACCACTAGCATCACCTCTGTCTTGTCGGGATTCAACCTCAGTCAACTCGCCCTCATCCAGTCTCCCATAGCCGCCAGACATCGTGTGAGCACCAAGACTGCGGGGCCTGGGTCAGATTCCTTATCTCTGTTCAAAACTCTGCTGCCAGGATTATCCACCTAGCCCGTCACTTTGACCACGTGCAGGCCTCTCCTCTCCTCTCTCCACTGGCTCCCTCTTCCTGAGCGCAATCTGCACAAGCTCCTCTTATTCACCTACAAAGTCCTTCACAACATTGCTCCCCTCTACCTCTCTGCCCTGATCTCCCTCCGAACCCCTGCTCAAGCACTCCGCTCCTCCTCCATTCCCTCCCTCACCCTCTCACACACACCCACCTTCGTCCCTTCTCCCTTGCTGCCCCACACGCCTGGAACTCCTTCATCAGCCTGGCTCCCACCCTCCACACTTTCAAGTCCCTCCTAAAAACCCACCTCTTCTGCTCCACCCTTCCTTACTCCTGCTAACTATTCCCACCTAGGATTACCCCCCACCTGCTATCTGTAAACTCCCAACTTAATGCAACCAAACCAAGAACGTGTACCTGAACTTTTGCATCCTCATGAATGTTGTAACCCTTGTCTCTCACTGTTCCCCCTTTCCTGTCTCCCCTTCCCGTCTTTAGATTGTAAGCCCACGGGCAGGGACCGTGTATATCTTATTCTTTGTAAAACGCCAGGTACATTGTTGGTGCAACAATAAATAATAATAATAATAATAGACTGTGATTTAGATGATTCAGGTATGGCTTGCACAGTTATCAATCAACCACCGGCCTCTAGACCAAGGGAATCAATCAACGATCTGGTTCCTCCCCACAGAGTACCTTCCCAACTTGATCTGCTGTCGATGCCAGCCTTTAAAGCCAACGCTGATGAGACATTCCTTAGTGAGTACAAGGCACTCTCTCTTACGGATCAGGATTTCGTTTTACAGCATCTTGATTATCTCCAAAAGACATTAAGGGGGTACTTTGGATACTGTTGCACCCCAGGTTATTAGTTTGCTAACTCTAAACGAGGAGCCGCCTGTAGAGCTTTCTCTATACCCATTGACTCAGACTACCGAGGTCAATATATTTGTTGCTGGCAGTCAGGCCCTGGAAGACCCCCAACTTAAGCCCGAAGGGGCTTCTTTACAATGACTACATTCAGTCACAAATAACCTGATTCTACCTCAGAAGGCACAGTTCTCAGTATTATCCTGGAATGTTAATGGCTGGTATGTGAGCAAGGTTTATATGAGTTGGAGAAGTTTGGTATTCTGAGTATCCAGGAGACTTGGATCAGAGATCCTGGGGTTCCTTCTCTACCAGGTTTCCAGACCTGGGCATCCCCTGCGATGCGTTGGGAGCAAAGGGGGAGACCAATGGAGGGTCTAGCAATTCTACTTAATTAATCACAAGGCATGGGGTGGTATCCTGTTGATCAGCAATAGTAATATGTTAGCTATTCTAGTGAGGTTAGGGGCCCAGAATCTTTTAATTTTAGTTAATGTTTACCTCTCCTCATTGCTTACTTTTTATTCTCGCCACAATTTTTTGCGGGCTTTAGAGAACTGTTTAAGTGCATGGGAAAAAGATTATCCTAATATTCTGTGCATTTTGACAGGAGATTTCAATGCCCGCACAGGCAACTCAGATGAAACAAGAGCAAAAGCGTTGGGATTAGAACTGGATGAAGAAGTTTATTTTTATTTCTATCCCCCACGTAAGTCTAGAACCTGGAGCTAAACGTGAATGGGCTCCAGTTTCTATCTTTTTTATACAAAAATAATTTTAGAGTGATGAATGGATGTTTTAAGTGCGATTTGAGAGGTGACTCTACTTTTGTTTCGCACGCCGGAGCCAGTGTTATTGATTACATCGTAGTTCCCCACTCTTTGTGGGTGTATGCCACAGATTTTGTGGTCTTAACTTTTGGCTGTAGTGACCATCTCCCTGTCTTGGCCGTATTCCAACTAATTGGTTGCTGTGCTAAGTTCCAGCCTGCTCTTGTTCCTCCCGTTGTGCAGACCTCTTGTAGCTCTGTGCCAATTAGATGGGGGTCTGCAACGGCGGGTTGGGCGAAAGATTTTTTTGCCTCTGCAGAATTAAGTCAGATTCGAGCGCGTTTTGACTGTACCCCGTTGGGGGACGATTTTTGTACGTTCCAGAGGATGATAGGCTTTATTAGATCTAGGCTGGGTGCTAAAGGAAATTCTAAGCACTTAAGGAAAACCCAGTTATGGTTCGATCAAAGCTGCCGAGACTTGAGGACTCAGGTCAGGAAGGTGGCTAGGCTGATGAAAATATGTAGATCCTACTCGGTTATTAATGAGTATGTGTCTCTTAGGTCCCAGTACAGGGCTATGCTCAACACTCAGAACATCAGTCCGAATTATGGGAAAGGATGGAGGTGGCCATATCCCAGAAGGATTTTTCATCCTTCTGGCCTTTGGCCAACGGGGCCCAAAGAGATGATCCTTCTTCCTTGGGTATTCCCATCGATGGGGCAACCTGGAAATTTCATTTCTCCAGTATTTTTAGCATGTATCCTGATGCCAAGTTGGGTTCTTGGATTCCCCGTTATGGGACAAGGTATCGTGGCTACCCAGGAAGAAGCTGAACAACTTCTTGATCATCTCCCAGCCAATAAGGCCCCTGGTGAAGATGGGATCCCTCCGGGTCTCTTGCGGGAATACAGGGAATGGTGGGCCCCAGCCTTATGCCGGATATTCAATTACATAATTAGACAGGGTGTCATCCCAGAGGGCTGGAATTAAAGTATCGTTGTTTCCATTTTCAAAAGGGGACAGAAGGGGAACCCTGCAAACTACAGTCCTGTAAGTTTAATTAATATCATGGCCAAGCTTTTTGCAAAGTTTTCGTTGATCAGGTTAGAGGAATGGGCGGAGAAGATAGCCCTATTTGTAGAAGAGCAAGCAGGCTTTAGGGCAAATAGATTGACCTTGGATCAATGTTTTGTACTCGCCCATATAATTAACAAATATGTGTATTTGAGGAATGGTTCAATATTTGCTTTTTTTGTAGACCTAAAAGCCGCCTTTGATAGTATAGACAGGGATATTCTATGGCGCAAGCTAGTGAATTACAACATCAGCCCCCAGTTATTAGCCCTTACATGACTGCTTTACTCAGAAACGTTTCTAAGAGCGTGACTGAATATGTCTGGAGCTCTGTCTGAACCTATACTAGCGACAAATGGGGTTAAACAGGGCTGTGTCTTGGCCCCTTTTCTATTCAATGTCTATATTAACGACATTGCTGCTAAACTTTTGGGCCAGGACAGTCACCCTCCTGCTGTAGCTGGTCACTTTGTGCCAATTTTATTATTTGTTGATTATATGGTTATCCTGTCTACATCTAGGGTGGGACTGAAGCATCAGATGATCAAACTGAATCAGTACTGCAGGGACAACCATTTGACCATCAATCACGATAAATCTAAGATCTTGGTATTTGGGAAAAAACCCAAAAACTTTCACATGGAATCTGGACTCGGTTATTATAGAGCAGGTAAAATCTTATAAGTATTTAAGGATTTGGTTCACCCAAACAGGCAGCTGGAATACGCACTTGGAATATGTGAAACTGAAAGCAGCCCACACTATTACCGGGTTATTGAAGTTTTGGAGCTACAAGGGAGGGAAAAGATTGTGCCCCATGCTTAAACTAATCCAGTACAAATTGATACCTCAGTTGCTATATGGGGTGGAGATCTGGGGTACCAGGAAACCCAATCTGGACCCGCTACTGAATAGGATTTTAAGGACCATTCTGGGAGTCCCTCGTGGTATTCCTATTTTACTCCGGGTGGAATGTGGCATCCCCCCAATTGCCACCAAAATCAGATTACTATTATTGGGCTTTTGGCTTAGACTGCGCAATATGCCTCTGGATCGGCTTCCCCATCTCTGTCTTCAGGAACAGGGGAATGCACTGGCCCAATATCACTGGTACAACTCTATAGTGACAAATCTGGCCAAGCTGGGCTATTCCCCACTTAGTTTCCACTCTCTTACTCCCCAGCAGACCAAATTTCAGATTAAAATTAGGTCAGATGACATCAATCTACAGAGCGAGAGAATGGCCCTAAGAGATAAAAAAATTTGCATCATGGTATCCACAATTCAAGGCGAACCAGAATACGAGCCCTACCTGTCGAATCTAACCTATTTCAATTCTAGAAGAGCCCTTACAACAGCAAGATTTAATATGATGGCTACTTCGGTGCAGGAGGGCCGCTACTGGGGTGTTCCTTTCAGTCTGCGATTTTGTTATTGCGGTTTAACTGTGGTTGAGGATCTTCCTCACTACTTGTTAACTTGCCCTAAGTCTGCACAATGACAAGCTGAGACATTTGGGAGCTGGTTTGAGGGCAAGGAATATTGGGAGGTTCCACGGATATCTTTCGTGCTTGCCAACTATGACATAGAAATAATACGGAGGGTGGCTTCTTTTTGCCTTAAATTGGAGCTATTCAGGAAGAAGCAGATAGAACCTAGCTGAAGTAAGATTGTTATTTAAACACACAAACTACACAGTTGAGGAGAAAGCCTTCTGCATCATAGCCCCAGCTTTCTGCAAGGTTATAGTTGATTTAAGTTTTATTTTTTGTTTCACTTTCATGGTATGAAGCACAAAGGTGTATTGATATGTTATAAGTTTGTGGCTTTAAATATTGAATTTAATCTGACTGTTATTACTCTATACACTAACTTTTGACCATGCAGCGAAGCCAATTTTTGGGGCTTGGAAAATGGGGTTGTAGCTTAGTGGGACGACGTCACCCGATATATTGGCTGGGGAATGCTTTCTTCAGGGGACAAATGCTGGCATCATAACCCCCGTGAAGGGTAAGCCGATTTCTAAAATCCCTGGAGGTAAAGCCCGTGGGATGATGCCGACTGTATACATTGCTCAGGGGATGGCCCGTCAGGGGACAAGTGTTGGCGCCATAACCCCCGTGAAGGGTAAGCCGTCTCCAAAATTATTGGGGGCACTGTCTGTATATACTGTGTAGGGGCTGCCTCGCCAGGGGACAAGTGTTGGTGCCACAACCCCCATGTGGTGCCACAACCCCGTGAAGGGTTGTGGCACCACACCATTTAATGCAAGGTATTTCTTACCTCTGACTATGGCATGCGGCCTATGGAATTTCAACTTGTACGAATTGGTGTTTGTATTTTATATTTGTGCTTTGTGTTATGTACGGTTCATTCATGAAATTTTATTGTTTAACTTCTATCCAAATTTTGTTATGGATAAGGCCTAAACAATAAACTTTATTATTAATTATTATAATTATATAATAATAATAATAATAATAATAACAACAACAGAGAGAGGGTTGGATCATCAGCATATTGTTGACACCAGACTCCAGACAACCTCTAGGTCTAGGTCCTACTTATTTGAGAGATTGCCTCACCCCCCAGAATCCTAATCGTCTGTTGTGATCATCCGGGGGCGCTCTCCTGGAAGTTCCGCGCTGTCGACTAATTTGGATGGACAGGAGGGTGTTCTCGACGGCTGCACCGTCACTGTGGAATTCTCTCCTGGTGAAGGTGCACCTCAGCCCAAATCTTCTTTACCTTCCAACAAAATTGTAAGACCTGGCTCTTCTGCCAGGCATTTGGAGGGGGAGAGGAAAAGTGTCGGAAGGGTTTGTAGGATTGGGCAAGTGGCTTTTTGGTTTTTTTGCACTAATAAAAATGTTTTTGGCACACACTAATTGTATGGTTTTAATATCTGTTTTAATGTGTTTATTTCTGTTGTTGTTACTTTTTATATATTTTGTAAGCCGCCCCGAGTCACTTGACATGAGAGGGGCAGGGTAGAAATACAAATATAAATAAATATAAATAAATAAATAAATAAATAAACCTTGCCCAATGGCTACATGTACAGATTAAACAGGAAAGAGGACAAGATGGAACCCTGCGGGACTCCAAACAAAAGGTCCTGGGGAGATGAAAAATATTTCCCGAGCATCATCCGCTGAGTTCTTCCAGCCAGGAACGAGTGGAATCATTCAAGAACAGTCCTGCCCACCCCAGCTCAGTCACACAGACGAGTCACCAACAACTTGTGGTCAATGGTATCAAAAGCAGCCAATAGAACTAACAGAATCAGCAGGGTCGAAAGACCCTGATCCAATTCACGGTGGAGGTCGTCGACCAAGGCCACAAGCGCAGTCTCAGTGCCATAACCTGGCCAAAAGCTGGACTGAGAAGGATCTAGAAAACTGAGTTCATCCAGATATAAATATAAAACAATCACAATGATATAAAACAACATGGGGGAGGTCACAAAAGGAATGTACAAAACTCCCCACCCTTCTCCCATTAGATTTGCAAGACTGAATTACCTTAATAATATCATTCTCCAGGACTGTAACTATAAAATCTGATTGCCCTTACTGTTATCTAAGATTATTAAAGAAGAATTGCTCTGTGTTTCCTGTGACGCCGGTCTGTTATACAACTTGGCGAAAAAATCTATTCATAGAGATGCATCTGTGCAGGACTGAGGAAAAAGAGAGGAGCTATTTGTGTTGGTGTTAACCAGCTTCCAAAATTTCCTAGAATCCTTTGCTGCAGCCGCTACTTCCAATTCTTCCCATATCTGGTTGGTAAAAGAGCGCTTCTTACATTTTAATTTTTTTTTATAGTTGCGTCTTGCTTCAAGGAATGCCAGACCTGCCTCCTGCGAGTATGTCCAAGTTGTCTTTAGGGAAATTAGCAAAAGGTTGGCCTGCCCACACTCCTCATCGTACCATCTACACCTAATCAGTTTCCTACAATGACCACCCTGTTGTGTCCTATATGAAGTTGTAGCACTGTTACCAAGTAAATTGGTCAAGTCAGTATAACTCTTCCCAATAATCTCTATCTGGCCAAAATTACTAAGCAAGATCTGTCCTCCAAGATGCAGCATTTCTGAGCTTGACATTCCTCCAAAGATCTTAATTGCGAGAGCAGTTGACCATTTCACTCAAGCTCTCTCACGTTTGTTTTGAAACATGCTCCCCCTTCTTCAAACTGTACTTAACGGTAATTAAACCAATTGGGGAGGGCCAGTTTTTATCCATACTGTTAACACCATATGTTCACTTTCTGGCCTAGGTAATACTCTAAAATTATGGAATCACTCCCAAGTTGTAATTGGCACTGCAATATAATCTATAACACTCCTCCCATTCTGATGTAGATGGGGATTATACATTTGCATTCATATTTGCAAATGTATAATCCCCATCTACATCGTCTGGGCTCCTGCCAGTTTACTCTGTCATTTCGCATTTCTGCAACAAACTAATGAGGTTTTCTCCTGCTTCATTAATAGTGGGATCTTTAAGATCTCCTTCCTGTTATCAGATAAAGGTCATGTAAACTTATATTCAAACTGTCTGTTGGAGCTGGACCAATTCTTATGTTCTCAAAATGATATAACTTTGCCAATGATACTCATTGTTTATCTTCCATCTAGAGGTCAAAAAGAGATACCTAAAATCCTTTGTTTTGTATCTACAGTTTCACATCTGACAGGATCATCCCAAGTCATCTCCATACTAAACCATCTTAGTCATTGGGCATCTTGGGATACAGTAGTTTACCATGACACAAGACTTGCTCAACTACAGCTTATTGTAAGTTTTCATAACGTTCTTCCAGGCTTTGGAAATACGACTCAAAGTTTTAGTTTGGGACAGTATTGATTTTGTAGGAGTCCTATCCAGACAGGACACCGCTGATTCTATAAAAGGAACAAAGCTGCAGAGCTGTATTAATGAATCAGCTCCCAGATAAATGTACACTTGTACAGCATCGCTGCCTAAGAGAGTTCAATCTTTTAAGGCACCTCCTGCTTTTGTTTTAGAGCACTTGCACAAAAGGCAAGGTCCACAAAACCTGAGTCATGATGTTCAGTTACAGGCTGTTAAATACAGTATGAACCTGGTACCAGGACTGAGAACTGAAATTTCATATATTTTAATGAAAGCTATCAATGTCAATTCATATATACTTCTTGGATGGACATGTTTTCATACTGGTCTTCAAAGCAATTGTACTCTTGCACAGTCAGTTGTCCATTACTTTCAGAGATGTCACCAACAGATGTCACCATTACCAACAGACGTGCCTACTGTCCACAGCATTCTAAAAGGAAGAAGTATTGATATACAGATCCGGTTGAATATGAACATGTAGTCTCTAAGGTCCCAGGCTTGAGCTAGGACCCTGGGGGCCCTGGTTGTAGTGGCTGACTCAGCAGAGCCACCAGATCCCACTGGCCAGGGCCCAGAATTGACTATAAGACCTCCTCCAACACCAATCAAGCCACACCCCTTCTCAGCCTCACTCCACGCCCCAGGTTTCTGGTTGGCTGCTGGACTATATATAAGGCCATTCAGTAGTCACAGATCATTTCCTGGTTCCTGTTGTTCCCTTCTGTGTCTCATCCTTGTATCTCTATGCACCTTGGACCACCTCTGCACTTCCTGAACATAGCGTATCATCTAGGCTGCCTGGCGCCCAGACCTTCTGACATTCCCTTTGGAACCTCGCCCTTTGAATCCTGCTTGGCAGTCTAGCTGCCCCTCCAGTCGTCCGCCCTTATTCTCGAGAGCATGGCTCGGCATCTGCTTGGACAGGGGCCCGGCATCTGTCAGATGTGCCCCCTATGCAACTGCCTGGTGAGCCCCCTCTTCTCTGTCTGAGTTCCATCTGCCTGTTTCCATCCATCTAGCTCAGTGTATCTGCCTCATCTCATCTGTCAAGTTGGTTGGGAGCAGGGGCGAGCAGACCAGAGCCAGCGGGTCATTGTACGGGGGCTGAGGATAGAGGCGGAAGGTCCATGGGTTTAGCTGCTTCCCCGCAGTGCAGCTGAACATTCCAGGGAACATAGCGATCAGCCGGACGGAGCCGAAACGGACTTCCGGCTCCTGCGCTCTTAAACCCCTCTAGTCTACGGCAGCACCGTAGGCGCGTTGGGGGCGACGTGCCTAAGGACTGCGCGCACAAGGGTGCGCCCTTGTGTGCGCAGCCTTAGGCGCAGGCCGTGCAAGGGCTGCGGGGTTGCTGGCGGTTTCCATGGAGGATCTTCCTCCCTTTTGTGAAGTATGACTGGCAAACGGCACTGTGCGAGTCCGATTGTGGCATCTGGACCTGTGTTTCAAGCACCCCAGCCAAAGCAATTAAAGATGGACGCCTTCTTGTTCCAGGATCCAGCCTGAGGATATCCCATCTCCTCCACGTGCTTCGGCTTCTGGCCATGACTTGTCCCAGGTTAGCTCTTTCCTGGCTTCGTCTGGTATTAGAGTTCACTCTTCCCCAGTGGGTGGGGAACAGGGTGCTGTTGATTCAGGGGTCTCCAGCCAGGCCGATGCCTCCATGATGCAGCTACTGGGTAACCAGTGTTTCATGGTGGCAGGCTTGATTAAGAAACTGCTCTCCCAAGTAGATAGGATCATAGTTCACTTCGGAATGCAATAAACAGCCCTGAACCAGATTGTGTCAAGCCTGGTGGAGCTTAAAGCTCAACGATTTGGCCAGGAAGCTCAAAAACGTATGGACGCTCGCTGGTTGCTCACAATCCAGCTCAAATAGTGCCCGATAACCCTCATAGGTCTGTGACTCAGCTCCCAGAGGGAGCTTATACTTATCCACCCAAATATACCCTAGATGACTGTGCTTTAACTTTTTGTATTCATGTATTACCAAATGGCTCATTTCCAAAATGGCACACGAAATAGGCTATCCGCACCCATTTATCCTTGATAGGGAGGTTTCTTGGGGGCACATTCGCTCATTTCAAATTTTGCCCGCCCCTACGAATTTACAGAGACTGGTTATTACCTTTAGGTCCCAGGAACTGGCAGAGCTTATTCGCTCCCAGGCGTATTTATTTTCAACATGGGGCATTTTGCTTGGGGATGTTTGTTTGCCTGTAGCTAGGCCATCGCCTCTGGGGGCGGGTGTTAAAGATGGGATGGTATCCTGGCCTATTCCCTCCCAGGTTCAGGGTCAGGAAGTGAGATCTGGTCGCCTGGGTTATTCAGGGGGACAAAAGCAGGATCGCCTTATAAATCTGGCTATGCCCTCTGTAGCTCCAGTACAAACTGAATTAATCCTGCAGGATGATAGTGTATTAAGTCAGGGAAGTAGAGAAAGGGAAGTTACAGAGCCGGTGGTTGAAGTAGACATGATGAATATTGTTCCCCCCATTTTGTCACCCTTGGGCGAGATATTGATTCCAAAAGGTGGCAAGGAGAGGAAGGTGCATAGTCCGGTGGCTGTGGACTTGCCCTTTTCTGATGGACATGCAAATGCTACGAGGCAACCGTGTGTTGATCTATTGATGGAACCTATGAAATGAGAAAGGTGCATAGTCCAGTGGCTGTGGACTTGCCCTTTTCTGATGGACATGCAAATGCTATGAGGCAACCGTGTGTTGATCTATTGATGGAACCTATGAAATGAGAAATTGTGTGCCATGACAAGACCCTCAACGTATGTACCTGGAATTCAGCTGGATGGAATCGCCATCTGCAATCTGTTGATTTTCTTCCCTTTTTGTTCCATTACCACTTATATGTTTGCAGAAAACGTGGGATCTGCAAACTTTTGATCTGCCAAATTATAGGATTTTTATTTTAGAAGCTAGTCCTTCCGCACAAGGGGGCGGCCTGGCCTATTTAGTAGCAGCTGAGTGGGCGGATGGTGCAAGTTGCATTCTATTACTTCAACCAGTAGTCTTGGGAGTCTCTGTTAGGCTAGGGCAGGTAGTCCTCATTATCACCAATGTTTACTTTCCCCCTCGTAATACTTTCTCCTATAAGGAGGAGGCTTGGGTTAAACTTCAGAGGGCCTTCAGCAGAAATTTCCCAAGGCTTACTATATCTTAGTTGGAGATTACAATGCTAAAATTGGCCCAAATGATGATTCTTTGAGGGAGCATGGCATCTTCCTGCCCCCTTCAGAGCGCACAGGGCTGCAAGATCGGTTGTCTAAAGATCCTAGGATAAATGCTTCTGGCCTCAGATATGCGGCCATGATTAGGGATTTCTTATTTACTATTCTAAATGGGGCAGGGTTCTCGGATTCTGATGGTCAGCTTATGCACATAGGCCTCCATGGGGCCTCGGTTATCGATTTGGTAGCAGTATCTTCAATTAGTCTATCTAGGGTTAAGGATTTTAAGGTGGCTTACAACGTTTTGAGCAATCACCTCCCTCTCATACTTGCGTTGGATTGCTCAAGGGGTGTCCATTCTCATGTAGAGGATGGTGATTACTCTTTTCTGCAATCCTTCCCACCCACCCCCGAAATGGGATGATCAGAAGGCCGCCCGGTTTCAGGATTTAATGAATAATCAGGAGTTGGCGGCTCTGCACGGCCAGGCGCAGAGGGATCTATCCCAGGAAGGGAGAGTAGAGGCCTACGACAGGTTAATGGTTTTCTTAAAAGATCATTTATATAGTCATATGGTTAGAGGGAGATCGGCGAGTGTATGTTCTAACAACATACCCTGGTTCAATATGGAGTGCAGATGTGCTAAGTGCACCTTGACCAAAATATATTTGTACTATCGCAGGAGTCACTCGAGAGATCTCCTTCTTACCTATTATGAGCATAAAAAGGCCTATGGTAAATTGATTAGGAGAAAAAAACCTCAAGTATTGGGAGGGAGGTTGGAATAAGTTGCTGATGGCAGCTGAGCAAAGGGACTCCAGGCATTTTTGGAAATGTATAAATAGCTTAGTTTTTTGGACACCCCATCAATCCGTTTATCCTGTCCCCTCCCATACATGGGAGCAGCATTTCCAAAACAACTTTTATGATCCTGCTATCCAGGAGTGTTTCCTGGGTGAAGCTTTGGCAGACATCCCAGAGTTGCCCCCTTTAACTGCTGAGGAACTGGTATATCGTATTCGATCGTTCAAATATGACATAGCCCCCGGGGGCGACTGCATACAGATTGAATGTATTCGAGCCCAACTTGATTGGTGGGTCCCTATGCTTATAGCTCTTTTTACCGCTATAAATGAAAAGGGTATTCTTCCAGTGGTCTGGGGAATGGCAATCGTGATCCCAATTTTTTAAAAAGGGTCGCGTGCTGAGCCAGCAAACTACAGGCCTATAAGCTTGCTGAGAGTTGTCAGCAAGCTTTATAGCAAAGTGCTTCTTTTCAGATTAACTTCTTGGATTAACGAGAATGCCATATTGTACCCCAAGCAAGCGGGTTTCCAGTGTACTCAATCTACAACAGAGAACAGTCTCATGTTGCTGCACCTGATTGAGAAATATAGGGCTAAGAATCATCGCTTTTTTGCTGCCTTTCTCGATTTGCATGCAGTTTTTGACATGGTAAACCGGCAACTGCTTTGGAATAAATTGAGTGCCACTACAATGGATCGAAGGCTACTTTGGCTCATTCAAAAATTACACCAAAACACTTCCCTGATAATTAGGGTGGATAGGGCTGGTCATGTGTCCAGTTTGGTTTATACAAACATGGGGGTCAGGCAGGGGTGTGCCCTGGCCCCCACCTTGTTTAATTTTTTAATTAACGACCTTGTACCTTTGATGGCAAACCCCCAGTTTCACCCTTCTAAACTGGCAGATAGATTAATTGGCTGCTTGTTGTTTGCCGATGATCTTGCCCTGGTTTCTCAAACCAGGGAAGGGTTAAGGAGGCAATTAACCGCATTTGCCTCCTACTGCATGGCAAACAAATTGGAAATTAATTATCAAAAATCCAAGGTAGTGGTTTTTTTCAAATTCCCAAAAGATTTTTCCTTAGGTCATTGGAGGGAATGACATCCAGCAGGTCCCACTGTATAGGTACCTGGGGCTATATTTCCAGGCAACTGGTACCTGGAAGATCCACGTTCAAAGGGCCATGGATTCTGTCAAACCCTCCATAGCCAAATACTTTTATAGTTCGGGTAGGTTGGCAGTGGTTCCTGCGCTCCAGGTTTGCAAAGCCAAAATTCGATCTAAACTCCTGTATGCTCAACTATGGAAACCTCTTTCCAAGGTTAATGTGGGAACTCTCCAATTTCAATTCCTGCAAAAGTTACTTCATATTCCGCCAGGTACGCCAGTAGCAGTGGCCCGGCTCGAAGTGGGACAACTGAGCTGGGATGTTTTGGGATTCGAAGCAGCTTTCAAATTATGGTTTAGGATTTATTGTGGTCCCCAGTTGGGTCTTTTGGCTCACTATGTCAAGGACGAGTTCAAGGCCACTTGGGCTAAGTCCCTGAATATGTTCCTAAATAAATTGGGATTTTCCGAGGAGGCCTTGTCTGCTTATCCCCCAGGTCAGAAGAGAAATATTGTGTTGCTTAGGCTCAGAGATACCGCTAGTCAGGGAGATATAGCAGTAGTGAGGCAGTCACTGCACCTCAGAGTTCAGAAAGTATTTACCCAATGCGGGAGAGATTGCTTTCTACTTGAAAGCAAAGGCCTCAGCACACGGGAGATACTTGATGATGTGCGCACGACTAAATGCCTTGCCGTCAAATGTTGTACAGGGCCGTTTACAGGGAATTAATTTTGAGGATAGGTTATGTCCCTTCAACAATCTGGAAGTGGAGTTTGTCCAACACATTTTTTTCGTTTACCAAATGTACAAGTTCATCAGAACCCAATATTTATCTCCTCTTCTATTGAAATATCCAGGAAGAACTGATCTAAATTTGCTCTGGTATGCCCTAAATGCTCCCGAGTTTATGTACAACACTATAAATGTTTGACGCAGGCTGTTTCTATTAGGAATAAATTTATGAAATTCAAACCCCAGGAGGTGGCGTTGGAGGGCACTCATGGCACACAGGGAAAGCCGCCGGGGTTATGTAAAATCTAATGAGGTGATATTGAGTGATTGTTCCAAGGTTGCAGAAATTATATACTATTGATCAGATAGTCTAGCTCATATAGTACTCACTCATTGGAACACGATCTCAAATCCATAAAAGTCTACTCGCTGGATAGTGGGGGATCCATGGAATGAATTGACTTGTAATCCTTGCCTCGGGGGTGATGATTTATGGTTTTATTACTTGGATTTTGCTCCCGAGTTTTATATTACTATGATTTTATTCTATGTGTTAACTAAACCTTTACGTTCCCCTTCGAGGGATTTTTCTTTCTTTTTTGTTGTATTGGTTGTAGCTATATTATTTAGTGTTTATTTTTCTTCTTCTTCTGTCAAGTCCTGCATCTGCCTCATCTCATTCATCTAGTTCTGCTTTGTCTGCACTGCCTCACTTCATCTACCCCATGCTCCATGCAGTTATTAAATGTGAAGAGTTAGCCAAGAGAATGAGTAAAAAATGCTAAATTTTTGCTTCCTGGAACTCTTACATGAACATGGTTCAAAACCTCTTTCCTTTTTGTGAGAGCAAAGCTTAGATTTTCATCTGCTTCATGATGCCTTGGCTTGTCTCCTATGATTGGTGTAACTATGCCAGGTAGCTTCCATCATATTGGTTGGAAATCATGAATCTGCCACTAACACACCCAGAATGCTACAAAGAGCTCGGCACTAAAGGACAGCGAACAGTTCAACGTCAAAGGATGTGTGGATTCTTGATTGAACAAAACTGCAAAAAAGGTTCAAAAATAAAAAGTGGCTTGATTTGATTGACACAATCATTTTTCAGTTTATCGCTGGATTTTGTCACATCGGAGAGATGTTATAATGGGATGGTGTGAAGAGATCGCAAGTATGACTCAAAAGGCATGTAAAAGATCTTGACACCACAAGAATTCAGAAAGATGAGGCAGTCATAATGCATGTTCTGTTCACGTCTGAATGCATGCTAAATCCTTTGAATGAGTCTCAAGATGGTCTAGTATGCATAAAAGGTCAGATGTTGTTTGTGCAAGTAAGTTTACGATGATTTCTATGGAGCTGTAAGCCTAGGTGAGTGCGGGGTTAAGAGGTCTGACTGCTGAGTAACTACTTCCAGGAGTGCCAGGAATGCTTTGTATTAGGCTACCGGGGCTGTGATCTCCAGAGTACAATAGATACAGCCCAGGAGACTGATATAAAGCAGGCCTTTGCAAACTCAGGGAGCAGACAAACACTGAGTGGCAAACACTGAGTACAAGGAGAAAGGGAAGAATATGGCTGGGGAGGCAATTATTGTTTCGTGCTAGTGATGTGTCATGTTTACGGTCCTTTGCCAAGACCAAAGGGATCTCATCTGCCCCAAGTGCAAGCTCATTGATGTCCTGGAGAAAAAGATCAGAAGGCTGGAGATGCAAGTGTCCATACTGAACAAGACCTGGGAGGGCGATGACTTCATGGATAGAAGCCATAAGTCATTTTTCCAACAAGGGAAGAGTAATGAAGAAGAGAGGAGGGAAGATGTACAAAAAGATTGGAAGGTTCAGGGAAACACCTGGCAGTATGTAACCAGTAAAAGTGAGAGAAGAAAGAATTCTGTTCCAGTGGATGCTCTTTCCACTAAGAGGGTTTCTGATCCTACTGCAGGAAGAGGGAAACATCAGACTCAGGTGAGACCCTCAGTCCTCATATGGAAGGAATCCAACTACATCCAGGAGGAGGAGGACAATGACAGAGAGTGGTGGTGGCCGGTGAAGCTCTGCTGAGAGGTACAGAAGCGGCTGTCAGCCACACCTGTCATCTTGAGAAGTGTGTGTAGCAGGGAGCAGTGCAGGGGGGCTGCTACCTCTTTAAGAAGGGGGTTTGCGGGGGTCAGCCGGAGGGCTGTACCCACCTGGGGGGGTGGGGGTGGGCAGAGCCAACTCCATAGCTGGGGAAGAGCCTGTGGGGTAAAAGGCTGAAAACCCCTTGTGACAGAGTGGGCAGGTGACTGGCCCTTTAAGGCTGGAGTGAGGAAGCCTGACCATGCTCACTCTGCTAGTATGGAGAGGAAGGCTGCGTGGAAAACTCAAGTCTCTGCCAGGGAGCCACAGAGACAACATCTCCCTGAAAGCCTTGTTGATCTATGCTGTCCAAGGTGCTGCAGGACTGGCTATGCCCAGGAGGGAGCCTCTTACCTGGGGAAGGCTTGGTCAGGGCCTGGGGTTGACGGCCTTGCTGTATGGACTTTGGGGGGTTGGTTATTAAATTGCTCCTGGAGTCTGGAGAGACAAACCTGGCGCTGCATTGTGCAGGCGGATGAGCCGGCAGCCTAGGCACGCTGGACTAGTAAGGTCCAAATAAAGGACGGAGAACTGAAAGACCTTCTGGACTGTGCGTGGTGTCTGGAGAGGGTACCCCCTGCCTGGAAGGAGGGGGTTCAGCTGCCTATGTTCGAGGCGGACACAGCGTAGCAGGGGAAGAGCTATTTCCCTGGAGTGACACCCCAGCGCCTTGTGTGGCCCTGGGGGACCCCCCCCCCGCTACAGTGTGTTTTCTCCCTACGTGAAAGAAAGGTTATCAAGATTCATCAAGGGCTCAGATCGCTATCCTTTCCTGCTCATACATATGAGAGCAAACTATATGTCCAAGCATGACCTTCAGTGTATCAGATGTGACTATAAGGCTCTCTGTTGGAAGGATCTGAGGGAGCACATGGTATTTTCATCAATCCTTCCTGTTGAAGGTAGAGACCAAGTAAGAGAGAGAAGGGTCTTGGAAGTGAACACCTGGCTAAATGGATGGTGTCACTGTGAGAGGTTTCGATTCTTGGGCCATGATATGAATTTCCAGGATGAAAGACTGCTTAGAAGAAATGGATTACACCTCATAAAGGCAGGGAAGAACATTTTCAACAAACACAACCTGGTCAGGCAGACTTTAAAGTATTAGTCAAGTGTGTTACATCGTGAATGCAATTTTAACAGGACATTTAAGCAGAATTTGCATTTTTTAAAAATCTGCACTAGATACACATTTTTAAAATGCATGTAACCATTTTTTAATTGTTTGGTTTAGGCTTAATGACATGTTACATGTTAATAATAGATTATTTTTTTCTTTTCAGATACTTTATGAGCTGTGGTTTGCCATCTGAAGAACTAACATCGCTACTGAAGCAGTTTGTAAGAAAGGTATCGTGACAAGTGGACATACAAATATTTGTGTCAACTTCTCCTTGAATATAGTGTGTCAAAAGCCAGCAAAAGACAAGGGACATACAGGTTGCAAAACTGGGTGTGGACTCTAATGACAAACTCCTTTCCTATTTAAAAGTTTGGCATGACTTAGATAGTGGGTAGTGCTGAAACTTGGTCATCAGAAAACTTCAGAATTCACCAGGGATTCCATCCTTGGTTCCTAATTTCAAAGTTCTGATGTTCCGGGTACCAATGCCTGTCCCTGGAAAACTTCAGAAGCCTTGATCGAGTGCTTGTGCACTTGACTGGAGTGACCCAGATGGTTGACCCTAGCTTCTCTGCTAGGAAACTAAATTTAGTGCCATATTTAGTAGGAGGGGGGTATGGGAGGGGAAGGCTGGTGATGGAGAAGCCACAGGCCAGCTTTTGATTGGCTGGCAGGGGCTACACAGCCATTTCCCATTCTCTTTGGTGAATTTTGCTGTGTGCAACAATGATGAGATGTAAGTAATTGAGCTGGGGAGGGGTGCCTGTCCTGTCCTGTCTAGGGCAATGTTGGGAGACAGGGGTTACTTGTTTCCACCATGCCATGATTTTTTTTAAAAAGTGTGCCACACTGTTGCAGCCTGCTGCTTGGCAGCATGGAGGCCAGAGGGATCTCTGCCTTGCTCCACTTCCCTTAGCCTAGGCTGTTGAAGTTACCAGTGCCACATCAATGACATGCCGTTTTAAAAAATAAGTAGGTGCCACTGCTGTTTGCATTGCTTGGCACCATGGTGGCCATAGCGATCTGCCTAGCTTGACTTCCCCTAAGCTGTCCATATACTAGGGGAAATATGGAGGTTGCCACCAGTGCCTAGTATACTTAAAGTTTGGGTACTGCTGCTGCTTGCACTGCTTGTTGGCAAGTTGGCACCCTAGAGGCCAGAGAGAGATCACTTTTCCTGTGGTTTTTGTGGGCACTGAGATTGTACTTTGTCTGTTGGTTTAACTTTGCCAAGATGTGACTGACCACTGGGGCAAAGGGGAGATATACTTTCTTTCTGCTTAAAATAATATGGTGTGTGCCAGAGGAGGGGGCTTGCCTTGCACAGGTGGTCACTGGGCAAGCACAATGGAGACTGCGTGTGGGGTGGGTGTGTGTGAATGTCTGGTTTCTTTCTTGTGGGTGGTATGTCTGCTGGGCTGGCTTTTATTATTATTTCTGCCCACAGGTGCACTTTTGTGGGTGTCTTCTTGAGCAACTGTCCCACTCTTGGTAGCCTGCTTTTCGGGGCACTGTTTGGCATAATGTTTTAGGTGCAACTGCTGATTAGGGCAGAAACAAAAATAGATTTTATTCTCGCAAAAATCTTGTGAGAATCAGGATCGAGATTCTGCAGACATCTCAACCTGGATTCAGATTCTTGTGAGTTTTCTCGCTCCCCTCATCCCGACCTGACGTGCCCAGGCTGGGAGAAATTTAAGGAGAGAGGGAAGAAGAAGCCACGCTGTTCCCTCCTCCCATCTGGAAGCCCTTTCTTCACTGTTTGTTCCTTACAAATAGCTTACATTGCCCCAGCATGAATCTGAACCATTAATTTGCATGCAAGGGGATAGAGTCCACTCTAATTTGCATACAAGCATGACTAGCCCCTTGCATGAAAATTAATGGTTCAGATTCATACTGGAAAAGGGACAATTTGTAAGCAATATTCAGTCCACTGGACAATAGATAATTTGTTTCCCATGGGAAACAAGAGTTCCTGACAATAGGAGAATAGTAAAAAGACTAGAGCTTAGTTAATTGAATTTTTGGCTCACTCACCATGACCAGAAAAGATGTTGGGCATGTTGCGGTCGTCTGGGGATGCCCTACTCGAGGTCCCCCGAGTTTCTCGGGTGGCCATGCAGGAGAGAGTGTTCTCAATGGCCACACCATGCCTATGGTAAGAGTTCCCCTTACGGTGGAGGCTTGGGCTGGCCCTGGTCCTCCACTCTTTTCAGAAAAGTTGCAAGACCTGACTGTTCTGCCAGGGATTTGGCAGGAATGATTTGGTAGGTAGGGGCCGGGGGGTTGTTTTCTCACTTTCCTCCTTTTTATGTTTTAATTGTTTGTTTTTTATTGTAAACTGCCCCGAGCTGCCTGTGGCAGGGTGGTAATTTTAAAAAACCGAATAAATAGAAGTAAATATATAAAACCTACTAACACTGTTTTTACAATCTGTTCTTTTGGACATTTATCTCTTTGCAGAAGGGAAAGCTTAGGCAAGCTTGCACTTTTGGCAAGTTTCCCATTGCACTTTCCCTAAATGTGAGGTTAATTATTCAAAGCTTCCTTTTGGAGGCATCAGGGCTTATTTGTTTGCTTGTGCAAGGGGAATGGGCAAGACCTGCCTATCACTTGATGGGGGGAGGAAGACGCCCTAAGGGCTTTTGTCTACCACTTATTAGACTGAGGAGTTTCCCCCTCGGCCTATCAGCTGAAAGGCTAGAATTTCTGAGTGTGAGTGCTGGGTACGCGGACAAGCTATTGAGGAGCTGCTGATCCTCGGAAATCCCGCCTGAATACTCAGTGCACCCCTACAGCAAGCATCTGACAAAGTTTCATGTAAGATCCTTACTGCCAAACTTGCATCGTTTGGGCTAGAAGACACTACCAACAAGGTGGATTCATGGCTGGTTGAAGAACTGTACTGCAAGAGTGATCATCAAGGACACATCACATGGGAGAGACATGTTTAGTGTGGTTCCACAGGGCTCTGTCATGGGTCCAGTGCTATTTAGCATCTTGACGTGGATGAAGGAGTAGAGGGAATACTGGTCAAGTTTGCAAAAAACTGGGAGGGGTAGCTAATATCTGGGAAGAGCACTGCTTAGTTGGCATAATGATTTTCTTTTTTTTATTTACATATAAAAATATTATTTATGATTTTTATATATACACATACACACACACATATATATACACATACACACACACACACATTATATATATATATATATATATATATATAAAAATTGTCTAGCCAGTCAGGGTGGACTGGCTAGACAGTCCCTCCTCCTCCCCCCGTATAGTATATAAGAGGTTGCAATTCAGCAGTCTCTTTGTAGCGTGGGAAGGAACTAATAAATAGTAAATAACTAGTAAATAACTAATATATATATATATATAATTAACTAATATATTAGTTATTTAAGTTATTTATTTAGCTCCTCCAGTCCTTCCCACGCTACAAAGAGACTGCTGAATTGCAACCCCTTATATACTATACGGGGGGAGGAGGAGGGACTGTCTAGCCAGTCCACCCTGACTGGCTAGACAATT
>QEPC01007453.1:837129-852523 GCA_003113815.1 Sphenodon punctatus
TCAGCCCTACCGGGGCCCCCTCCCTGGCTCCCGTCACTCCTTCTCCCACTGCTATCTTCCCTCCCCCCCCCCCGTGGCGTGGAAGTGTGTCTGGGTGGACTCCCTCCTCACTAGATGCTCTGAGCCCTATGATGATAGGGGCCTATGCTCTTGGTGCGAAAGCATACTGAGCGGCCCACATTCTATCCTGACGGGCAACTGGGGGCCTTATGTAACGTGCAGAGCAGTGTGTGTGTGCAGGGTGTGTGGGCTTTTCCCCTCCGTACCCCCCCACCGTGACAAGTATATGGACAGCCCATGGCAAGGGTAAGTGGAGCTAGGCAGATCCCTATGGCCACCATGATGCCAAGGAGTGCAAACAGCAGGCAGTAGTAGTACCTGCTTATTTTTTTAAAAAGCCATGGTGCTGGTATGGCACTGGTAACTTGGACAGCCCAGGCAAGGGAAAGTGGAGCAAGGCAGATATCCCTCTGGCCTCATGGCGCTAAGCAGCAGGCAGCAGCCGTGTGGCACCCACTTAAAAATCATGACATGGTAGAAAAAAGTAACCCCTATACAGCATGGCCCCTATGGACAGGTCATGATAGGCAAGGCCCCCCCTCCCCACCCCAAAGCCAATTACTTACAGATAAGCAGCGTAGCACACAGTCAAATTCACCAAAGAGAATGGAAAATGGCTGTACAGCCACTTTTATTTTGTTCCTGCCAGCTAATCAAAACCTCTCCTGTCATTTGTCAATTACCAACTGTCCCCTTCCATACCCCCACCACCACCAAATATGGCACTAAGTTTTGTTTCCTAGGTCAGAGAAGATAGTGTCACAGGTTGGAGGTCCGCACCCCCACTTTACCGGGTTTGAGTGACTCAGTTTCCCTCGCTTATAGCCCACTTGAATCAGCTTTCTCTCTGGCTGATTCTATTCTGAAGGAGGGACAACACCTTTGTCACTCAAGGGCCCGATCCTTCCCATTTACAGACTCTTTATTCTCTGGGTTCGCGAGAGTTTGGAAACTTAAGTTGCTCAATTTGTGTTCTCCCAATGTCAGACTACAAACACTTTTCCATAAAGTTTATTGATTACATAAGCTAGAACAGTTGATACAGAGTGGCTAATTGAAATGAAAAGTAATATAACGCATCCTATTCTATACTGGGTGGATCGCTATATAAATCTTTATCAAATAGTTCATGAGCTTGAGGTTTCTCAGTCATTGATGTAGGTGACTGGGTTCTGGTTCTTAGAGAGTTTAAATCAAAGTCCCCTCTCTCAGTTCATGGTTGGCTTGGCTCGGCTCAGCCTTCCTGACTACAAGATGTTAAGTGAGTTCCCAATGGGGTACAACTCTCCTTATATCCTTGGGGTAAACCCCTTGTATCTTCTCAAGGCTTCTAGAATTCCTTTTGTTCCATCAGCTTTCTGTGTCTGCTTACACGTAGGCAATGGCTGCCTGCATTAGCATTTAAATGTCTCTGACTATCAGTCTGGGGTGAATCCACATCTGGCCATTTCCTGGATTTCCCGGTTCTCCTTTCACAGTACATGAATTGAGTTTTACAGGTCTCAATTGTAATATTACATACATGTTGAACCTTTTGCTTTACATATTTATTAGGCTTGTAGCCTACGTGTAGGCCAGTATCACACGTGTGTGACCCTATGTTCCTTCGTGACAGCCCCCCCCCATAAGAATGCATGTGGAGCAGACACAACAGAGTCCCGTAACATGCTTAGACTGGTGTGTTGTACTGGTGGACGTAGGGATATGCAACCCCCCACCTCATTTCCATGTGTTTGAATCCTATTTCAGTTATACCTTTTGTTTTCCAAACCCTCTGTTAGCCCTGTGGGGCTATCATGTTCACATGTTTTCCACCATTTCATAGTGGAACGATCCTAAGGATTTAGTGTTTCTGGGTTCAATATCTTGTAGGGGTATACACTGAGGTGTCTATGTCCCTCTGACCCGTGTTGCATGTGGGATTCCCGTGGCATATACCCTTCAAGGTACATCAGTAGGTGTTTGCCTAAGACTGTGACAAATGGGTGGGAACGCCATGTTAACCTTTGTTCCCCAGTTACAAACTTTGGCCATGTTTCCAAATTATCTGGCAGCATGTTTCTCATTGGCTGTATGTCTTTTTGCCATGTTCCCACTTCTATGTCTGATCTGCCTGGGGTGTCCAGAGTGCAGATCATAAGCATTAGTATGACGCAAAGGAGGGAGTATGGAGTGCGTGTGAGTCCTTTCACATTGCTGAATATCCCCATCGTATAGCATGTGTTAGCAGCGTTTCCCTGTTCCTTCTCAGTGTCTTTCACTGTCTCCTGAATTCTTTCAACTTTAGCATACTCTGTATCATCTCCCTGTTCCTTGTCTGGAAAGGCAGAGGCACACAGTTCACTCTTAGATCGATGCTCCTGCCCCTTTAGGACTACAGGGTGCTGCATTTCTATCCCTGGGGGAGAGACGCCCCCCACTGTCCCGGGAAAGGTTTCCTGCACATTCCTGCCCTCTCTTAAGGTAGAATCCTCCACCTCCTGGCTTGCCTGTAACCCCTTCCCACCTTCTCTTATGGTAGAACAACCAACCTCCAGGCCATCCTGCAACCCAATGGGTTCAGTTAGCCCCTTCGCATCTTTTCTTAAGGTAGGACAGCCAACCTCCAGGACATCCTGCAACCCTCTGGGCTGAGTAGGGGCTTCTCCAGCCTCTAACTCTCCCCCCGCAGTGATTACCCAGTTTGATTCTGCAGAATCTGGTCCCTCCTGTGTAAGGTGGGGTGCAAAGTCCTGGGCTTCAGAATCAGGTTGGCCCTTTGGCTTCTCTCTCTTCAGTTCCCCATGTGAGACAGGGACATGCAGTTCACTCCCCAAGTCTTGTCCTCCCCTGCCTTCTGGCTGGTTTGGGGACTCCTCTTTGGGGTTTTCCTGCCCCTAAGTGGAGTTCACAGGTTGGGGTGCAGAATCTGCAAGGCTCTCAAGAGCCTTCCTGTAACCCTTCCCCTCCACTAGGTTTGTTCTCTGTCTCCGCATGTTCTAGGAGTAGAGGTGCATCCTGCTTAGGGCTCGCTGAGCCTTGTTGCCCCTCACCCTCTCTTCCCGGGGTGCTCTGGCTCCCCATGATCCAGGGGTAGAGGTGCAACCTGTTTGAGGCTCTTTAAGCCTTGTTGCCCCTCTGCCTCCCTTTCCGGGTTGCTGTCTGGCTCCCCATGTTCCCGGGATTGGGCTTTTCCCACCCTCCTGTCTAACAACCATTTGTTTATAGCATTGCCCACCAACAGCTTATTCTTTGTAGTTTCGGGGAGCACGGCCACGGTGATTTGTCCCTTCGCCCCCTCCCATTCCAACTCCACCTCGGCTGTAGGGTTTTTGTCTTCCTGGCCCAGATAGTTAGTGATGTAAACCTTTTGGGGGCTGTAACATTATTTCGGGATCAAATCCTCTCTGACCATGACCATGTTAGCTCCATTATCAAGTCAGTCCACACAGGGCATGCCATTTACTTTGACTGGTCTGAAGAGGTGTGCGTTTTCTGTGTGAGAGTCTTGGACTGAGTAACAGATATAATCCCCTGTGGGAGTGTCTGTCCTCACTGAGGCCAAGTTAGCTTCAATCTTAGGTCTGCTTTGGTTCTCAGTATTCTCGGAGTTGGGGCAGTTCTTTTTTGTGTCTCCTGTCTTGTTACAGGAACAACAGGTTATTGGATTGGTCTGTGGATTGTGGGAATTGTGTGCTCTTTGGAGTCTGGGTGATCCCTGTCTCCCCCCATTCCCATTCTCGTTTGGTTTCTTCTGGGTCAGGTTTCCCTGCTCAGATTGTGGGGTTTCATGCCCATTCTGCTTCTGGCAAAACCCTTGTTCCTGTTTCCCCCCCATTGTTTGGCTTCCTTTCCCCATAAGCCGAGATAGCATTTGCAATATATTCATCTGCCCTCCTCCCAGTCTGTTTGACATTTGTGATCCCCTGATTAAGCAAGTGTGATTTGAGATTAGGGGTACAATTATTAAGGAATTGCTTGAGGATTACAAGGTCCATTACTTGTTCCTTCGTAGCCTTCCCTTGTGCATCTAACCATTTCACCCCATACCGATTTAACATTTTCCCCATATCTGAATAAGACATACCGTCTCCCCAACATGAGTTGGAACAGGTGGCTGTATATAAATATCTGGGTGTGATTTTCCATGCTAGTGGTAGCTGGGGAATTCATGTAGCCACGGTGCGCAAACAGGCAATAAGGGTAGGGAGAGCAATATGCCGATATTTCAGGGCTAATCGGGGTTGTTTAGTTCTACCAGCTTTGAAGGTGTATAGGGCCAAGTGCCTTGCCCAACTGCTGTATAGTGCCCAACTGTGGGCGTTAGGAAAATCTGCCACTTTGGAGCCGGTGCAGACAATGTTTCTTCGATCACTTTTGGTCTTGCCTAACCATGCACCTTGTTGCGCAGTGCGGCTAGAGTGTGGAGCCCAGCCTAGAGAGACTAGAATCTGGCTTCTAGTAACAGCTTATTGGCTGAAGCTCCATTACGGACTAACTGCTCCTCTGGTGGCCTTAGTTTTACAGGAAAGGACCCATAATGGGTGGGAACAGCAGGTTCAACGGAAGTTAAGTAGTATAGGGCTGTCATCGGATAATTTACTGCTCTTTGGGGTATTTAGGAGCAAGGAGACTGACTCGCCAGAGAATTAACGATGTCAGTATACAGACGGAATTAGCCACTATGCGTGAGAAGGGAACAATGGCAGAACTGATGGACCTATACGAGTTTTCCCAGCTACCTCCATTGTATCTACAATTCCAGCTTCCCCCTCAGGTTTGGAGGTGTGTTACCATGGCATGAATGAATGTTTTTCCAACGGTGTCCACTGAGGATAGTTTCCATGATCGCCCCTTGTCCCTTTGCTTCTGTGGGTGTTCCCCTGGTTTGGTGGGTACTCTGGAACATACCCTCCTATACTGTATTAAAGTCCAGAGCATTAGGGATAATGCTGATGCCTTATATCAAGAAATGTTCCTCTAGACGTGCGGCCACTTTATTACTTGTATTGTTGGAAGGCCAGGAAGAAAAAACTAACTAAAAAAGTGGCCTTTTTTTAATAATGTATTGCGGGCTAGTGGGTAACAGCACAGGCTGGATTAGATTTTGGTATTAGGATCCCTGATCTCGGGTAAGTCGTTTGGTGTGAGGATGGGTGTATTTAGGAGCTGTTTGATTTATGTATTATTAGTTATTTATATGTTACGTTTGTATATATGTATGAATTGCATTTTTTTTCTGGATTTATCTATTTTTCTGTTGGATCTTATGTAATGGAATAGGCTAAACATTAATAAACATTATTATTATTATACCATCTCCCTTCTTAGAGTTGTGTAATTTCTGGCAAAAGGTTTTCGGAGTGATTCTGTACTCCTCAAGAACTGTTTTTTTGAATTCCTCAAAAGTCAGTGCTTGATTTTACTCCAGCTTTCTGTTGTACACATCTCTTGCTTTCTCTGAGATCTTGGTTATCACTAGATTGATCCACAAGTCATCTGGAATCTTTTCACATTGAAATATGTCCTGGGAAATTGTGAAAAATGTATCAATGCATTCACTTTTTTGGTATAGGGGCAGAAGTCTGTCTTCTGTCTTTTTCTTGGTTGCTTCCAGAGGATATTGTGGGCAGGATTCCTGCGTCTTTCTGTGCTTTCAGGAGTGCAAGTTGATGCTGTCTCTTTCTTTCTTTTTCCTCGGCTCTCATTTTCTCCAATTCCAGGTCCTTGTTGGTCTGGTATTGTCTGTCTTTTTCCTTCTCCTCGGCTCTCATTTTCTCAAGTTCGAACTGCATCCACCGTTCTTTTTCCTTTTCCTCTGCTCTCATTTGCTCTAATCTGAGCTCCTGGTCCATTCTTATTCTGGCCATCTCCACTTCATTGTCTGAGCCATGCCCCTGGTTGTCTCCAGGTGTTCCATCTCTTGGTTGCGCGTTAGGTGGAGGGGGGTCTGGAGGGGGTTTTCGCTCTCCCGCTCCAATCCCATCCATTCAATTCGTGCTCATCTCAAATTCTCGTATCAGCTGCCTCAGTTGCTTTTTAGTTTTCCCCTCTACGTGGAGGCGTCTGGCTTGAGCCTTGCTTTCCAATTCTGGCTTTGAGAGCTTGGAGAAATGCTTTGGAAGCCCTATTTGATATCTGTCCCTGACACCCGAAATCAAAACTAAAATAACGAACACAGCGCACTCTGTTCAAAGCTTTGCTTATTCCAGTCTCAGAGCTGAGTTCCAGAAGCGCTGGCAATCTCACTCTCTGCAGATATGGAATTTACTCCCCTCTGAGGATACCAGTCGCCTGGCTATCCTCCTACTTTCTACACATTGGTACACAAGTCTGAGCATAACCCTTCTCACTGGGCGCCACTCTCACGGGTTGGAGGTCCACACACCCACTTTACCGGGTTTGAGTGACTCAGTTTCCCTTGCTTACAGCCCACTTGGATCAGCTTTATCTCTGGCTGATTCTATCCTGAAACAGGGACAACACCTTTGTCACTCAAGGGCCCGATCCTTCCTGTTTACAGACTTTATTCTCTGGGTTCGCAAGAGTTTGGAAACTCAAGTTGCTCAATTTGTGTTCTCCCAATGTCAGACTACAAACACTTCTTCATAAAGATAAGAAGAAAGTTTATTGATTACATAAGCTAGAACAGTTGATACAGAGTGGCTAATCGAAATGAAAAGTAATATAACGCATCCTATTCTATACTGGGTGGATCGCTATATATATATATATATATCTTACCCTANAAGGAGTGCAAACAGCAGGCAGTAGTAGTACCTGCTTATTTTTTTAAAAAGCCATGGTGCTGGTATGGCACTGGTAACTTGGACAGCCCAGGCAAGGGAAAGTGGAGCAAGGCAGATATCCCTCTGGCCTCATGGCGCTAAGCAGCAGGCAGCAGCCGTGTGGCACCCACTTAAAAATCATGACATGGTAGAAAAAAGTAACCCCTATACAGCATGGCCCCTATGGACAGGTCATGATAGGCAAGGCCCCCCCTCCCCACCCCAAAGCCAATTACTTACAGATAAGCAGCGTAGCACACAGTCAAATTCACCAAAGAGAATGGAAAATGGCTGTACAGCCACTTTTATTTTGTTCCTGCCAGCTAATCAAAACCTCTCCTGTCATTTGTCAATTACCAACTGTCCCCTTCCATACCCCCACCACCACCAAATATGGCACTAAGTTTTGTTTCCTAGGTCAGAGAAGATAGTGTCACAGGTTGGAGGTCCGCACCCCCACTTTACCGGGTTTGAGTGACTCAGTTTCCCTCGCTTATAGCCCACTTGAATCAGCTTTCTCTCTGGCTGATTCTATTCTGAAGGAGGGACAACACCTTTGTCACTCAAGGGCCCGATCCTTCCCATTTACAGACTCTTTATTCTCTGGGTTCGCGAGAGTTTGGAAACTTAAGTTGCTCAATTTGTGTTCTCCCAATGTCAGACTACAAACACTTTTCCATAAAGTTTATTGATTACATAAGCTAGAACAGTTGATACAGAGTGGCTAATTGAAATGAAAAGTAATATAACGCATCCTATTCTATACTGGGTGGATCGCTATATAAATCTTTATCAAATAGTTCATGAGCTTGAGGTTTCTCAGTCATTGATGTAGGTGACTGGGTTCTGGTTCTTAGAGAGTTTAAATCAAAGTCCCCTCTCTCAGTTCATGGTTGGCTTGGCTCGGCTCAGCCTTCCTGACTACAAGATGTTAAGTGAGTTCCCAATGGGGTACAACTCTCCTTATATCCTTGGGGTAAACCCCTTGTATCTTCTCAAGGCTTCTAGAATTCCTTTTGTTCCATCAGCTTTCTGTGTCTGCTTACACGTAGGCAATGGCTGCCTGCATTAGCATTTAAATGTCTCTGACTATCAGTCTGGGGTGAATCCACATCTGGCCATTTCCTGGATTTCCCGGTTCTCCTTTCACAGTACATGAATTGAGTTTTACAGGTCTCAATTGTAATATTACATACATGTTGAACCTTTTGCTTTACATATTTATTAGGCTTGTAGTCTACGTGTAGGCTAGTATCACACGTGTGTGATCCTATGTTCCTTCGTGACAGATGGGGTTAACTGTCTGTCACTCCAGCCATGCGCACAATGGCACCAGTATTCGACTGTGTTTTCCTAAGTTTTCCAGGGACCAGCCTTGGTATGCGGAACTTCGGAATTCGGAACTGGGGAATGAAACCCCCGGTGAATTCCCAAGTTTTCCGAGGACCAAGTTTCAGCACTGCTATAAGTATTGTTGGAAAAAAGTAGAGAACTACCACTCAGTGGAAAAAGTTTCTGATGGCAACAATAAGGAAGCCCTTCAGAAATTCTTGTACAGAGGGTTGTAGATCTGCAAGCTATAGGCAAGGACATAATTAGTACATGGAGAGAAATGTCACTGCCTTGATGTGCAGGAGGGTTCAATGATAGCGAGAACTACTGATGAATTAAGATATGGTCATGAAGAATGTGACCAATGATGCCACATACTGCTGAGAACTATCAGGATACGATAACCAGGATCTTAGATATTGCAGTCATAGCCATCAGCGTGAAGTCACAATTGTCAGTCAATTTACACTTTTTCACTGATGTTGGTCATGAAAGCCACATTATTGATTTGCAAAATGCCACTTCCGCTGTAGGTCAAAAGGTGATTCAACCAGCGCCTTCTACAGGAAGGAACAAGTCATTTGCTGTGGCATCTGAACGTGAAGAGTTCCTTGACACTTTCACTGATCTTGGGAAAGTCTTCATACTACAAGACTCGACATACTGTGTGCTCGAGAAATTTGTGCGCCAAGTTTGCTATCTGGAAAATTTCGAAACAAGAAGTTAATGTTGCAATTTGTGATGCTACATCAACACAGCAAAAGCACAAATTACCAGGCTACTACAATGAGACACCCTCTGGATAACAGGATAAATGCTCCTTCCTCTATTTAGAAGAAATAGTGCTGGATGATGAGAAATCCAGCACCAGATAGTATATTGAAGGCAGTGCACTTTAGTTGTCAGCATGTGAAATGTCAAGGAGAGAAGTGTTCCTGACTTGTTGCTGTACTATTCTGCAGAGACTGGTGTAAATGTCAGCTGCTAATGCTGCAGATCAGACTGATGACATGTCTGATGACATCCTGACTTCAAGTAGGATGCTGTGATTTTTCACACTGAGAAATTAAAGTATATTTTCTTTGTACATAATAAAATGCCAACATGATGCTAGAATAGTGTGGCGATAGTCTTGGAAAAACATCTTTCTTTCAGTGTTTCTGCCTTGTCTACTTTTGTTTGAAATTAAAATTTTAATTTGAGATATTAAAACTCACCCTGTATGTATGTGCATGCTAATTTTGCATGAACTAGCTTTGTGTATAGTTTTTCCATAATCTTGTCACTGAAGAAAATATGTTTTCCTATGAAAACACATGTAGTCATCATTATTTTTAAAGAAATTATTCTAAATGCATTTACTCCAACTACTTTGCATAGAGTTTAAGAATCACAAGTATTACTGTTGATTAGGGCTGAATCGAATGGCCATTTTTAATCCTCACACAGCCTGGTGAGGTAGGCTAGGCAGAGAAAATAATGTGACTGGCCCAAGGTCATCCAGTAAGTTTCTGTCCAAGGCAAGATTTGAACTGGGGTCTCCCCTACCTCCTGGTCCAAATACTGTGCACTTATTTATTGGTCGCAGAGGTTTGGCCACGTGCTGTATATTGCACACCAAAATTTTCCTCATCTATGCTGCTATCAGAAATTGAAAAATAATTAGCCCTATCTATAGAGGTAAAATTTATATTTATTTATTTATATTTTTTAATTTATTTAACAATTTTATACCCTGCCCCTTCTGCAAAACAGCTCGGGCAGCTTACACTTTAAAAAGTTTTAAATTAGTTCTTTGTGAAGCACTCTGAATGCCATGGCAGGGGACTTTATATAAAAACAAAGATGGCTGTTATTATAATTTCATCTATAAGTGAAAAGTTTTTTTTTAAAAAAGATATTTTTGTGCATGTTAGAATCATTGTGCACCATGTACCCTGCATAATCTGTATGGTGATTTTTTTCATACATCTGGTTCTATTTCAAACATTCTGAGCCATCTTGCCCGCAAATTAGGCAAACACTGGAAGTTATAGCCATATTTCAACCAGCAGTGTGTGATAATCAGTTGGTGACCTGTATCTTTAAATGTGTCAAGTCAAGTTTATTTTGAGGCATGACCATGGTCATAGCCAAATCATATACATAAAGCATTAAAATATATAAAATATATAAAAAATGGGTATATGTAATAGAAATAAAATGATATATCCAATTAACTCCAACAGGAGCATACAACCTACTCCCTGCCCAGACTAGGTATAAAGGCAAAGCATATAAAACTATAGTTAACCTCCCGTGGGAATGTGATCTGTAGAAATTAAACTATAGAGATTTCAACTTAAGGAAAGCCTGAACCAAAATTTTTGATACTGCATTGGTATAGACGGAGTCTGAATAGGCCAAAAAATAAGAAGCAGCTCTGAGGTTGTTCTTCCTATATATCTGGTCAAAAGTGGCGATAGATATTGTACCCTTAGATCCCAATAAATTTGGCACTCAAAAAGGAGATGTCCCACTGTTTCTACACCCATTTGGTCAAATAGGCACAGGCGTTGGTTAAATGGTATGGCACTCCGGCGCCCTTCCAAGACCATCGTGGGCAAAGCATGTAGTATAGCGAAAAGAAATAATTTAGTCTATAGCGAAGTGAGATGATATCTCCAATAGGTAGTCATTTTCCCTTGAGCTGGAACCAAAGCCCGAAAAGGACCCAATGAGGACTGCAAAGAATAAAATCCCAAGATTAAATCCATGGACTTATTGGTGAAATAATTAGCTTACTCTGCAAAGTAAGTAGTCCGCCTGTTGGTGGAATGGAATGACAACAATAATGGGCCTCATCCAATGGATATGGGAGACTCGCCGTATTGATGAACATGTGGAAATTCTGCCTAGGGACCAAGATTTGAGAGCCACCTTTCATACAGAGGGATTGACCTAGGAGGATTGGCCAGCAGACAGCCTTGGAAGCTAGTATTCAAGAAAGGAAATTTCATCAAAAGAATGGTTGGTTGCCAGATCTGCAGTAAGATTGAGCAGTGGCAGAGCACATTTACTTACACACTGGTCACTGTCCCAGCAAGTCAGTCTAGGTCATACTTGTTTATATCTTTGAGTGATTTTAATCTTTATTAAGATCACTGACAACCATATAGATGCCTGCACAGATTGAGGTTGGTTATTATAGAGGTCTAAGAGCAAGCAGCACTGTGAGCTTTAAGCAATTAACATTTTAACGTTTAGGATTTTGTCATGCTTTGCCCCATCACTGTGACATTTGGCATGGAGGTTCCCTTGGGTAATGGGTTGAATCTGTCCAAGTTAGGTAGGATTCAGTTGAAAAACAAAGACATTGTGGCAGTTCGTTTAGTAGTGGAAATTTTTCTGTGTTTTTGGCAACTTTCTAATTGACCAGATTCCTGGTGTGGTTTTGAGTTTGTTTTGTATGGAGAGGGGACAAAAAATTCAACTCTGGGGTCCTATGTCCACTTTTGTGTATATTCATTACATCTGTTGGGTGGTTTGTATTTTTTGGTGAATTAGTCTATGGGTAGAACACTGAGGGATCATTTCCCTGGGTTGGGTTGAAAGCTTTGATGTCACTTAGCGACTCCTGACTGGTTGTTTGTCCCCCTGATGTCAGCTGTGATGCCCTGGTTTTAGTTAATGGTGGCGGCTGGTTCAGACTCTTCAGTAATGGCAGAGGCAGAGTCACAATGTACAGCCAAACCACCAGAAAATACCTCCTAGCTGTCATTTTATATGTGTGCACTGGCTGGGGGGAGTTTGGAGTTTAAACTCTGATGTAATCAGCAAAAGGTTGCCTCTGGCTGATGCCTCCCCCAGCGATGGATAGGGGATTGCGTGCCTGGATTCCCCCACCCACCCTCCAAGCACAGCCCCACTTCTAGGGGCTGCGAGGGGAGCTGGGTCCACACAGCTCCCACTGTGCAAAGCAGATACTCGATGGTTGTGTGGACATCCGTCAACGCTTGTTCTTAGGAGGAAGATTGTATGAGGATGTCGTCGTTGAGGTATTTATTTATATTATATTTATTTATTTAATATATTTATACCCACCCCTCCTGCAAACAGCTCGGGGAGGTATGGCTGGATCCTGATGCCTTCCTTCCATAGATTTGCAATGAGAGGGATCAGGACCTTTGTTAATGTCCTGGGTGAGGTGGCGAGGCCAAAGGGTAGGACTGTGTATTGCCAGTGTTGTTGGGCGTACGTGAATCTGAGCGATTGCCTGTGTGATGGGAGGATGGGAATGTGAAGGTATGCTTCTTTGAGGTTGAGGGAGGTCAGCCACTTGCCTTGGGTGATTGCTATGCAGATGGATTGAAGGGATTCCATCTTGAACTTTCATACACTTTGACCGATCAGTTGAGGATTTTGAAGTCGAGGACTGCTCGCCATTCCTCTGACTTTTTTGGGACGAGGAACAGGATGGAGTAGAATCCGGATCCCTCGTCGCCAGGTGGCACAGGTTCTATGGCTCCGATGGATTGGAGTCTGGTTATTTTCGTTTGCATCGCGGATTGCTTGTCTGGATTGTTTGAGACCGGTGAGAGACAGTAAGAATTTCAAGGGTATTGATGGCGATGGCGTATCCCCTCTGGATGGTTCGGAGGACCCATGCATCTGCCATGCATCTGCCATGAAGTCCAGCCATCTCTCTGTGAAGAGCTGAAGACTGCCTCCTAGGGTTGCAGAGTCCTGAGGTGGGCAGGCTCCATAGTCACGCGTCTGCTTTGGGGCGTCCAGAGCCCTGTGAGTGCTGGGCTGTGTTTCGTGGTCCCTTCTGCTTGTTCCATCTGGGCTTGTATTTTTGCTGGTTTCCTCTGTGGGTAGAAGGGTCGTCTGGTGCTACCTGCTGGTGAGTATCCTGTACTGAAGGAACGAAAAGGCTTTTTTGAAATCCCAAAGCTTTGTAAAGTTTGCCTTTTGGACTTATCTGCAGCGTCTGTGAGGACCCTGTCCAGGCAGACCCCGAAGAGTTTGGCCCCTTGGAAAGGTCTCCCCACTAGGGTATTTTTGGCTGTGGAGTCCCCTTTCCAGGACCTAAGCCAGAGGCAGCGGCGAGCTGCTACATTGGATGCCACCGCACGAGAAACCCAACAAAAGTTATCAGTGGAAGAGTTTGCTATAAAGGCATAGGTCAACTGGATCCTGGTGGATAGGATCTTTGTCATTTTCATAGAGACCTGAGGATCCCTAGCTCGTTTGATCCAAGTCATAAGGGATCTTGAGAAGTATGAAGTGACAGTGGCCAAAATTCTTCCTTACGCTACTCTCTATTCCCTTGTCAGTAGGGTCCCTGGGATAGCACTCACCCTCTGTGGGGAAAACAGAGTTTCTAGCGAGGGATGCTGATACGGCATCCATTTTAGGGATGGCGAGGAGGGTCTCCTTTCTCTTAGTGAGCATGTAGTGGGATTCCTGTGTTTTATTAATCCTCCGAGCCTTGTTGGGGAGCTGCCATTCCTTTTTGATAATTTTCTCGTAAGCCTTATCTAGAATCATCCCTGTCTCTAGCTCTAGCTCATGTAATATATTCTCTCTCCTCCTCCTCTTCAGAGTAGTCTGAGAAGTTGTGCTTTTCTTTTTTCTTCCTGAGGTGAAGAGCCTTCACAACCAGTTTGAATATCTGGTCTTTGTATTTACTGGGGAACTGCCTGTCTGAGTCAGAGGAGGCTTCAATCCCCGGCTCCTCTATCTCGATCTCTTCCTCAGAGGGTTCGTGATTCCCTGAGGCATGGGACTCTGACGCCTCCTCCTCCTCCCCTTCACTGGCTGCTCTGGGGGGAGCCTTTTTTCTTTCCCCTAGCTGAAGACTCTTCCTCTTCAGGGGAGTGGAGAGACCTCATCTCCTCAGAGGCTGACCCTGAAGAGGAGGGGGAGTCCAAGGGTCTAGAAGCCTTGCATTGCTTTTTGGGCAGGGGGAGCTTCCCTTTGCCAGCACCCTTGGAGCAACCCTTGTAGGGGCAGACTTTCTTGGGCTTAATAGGAGATCTTTTCACTTGTTGCGCTTTAATCCCCATAAGATCTCAAGGACCTCCATGTGAAGATCTGGGGATAGGGCATGCAGGGGGCTTACACAGTTGGTGTGGGCATCTGGTCCGTTGCTGCGCCCGTGTCTGCTGCCGCTGCCACCATCCTCCTGGTGGTGGCCATCTCGTGCTGGTTGCTGCTCCTTTTAGTTTCATTTTCCCTGCCGCCACTTGTCTGGGAGGCCTGGAGGGAAGAAGCAAGCTGGGGTCTCGCCTGCTGCTGTGTGTCGGGCTACAGCCAGCAGCAGGTTTTGTTTCTACCTTGCGCTTGGGCGGGGAAGGGGAGAGAGCTGGCTCAATTGCTGTTGCGCTCAGGCTGCGAGTCCTCCTGGGGCTGGAGAGAGTGATCTGTTGTGCCGCCGGGCCCCCTCCCGTTGGGGGTTAGGGGTCAGGGACTCGCCTGGAGACCGCGCTCTGGTGGATGGAGGCTCTGCTGCCGCTGGGGAGGCCGGTCTCCTTTTTGGCCCTTTTGGGCTCTAGTGGGGGACTGCTATGTCTGCTCTGTGGGGCCCCCATGCTGCAATCCTCCTATCCCTTCCTAAAGAAGGGTGGTGAACAGGGAGGGAATTCCTCCCTCCCTGACACCTGGAGGCTTTACTGAAGGTTTTCCTGGCTGCCCGTAGTCCTTCTGCGAGGAGGCAGCTAGCCTGCATCCTAACTGTGTGGAGGCAGACAAACTGGAGCTAAGGGGCTAGATCCCCACTGAGCATGCTCCGGGGGGGGAAAAAACAGGAAGTCTGCCTCCTACTGTCTGTGGCAGGGATCTAACCCTACAGTTTTTACTGGCCGTCCAGGAGGATCTCCTGGGAGAAGATTACATCCTCCTAGCAGTACCCATGAAAGATTTTGCATGAGTTTGACCTCAATTAAAAAGCTTATATATAAGTTTAAATCAGTGCATAGACCAGCTCTAAATCATACTATACCCTGAATAATTTCATATAACCTCAATTAGAAACAAAAATACAGCTCTGAATAAATACCTGCCAAAGGCAGGGCTGGCCCGCCACCGGTGCCCAGGCACATGGCCCTGAAGCAACCTCCGAGGGAGAAGCCCCGCACCTGGAGTCAGACCCCACAGTTTAAATCCCCCCCCCACCCCCATTGGTAGCAAAGCCCGGGCGGCCACCTGTGCTGGCTTGGTTTCCCCCCCCACCCCCGCCCTGGATCCCCCCT
>QEPC01007453.1:862744-887359 GCA_003113815.1 Sphenodon punctatus
CCCCCCCCCCCTCCTGTGCTGTCTCCCCCTCCACCACCACCACCGCCAGTGCCCCTGCCTCCCCCTCACCCCTCGCTCTCTCCTCCGCCACCACTCTCTTCCTCCTCCTCCCTCCTTGCTCCATCCCGCTACGTTAACCAGCCACTTTTTCCCCTTTAAATCTCCCTCTGGTGAGTGTGTTGATGCCAGTTGCCTGGCAGCGCCGTTACGTGCATTGCCCACGCCTGGGGATCATTTCCTTTGATCCCGGGCGGTGTCTGGTGTCCAGACGTTACTTTCTGTTGATCACGGGTGGGGATCTCATTGACCACGCGTCCATGGGAACTGGTGCGGCTAGCCCGAGAAGCGTGGTTGAAATTGACCCCATGTGAGTATTGAGCGTGGTAAACATCTGGTGCGCGCCAAACAGACGTTCAGGGCTCTTTGGCCCTGCCGCGGGGTTGAGTGTGGTTCACTGTGGTTGAGCGTGATCTCGTAACGTTTGAAAACACCCATAGTCTCCTTGAATACTCTGCCTTTTATCTATAAATTCCTTGTAGGCACTGATGTTTATAGTAATCATCTTCCCTTACATCTTCTTTTGAATCAGGTTGTTTTTACAGGGATCCAGGACTTGGGTACTCATTGTTTGTCAGCTGTATCTCCCTCTGGCTATTATCTGATGAAACCCTGGGATGGTTCTCTTGAGCTTCAGTTAGAAGCTGCTATTCGTTCCCCGGAAGGTACACATTTTTTGCAGCAAATTCTGAGCACTTCTAAAAACCTGTGGTTTTTGTACAGTTCTGTGAATTTTTACATCCCTTATTAGAAAGGGAACCTTCGGTATCCTACTCTAATGTTCAGTCTCATCACCATTCTTTTTGGTACAATGCAGAATGTAAGAAACTAAAAAAAAGAGATACAGTATAGCTATAGGGTTTTTCAGGCACAGGGCAGCTCCAAGCTTCCTATGATCTTAAAAGACAATATAGGAAACTTGTTAAGGAAAAGAAAAATGCTTATAATACTGGGAAATGGTGGTGGTGGGTGTGGAAGCTGTGGGGAGAGAAGGGGCTGTTTCTTTGTTGACCTGGGACCTACCTGCCACTCACTGGAGTTCCCTCCCTTCCAATCGGGTATATAGCCAGGGCCTGGGGCCCTTTGGGCACCAGCCCGTGGGCGTCAGCCGAAGGGCAACACTAAAGGGTGTTGCCCGTTGGTGGGGCCGTGCGTGGGCGCCCCCCTCCCCATCTTGCGCTTGGACAGACTGACAGTACGGAGGAGTGGAAGGAGCCCACCCCCTAGACTGTTTGTCCACGGGGTGGCTAGCGGACCCTACTGCCAGCAACCCAGGCTGAAGGAGAGGAGGTGCAGCTGTTGGGGGCGTGGCCGGCAAGTGCACCCATACCCGGGCCCCAGGAAAAGACACAGTGACTCCCTGCGTGTGTGGCGACAGGTATTGATGGGGCGTGGGAGAGTCCCTTGCCAAAGGTCCATTTTAATATACTCGGATTTGCCGTGTCATGGCAGGGAAAGCAGTCGCAAACACTCTCAGGAAGCCCTCGCAGACTGTGTCAGCCCCATGCACCACTCGAGTCAAACAACGGAAGCTCGAGAACTTCTATGCCTTGCGGTCCAAAGCCCAACCTCCCTTGTGTGAAAGCCCAGAAATTGCTCCTGCGCCAACATCGGGGCTACCTGACCCATTAGGGTTGGCTGAACTAGGAGGGGACCCAGGGCTTTTATCTTTAGAATTAGCCTCTTTAGATCCCTATCTAGCCCAGGAGGCGGACTTGTCTGTTTCAAATAGCGATATTTCAACAGCTTCGGGCCCTCCCCTCCGTGACCTGATTGGTAAACAGACCCAGATAATGGGGGAACAGTCCAGGGACTTGTTTGCTACATTGGAGGAGATTGTTATCCTCCTGGGAAAACAGCATAAAGTTTTATTGGGTATATAATATTTAATTGTGGGATGCAAGCTTTTTAATTCGAAGTTGGGCAGGGGGATTCCCCCCAACCAGCCCACAATACTGTTAATGAGGGGCAACCATCTGGCTCTGGCAAGGGCGGAAACCAGGCCACCAGCAACTTTATGGCCCAGACCACCACCCTGGAAGTTTGGCGGCCTACCACCTTGGTCCCTGTTATTGGTGCCATGGCCTTCAGAGTTCGGCCTTGCCAAATGGAGTCTTTCCTTTGTGGAAGTCCAAGTGCTCCCACTTGGACTTCCACAAAGGAAAGACTCCATCTAGAATCTATCCTGGGCTGGATACCCCAAGGTGCTATTAACTCGATTCAAGTGCTTCCATCCTACAGGCATTTGCAAAGCCTTGTTGTTTATTTTTCTTTGCCCCACTTTGCAGACAAGATTCTACCGCAGACTTACTTATTTTCCACCTGGGGAATAGACGTGGGAGTAGTTCTAAAGGACTTAAATGTCCAGCCTCTGGTTTCCTCTCCAACTACCATCAAATCAACCTTCTCGCCGCCAATCTTATCCCAATCAGGCACTGCTGGTAATCCTAGGGTATCAACTAGTCCTAAAGAAACAGACTCCCAGATGGAATCAAAATGTCCATGTGTCCGGCAGTTGGTTCCCCTATCAATCACTACTAGACTGGGTTCTTCCTCCCCAATTCAATCCCAACTAAGTAGTGCCGGTACCCTTAAGACATTAACTAGCCCTATATCCCCAGATGAAATTATTCCATTAGACGCAGACCATCCAGGAGAGGCTACTCAAGCTTGCAGGGGGTCTTGACAGGCATGTGAAAGCCTTATTGGAAACATTAACTTCGGAACCTGTGGACCCAAGATCTCTCAGGCTTCCACATGAATTCTGCGAGGCACCTCTTAGCCAGGATTCCAATATCTTGGGCTCCCTAGCAGACCCCCTTCCAATTTCATCAAATGAGCCCCTTTTACGACCATCTTTAGCAAATTTGCAGCAGTTACCAGCCCAGCAAGTAGGGTTTTTGGATAAACATCTCCACTGCTGTATGCCATCCAGCCAGGTCACACCTTCTTTCCAACAGACTCCCTTATGATTGGGGGTTGGCCCTGACCATGTGCTCTATAAAATAGCCTCTTGGAACATAGCAGGTTGGAGTGCAAGGCTAAGAGATCCAGCCTTTGTTCAGCATGTAAGAAACTTTCATATTCTATGCCTCCAGGAAACTTCGGCAAATTCCCCCCTTGACCTCCCTATGGAATTATCCCAATTTACTTCCTTTTCACTTCCAGCGATTTCTCTAGCTACCAGGGGCCAACCATGTGATGGGTTGGCCTGCTTAGTGCGCGATGGCATAATTGAAGTTCTAGAACATCCACCTTTCCTGCTAGGGTTGGTCATGGGTTGTAACAAATGGATTGGTATTATCCTAAGTATCTATAATCTGCCGCAGCATACTAAACTACATGATCCCTCAGTGTGGGTCAACCTAGAACTGATAATTGAGAATCTGAGTAAGATATACCCTGGTAGCTCTTTGATAGTTCTTGGCGACTTTAATGCCAGACTTGGATCCTGTGACCTGGATTTGATAGCGCATTGTCTCACCTTCTAGTTCCCGCTTGTATCCCCCCTTACTCCTAGGAAATCATGGGATTAAGCCATTAGCAAGACAGGGATAAAACTGGCTAACCTGATAGTCCAGTGCAACTTGTCCATCCTGAATGGGTCGTGTTATGGGGATACCCGGAGAGAATTTACTTTCCTGGGACCCAGTAGTTCGAGCACTCTCAATTTTGCACTGGTCACTTTTGACACCTTGCCTTTCCTTCAGGATTTTGAGGTGGGCCAGGTCCTTTCAAGTGACCATCTTCCCCTACAGCTTACTTTCCACTTCCCTGGGCCCTTTGCCATGTGTACAGGTCACTACCTCACTACATGGTCTAGCACAACGCTTTTGTGCCCTGGGTTGGGGGCAGCTTGCCCTACCTGTAATCGAAAGTTGGATGGGTGAGGATGAGTTTAAGAACAGTTTAAGAACAGTTGGACCAAGGGGTGAGCGAGGCCTTCAAAGCTCTCATGCAGCAATTGTCTCAGATTATCCTTATCGAGCCTTCTTACACTTCTAAACAAAAACCCCTAGCAAACCAAGTGTGGTATGACGGGGAGTGCTCCAGAGCTAAAGGTTTAGTTAAATCAATTTATAGAGCCTATCGTCAGGGTCAGCATTCCCAACTACCAGCCCATTATTTCCAGGCTAAACGTGGATATCAGGCACTTATAACAAGGAAAAAGCAAGAATTTTTCCAGCTAGACTGACCTCTGTATTAGAGGCCGCCCAGTCAGGGAATTCTCGGCTATTCTGGAGGTTATTGAATGTTGGCAGGAAAGCATCTATTGGGAGGACTCCCTCTTCTATTCCCGCCCAGGTCTGGGCAAACTACTTTAACCAACTTTACACACACCCTGCAACAGCTGCCCCCATAGAATTAGTTTTATCAGAATGGCCTCCGGTGCTAGACCAGGAGGTAGCCGATCTAATAGACTCATGCAGGAGTAATAAGGCCCCTAGTAGAGATTTAGTTTCAGCGGATCTACTAAAGTACTACAAAAAATGGTGGGTACCCATGCTCGCAGTTCTCTTCTCTTCAATAAACCAGACAGGTCTGTGCCATCTTCATGGAAACTCGCTATAGTAATCCCCATTCATAAAAAGGGATAGTTATTGAAGCCTGCATATTATAGGCCTATTAGTTTGTTATGTGTCATAAGCAAAATCTACGCCAAATATCTGTTGGGCAAGCTAATAGCTTGGGTGGAAGCATCAAAGCGAATTCATTTAGAGCAGGCAGGCTTTCAAGAGGCTAGGTCAGTTATCGACCACTGTATTATCCTTTCCCATATAATGCAGAAATATAGGAGTACCAATGGATGATTTTTTGTTGCCTTTCTTGACCTCAGGATGGCTTTTGACCTGGTAGATAGAGCCCTTCTTTGGAGCAAACTGGGTAGATCTTCAATCGATCATCGATTGTTATTTCTAATCCAGTCCCTCTATTCGGACTCTAAGTTAGTTGTAAAACTAGGCCTATGTGGTCATGTTTCAGATGAGGTCGATGTTTCTCGGGGTGTAAGGCGGGGGTGTGTACTAGCCCCTGCACTCTTTAATATATTCTTTAACGATGTTATCCCCCTCATAGCACAATCTTCTTTTTTTCCTCCTTGTCTTGCTAATCGATATGTTGGGTGTCTGTTGTTTGCAGACGACCTGGTTCTCTTGTCGTAAACTCGGGTGGGCCTAAAGAGGCAATTGGAGGCAATTTCCCGTTACTGCCTGGCAAATAACCTAGAAATTAACTATCCAAAGTCTAAAGTGATGTGCTAAAATATTTAGGAACAACAAATTCTCATGGTCCATTGGAGGGAACCCAATTGAGCAGGTCAAAGAGTTCAGGTACTTGGGCATGCTGTTCCATCATTCGGGGAGTTGGAAACTCCACATTAAGTATGAATGCCTAAATGCCAAAAGGTCTGCCTTTGCTGTTAGGAATTTTTTTGCGCAATCTGGGAAGATCGCTTATCAAATGGCATTACACTAATTTAATAGTAAAACATCAGCGCAATTTCTCTTTGGGGCCGAATTATGGGCACCTTTCGTAGTGCCAGATCATAACAAAATACAATCTAGCTTTCTGAGAAATTTGCTTAGAGCCCCAAGAGCAGTTATTCATATTGAATTAGGCCAGAGACGATGGTCGACCAGGGTTTGGGAACTGGCACATAGGAAGTGGATTAAAATCCAAGACCGAGATACTAGGGGTCTTTTTCCCTTTCTCTTGGACAATTCATTCAAGAGTAAATGGTTATTGGAGATAGCCCCATGGAAGTCAAATGGGACTCTATCAAGGATATATCTGCTATCCAAGGGTACTCTCCCTGCTTTGGCCGAAGCTAGGATATGGTGGCAGGATTTGGATCTTCAGGAAGAATGGGGAAAGGTGCATCTCTCAACCCACCTGAGCCATTATGTCACTTTGGCTCCTGTAAAAGATACCTTGGCCCAATATCTGATTGCAGATATTATGGCAAGAGGTAAATGGTTAATCATGGCAGCTAGATTCAATGCACTGCCATCAAAGCTTTTGGAGGGACGCTTCAACCAAACCCCTATAATGCAGAGGCTGTATCCGTATGACCAACAGGAATGCAAATCCACAAGCCATATATTCTTTAAGTGCCGCCTCTATGATAGGTTGCGGGCTGAGTTCTTGCAATCGTTTTTAAATCGCCACCAGGGCTGGACAGACGATTACATGAGGGATAAACTCTTGGGGGATTAGAGCCAGGAATCGATCCAAACAGTTGCTAAATTTTTGATTGCCGCTTTTGTAAGACGTAAGCAGTTTCTGGACTATATTCCAGGCTCATCCCCATTGTGACCTAGTCGTACCATCGGTCAATTATACTGTCTTGGGGTATTTACGGTATTTAAGGTAACAACAGGGCATTTGGGTCTCGCTTCGATGTAGCCCAATGGGTGTCATTTGAATCAGGGTCTGAATACTGGCGAAATAGAAAATTCCTAAATTGGTAGTCTTTTGCTACCTTTTACCTTGCATTACTGTGTATTATTTTGTTGTATGTTTATGACTATGGTTTTGTGCCTGTCAAATAAATTGTTTACTACTACTACTGGGAAATGGTATAAGCTAGAGGCAGCTGCATTAGAAGGTGATTCGGTATCCTTTTGGAAATTTATTAATGGATCCTTAAGGGGCGAAAGATATTTGGGGTTCTTTCCTATACTTAAATCGTCTTGGGAGGTTTATTTTACACAACTATTCCCTTGTTCACCAGAGACTCGATTGGTTGAGTCCTTCCCTTTAGACCTTCCTCTTTGGCCTGAGATTACGCCTGAAGTTGTTTGGTTGATAGAATCATGTAAGAACAAGAAGGCCCCTGGGGCGGACTTGATCTCTGCTGAATTTATCAAGAAGTATAAAGATTGGTGGGTACCCTTATTAGTAGCTTTATTTAATGCTATAAATAGAACTAGTCTAAACCCTACCAATTGGGAAAATGCAATAGTTATTCCAGTCTTTAAGAAGGGAGACCATGCCAATCCGTGTAACTATGGACCTATCAGTCTTCTAAGTGTTACGGTCAAACTATATGCAAAGTATTTGTTTAGTCAGCTCATTTTTTGGATTAAGACACACAATATCATCTATCCTGAACAAGCAGGATTTCAGGCAGGTAGATCCACTGTAGATCATGGATTGGTGCTTTATCATCTTATACAGAAGTATACACATTACCATCGCAGACTGTTTGTAGCTTTTGTGGATTTTCATTCTGCTTTTGATCTTATAGATAGGGAACTTTTGTGGAGAAAATGGGTAAAACTTAATATAGACTCTTTATTTGATTAAAGCTTTGTATGCCAATTCTACACTAGCTGTTAAATATAATGATGCAGGGCATTTATCTAAAACAATCTCCATCTCAACTGGAGTTTGGCAAATTTGTATATTAGCCCCTACACTTTTCAATCTTTTCCTTAATTACTTAATACCTGTTATGGCATCATCCTGATTTTTTTCCACCTAAGCTATCTGCACATCATATAGGATGTTTATTCTATGCTGACGATGCTATAATTTGATCACAAACCAGACTTGGCCTTAACAGACAATTAGTGGCTTTGGCCGAATACTGTCAGCTAAACCATCTGATAATTAATTATGACAAGACAAAAATTGTAGTATTAACTCAGCAACAGAATAAGTATAATTGGTATATTGGAAAGCATGAAATATCTCAAGTTAAAGTGTATAAATATCTAGGTATTAATTTCCATTCCTCTGGGTATGCCTCACTTTTCTGCAGCTCAGACCTGGGCCAAAGGGCCTTCAATGGCTACTTTTCCAGTTTTTAAAGCACAAATCAAGTGGTAATATGGACCTTGCATTGAGGGTATTCAATGCTAAAGTTACACCTCAAGTGCTTTATGGGGCAGCCCTTTGGGCTGTTGCATTTATTTCAAAGCTTAGCACTATCCAAGCACAATTTCTTCGCGCCCTTATTAAGGCTCCTCGTAGCGTGCCTTCAACTGGCTTGAGTTTGGACAAACTTTATTTGAGTGCCTTATTTGGAAGCAGGCACTGCACCTATGGCTGAAAACTGCTTTCCCCCCAACCGATGGCCTATTTGTTTATTTGAATCAGGATCCATGTGTTAACTTTTAGCAGCAAGAGGCAAAGCGCAAACTGCAAATGTTAGGATTTTCTCCCTCATATTTTTTGAATAAACCTTTTATAATGGCTAAGAATGAAATTTCTCAAAGATTGGAGGATGTGGCCAGGTAATCGGCTATGGCAGCGGTGTCTGGTTAGGACTCATTGGAGAGATATCATGCTAGAGTCCCGCCAATTGGTACTAAAGCCCCTTTGTTTAATTATCTATCATGTTTCAGAAATCTTTATTTGCTTTTTTTGTGCAAGAATTAATGCTCTTCCTACTAAAGTGTTGGAAGGCCGAGTCCTGAATATTCCTCTCTCTTTGCAGCTCTGTCCTTTTGATAATCTGGAAACAGTCTACAAGTCATATTTTGCTACACTGTAGATTATATGATATAAGGCTACAGTTATTGGAGCCCATTCTGAAGGGTTACCCAGGTAGAGCTCCTTCTGAGCTCTTACATATTCTTTTAACAGATTCTTCTAAAATTGTGTGTGAGGCGGTGGCAAAGTTTGACTTTGGCCTTTTCAAAGAGGCGCGAATTTATCTACTTCTTAGGTACTGGTGATAACATTGGAAATTAAGAATTTTCAGTTTTTATAATTTTTAGTACAAAGGATTTATTGTACATAGATCGTTTGCTTTTCAAATGTCAGATTATTATGGTTGGAATTTTGAGTTGTATGTGTTTTCTTTTGTACAATGATGTTCCTTTTGAGCATATTTGTGGCAATGACCATTGGTCACACCTAATAAAGAACGATTTTATTTTAGTTGAATAAATAAATAAAACAGTGCCTGAATGGTCCCCATAGGTAACAGATACTTTTAGCTGTACAGAAATACATACGCTGCAGCTGGTCAGCAGAGTGCAAGCGATTAGCAAGGACATGCGCACATCCCCACACCCATGTTGGAGTGCCTCCTCACCTCCCAACAGCCAGCCAGATGAAAGCCCCTCTCCTCTTGACTTAGATGGAAGACAGAACTAACTTTTACTACAACAAATCATTTCTATAGCACTACTGGGCGTACACAGTACTTTACAATTACATATAATTTTTTTAGACAAGTCCCTGCCCAGTGGACTTACAATCGAAGATGGGCATGTGCAAGGGAAACACAGGGAAAAACTAGTCACAAATGGGTTAAAACATAATGTCACCATGTCCTGATCAAACCAGCAGAGTTACAGCAGAAAAAAGCCCTCAGTTCTGACACTCTCTTGGCAGAGGTGGGTGCAGCCTCTATCTTGGCACTGGGCCCCCTCCTCTCTCTGTCACAACCGCCGGGGGGGGGGGGACATAATCAAATGTCCCCTCCCCCCCTTAACCTTTCTTCCCAAAGATGACCTCTCACCCAGAGGGGGAGGGAATGGAGGGGCAAGCAGGCAAAAGAAAGAAGAGAAAAGAGGAATGGGGGGAGTAAACAAAGGTTTAAGGCTCAGCTCTCCAGGAATCCTTTAAAAGGGCAACAAAGGTCATAAATGAGAGGAAAGAAGAGAGAAAAAAGAAAAATAAGTATCCAAAAAAAGCAGCAGAAACCCTTTCAGTGCTGTCAGATGAAGTGAACAGAGGAGTTTCCCTCCATGTGCAGGGACTGCTATTCTATTGGAGATCCTGTCTATTGTCCTTGATGGAAGGGTTAATTCACAATGTAGGCTGTCCATTGAGGAAGGAAGAGGGAACTTCCCATTGCTATTATCAAATGTTCATAGAAAATCTGAGTTGCTTCCAAAGTTTAAATCGTATTTTTAAGTTTATCAATACCTTGTACCATTGAAAAGTGACAATTTTTTAAAAACAACCTTAACTTTGATCACATAACAGTTTCACTGTAATACACAGAAAAATCTTTAACGATCATGTTTTCTGTGGAAAAATAATTTCCATGTCAATGCCATGTGATAAAACTACTAAGAAATAAAGGGTAGCTGGGTGAAGGGTTTTTAATGTTTTTATTGGCAAAACCAATGGGAAAATGTGCGAGTTTATTATTCAACTGTGTCCGCCCCTACCCCTTTTCTTTCCTATAGATATAACATAATTGAAATTCCAAGCTAAAATTCCAGCTACCGAAAGAGGCCTCCGTTTGCCCAGAAATATGTACACACTTTGGAGAGGCCTGCGTTAAAGTTACGTAGGCTTGTCGCATAGAAACCTTTAGATACGTAAAAACTAAAACAAGCCACTGAACTGCTGAATAATTGCTAACCGAGATTGAACCCAATAGCTGCTTTGAATAATCCAGATTTTAAACTTCACTACACAAAGCATATCTGTAGTGAGACAAGTGAAATCTCCATGGTAATGCAGCTCTACATCACATCAGACTGAATGAAATCCAGGGCTGGCACATTCACAACATAGTGGCAAATTTCCAGAAGTACAAAATTGACATCAGCAGCTTGCATAATCCTTTCTTAATTCTGCTTTATAAACAAACCGTGGGTGTTTTTTCTGTTCAAACTGTGTTACTTTTTATCAGTGGGTAGACCACACACAACGACACCACGTACAGTAAACCAGATCCTAGCAGTTATGTTTTTTCTCATGTAACTGGAACACAGAGAATATTCACTGAAGTTAGAGACAAGCAGCTCCTCCCTGCACCAGTATTATCTACTTGATCTGTGTCTTCACTGTGGCCACAATTTCTCCTTCATTTATAGTCCCTTTCTCAGGCAATAGCTCATGCATATCTGCTCACTACACAGGTGATTATGGGCAGAGGAAATTTGGCCTCTTATGTCATGCAATGTGGTACTATACTGTCTTGGGGGTATGAGAGAACCAGAATTCAAACTCTTGCTCCAAGACTCTTAAACATGTTAATATCAATGCTGTCTGTACTACCTCAACACATCTTTGAGGCTGTGTTGTGGTTGGGTAATTTTGAGCATTACTCCTCCACAGTGTTACAGACTAGGGACATCATCAAGGCAGGAAATAGCAAGCATAGCCATGCCTCCCTATTGTTTCCAGTTCCAGTATTTAATGGAGTCTGACCCTGCTCACTATGATCTGGAAGCAAACTACCAATAGCTCCTACTGTCCTCATTCTTTCCATTCTCCCCAGCCCAAATGAAAACATACAGGAAAAACTGTCCCCTACTCCCTGCTCTGTCCAGGTTCAGCATTGCCCACAACCTGCAGAGGAAGAGGATTGGGGCTGAAAGACCAAGGCAAAGTGTGAGCGCATAAAGCCTAAGTTGTAAACAAGCACAATAGACTAGTCAGAAATCTAAAAAATGTGCTTCTTTAAGGAGGTTCAGGCATTTGTGTTGTAAACATTGGTAGAGTTTGAAGTATTACCACATTTTTTTTATGTTTATGAAACGTAACACTTAACAATGAACACTTATTTCAGCATTATCTGAGGTTGATGTACCCAATTCTGCATCTGACAGGTGTACATGTAACTTATATGCCAAATAGGCAGTATCTCTTTAAGAGGGTTGGTGTTGATGCAGAGGGGTACACTCTTTGCCACTACCTTGAGGCAGACATAGGGTTGCAGAACCTACAGCCTTCAACAAGTAGTACCCTCAGGACCCAGATGTCATGGAGGAACTTTTGTCTGCTGTGGTTATAGAAGGAAAGTCACCACCCGAGTCAACAACAAACTAAAAAGGAGTGGTTTCAACAAATTTTATTTTATTTTCATAGATTTTTACCCCGCCCCTCCTGCCATGCAGCTCGGGGCGGCTTCCAGAACACTAAAATACAATAAATGAATCAACAGATTACAATCCCACAGCAGTACAAGCCATTGCTACAGATATGGCATTCTTCATCAAGTGACAGTGATGCAGCAATAAAAACGGCTGAACACACTTCAAGCTCGCCTGGCCCCAAGCCTGTTGGTATTTCTACGACAGTGTAAAACTTGGCTGTTCGCCCAGGCCTTTGGGGAGGGGGGGAAGGGTTTAGGGGATTTTTATCTCCCCTGCCCTATTATTGATTATTGATTTTTGTATCCCGGGCCCTGTTCTTAATATTTTTAATATTTGAGATTGTGTTTTTATATGTTTTAAATTGTTTTATATTGATTTTATTGTTGGAAGCCGCCCCGAGCTGTGTTCAGGAGGGGTGGGGTATAAATTAAATAAATAAATAAATAAAATCAAGCAATCAGTAGAGTTAATCCAGAAGTGACAAATATTGGTTACATGCCTATCATCCAAGCACCAGCCCATGAGCTTGACATACTAAATACAGTTGTCCATAGATGTAGACATGTGGCAACATCACTCAGTCAGCATCACATTGTGCTTACAGTTGATGAGGCATTGTTCTGTAAACTCATGGAGCTGAAGTGGGCAAAAAAAGAATATCAAGATTTTCTGATTGTCAGGATTCATGGTCTCCACACATCCATGAACCTTCGGAAAGTCATAGGGAAACATGTCCAGTCTTCTGGACTACTGGAGGCATGGGTTGAAAGAAAAATGCTAGAGCCTAGAACAACAGAGCAGGTAATGACTGGGAAGTCCTATGCCAGAGAAATGAGCATACACAAGATAACCTCACAGGCCAGGTGGTGAATTTTCATTCCACAGCTGTGAGAACCACAACCTGAGGAAAGACAGAGGAGAATTCTCACAGCAATGATGTGGAGGGCCTGATCACCCTGCTTGCTTCCTACGTTAAACATTGTGGCGGTAGTGTAAGCGACTATGTCCTCATCTCCCCATCAAATTTGTTGATGGTTTCAAGGTGGGCTTCCGTGTAGAAAGCGATCATATTTTTAGTTTAAGGAAGGAAAGGTTACCTTCTCTTTCCTGTGATGATGAGTAGAACAAAGGTAGGTGCAGAATTAAATGGTCTCCAGTGGTAAATGACCAAGTTAAGACCTTATTTTTTTCAGAAGCTGCTCTTGAGCAGAGATTTATGTTAGGGGGGGTAGATAGCATTCATATGGCTCTCGAAGCATAGGGTCAGTCGAGGCTGAGCACCTTGTTGTCTATTGGGACCAATGGAAATCATAAAAAGATCCCTCGTATTCTGGACTGGTGGGATGAGGAGTGTGCTCAGGCTAAAAGAATCTTGAGGAATGAAGTCCGTCTCTTTAAAACAAATAGAAGTTATATGAATGGATCCCTCTATTACAAGCCAACGAAACAGTATAAACTGTTATTAGCGGAGAAGAAAGTCATTTTCCATAAAGAGCAATGGAACTCCTTGTTAGCAGTGTCCGAGAAAAAGGACTCTCGTGATTTCTGGAAAATAGTAAACCGCTTTTGGAATGCAGGTTCCTTGTATGTGGAACCTAAAATAAGTAATTCTGCCTGGATGGAGCATTTTGCAAATCTTTTCAATGATCCTTCCTCCTTTGTTTAGACTGCTGTTAGCAACAAATGCCTCCACCCTCCACCCCCAATATGGCAACTGTTACCATTAAAGTAGTGCGGGAGGCCATCGGTTCCTTGAAAAACAGGAAGACCTCAGGTCCTGATTTTGCCCCTGGGGAGGTCTTCAAATGTTTCCCTGACTGGTGGGAAGTAGCACTGGCAAATCTTTTTACGTTGATAAACACCACAGGCATGGTACCTCCACTCTGGAAAGTGGGGGTTATAGTGCCTATCTATAAGGTAGGTGACCGTGCTTGCCCTAAAAACTATAGGCCAATTAGCCTCTTGTGTATTATTTCTAAGATTTACTATAAACTACTTTTGGGTAGGCTGACTAAATGGATGACTGAAAATAACATCCTGGCGGATGAGCAGGCCGGGTTCCAGAGTTCCAAAAGCACAATGGATCAGTTTTGTGCTTTCTCATTTAATTGAAAAATTTAAAACAAAGCGGGTCAAGCTTTATGCAGTGTTTATTGATTTCACTGCAGCTTTTGATCTCATTAATAGGGAAAGATTGTGGGGTAAACTTAGTGAGTTGTCAATAGACAGATGTCTACTATACTTAATAGCATCTCCGTATATGGATATAATGATGGTCCACATAAGCCTTAGAGGCACCCTGACTGTCCCAATCTCAACCACTCGAGGGGTTAGACGGGTTGCCTGTTAGCCCCTATTTTGTTCAATCTTTACATTAATCATTTATTGATTAAATTTCAAAACAATTATAAATATATGGCACCTAAAATAAGGAACCAACGGATATCAATAAAGATGTATGAAGATTATACGGTTTTGTTATCTTTCTGTAGATTAGGGCTTATCCAATTAATGGATGACTTTGGTGCTGAGTGCCCGAGGGAGGAGTTGGTTATCAATTATTCAAAAAGAAAGGTGATTTTTTTTCAAGGCGTTCTAGGCCCGAATCGTGGTTTCTGAACAAAAATAAATTAGAACAGGTTCGAATATTCAAATATCTCGGGGTGATTTTCAACTTCAACGGTACCTGGTCCTCGCATTTGAGATCTATAACGCAATCAGCTATCTCATCCACTGTACTGCTCTCACAGTTCCTTGGAACCAGGGGTGGAAACCTAGTGGGACCAGCTCTCAAGATCTTTCAGATGAAATTGATCCCACAAATAAGTTTTGGTGCCCAGATATTGGGCCACAGTAAAATGGTCACTTATTTCTTGGAGCCTTTACAAAATAAATTTTTACATAGCCTTTTAGAAGTCCCGAGGGTTACATCTCCCGCTATTTTAAGACTGGAGACAGGGATGGTCTCTTTGACCTCTAGGATTAGTAGATATGTTTTGCACTACTGGATTAAAATCTTTTTTTCATCACCTCAGCTGCTCCCAAGACAGTGTTTAGAGGAAAAAATGACGGTGGGAGGCCAACAAAAGGATTTATGGTGGCCGGAAGTTGAATATAAAATCCAAAGTCTGGGCTTCTCATTGACTTCTTCAGGTTATATCCCTTAAAGGAAGCCTTAAAGCTTATTAAAAGCAGAATTGGTGACATTGAATCTCAATCCCTGAGAGCTCAGTCAGGCCTTCATTTCTAGAATATTCCCTAGTTATAAATATTGGCTTCCAAGCTAATCAGTTCCATCATATCATGAACAAAATACAAACATAACCCTCAGGAAAGCCTTTACCTCTCTCAGGCTGCAGGTAATGCCAAAAGAAGATTTACACAGATGCTACCTAAGTGTGTCATTTAAGGATCGTGTATACACTTGTGCCTCGGATCAAGTGGAGGATTTAGAGCATTACCTTTTAAAATGTCCTCTATATGCTTGCTCCCGCGACCATCTATTTAAGCAGACTAAAGCTAGCCATGAGTGGTCCTCCCTTCGATTATTGGTATATTTTCTCTCTGATAAGAGAGTAGAGGTGTCAAATGCTGTAAACTAGCTTTGGATTGATGGCCAACAGATTAAGAATTCGGCAGGTTAAACTGCAGGAAGGCCTTGCCCTTAAGGGGTTTTATCCTGAATAAATGGAAGTTGCTTATTTTCCCTCTGGTTTTGTTATATCTTGTTTATTATATATGATTATTATTTGTGTACCTTTGCGGAATAGCTGGTAGTGTTACATCACCAGGAAATCTACAATATTATACAAAAGGAAGAAATTTTTCTTTTCAGGAGTCAAATATTGACACTACAAGCTCCAAGAAGAGTAAGGCTTCTTTAGGAGTTTTTATTTAGTTGATAAAAAGGGGTGTTATAAGAACTAAATGCTCCTTTTAGATCATAGGTGGTATTTACGACCCTTACTAGGTAAATGTTTGTATGAATAGGTGGGCAGAGGATATACTTGGAATGTTATGTCTAGAAATATGATCAGAGTTTAAACTTTAGGTTGGAGCTCTGTTATAAATGTGATGTTTATGATTTTTAAAAAGATAGTATTTTTGTGTATTTGTTGAGATGCAGCAAAGCAGACAGAAAAATCATGCAATACCTCATCACTGTCTATGAAGCTAGACGCACCATCAGCCTATCTCGTATATTGGCACATGAGCTATTGCCAGTGAACAGGAGACTTCGCTCAGGGTCAAAGGCAATTCTCTCTGAGGTGCTAATGGGGAAAAATCTATTGTCCCCCTGATAATAAAGAGCTGAAAATTCACTTATCAGTATCAGGTAAGGTGGCAAAACTTCATTCTGTTTTTCTGAAAAGTATGTCATTTGGAGGTGCAGTCTACAAAACCAACCAATTGTACTTAACCCAAAAGACTGTGAATGGATGACAGACACCGACAGCAATCTTGTCACAGACTGGATGCGTAAACCACCAGCACCGATTGCAGTTTTCAAGATGTTATCATGCAAGTGTGTGCATTCCCGTTGAACTGCATTCCTGTTGAACATGCCTATCCAGTGGACTTGCACTGCTATGTGCAAACTGCGGACATGAAGTAATCGAAAAAACAAGTGATAGACTTTGCAGTTGAGCTGGAGGACTTGGAACATGATTGGAGTGGTGACAAACATTCAAATGTTTGGCAGGTGTTAAATGATGAAAGTATAACATTTGTAACGATGTAAACATATGCATATTAAACAGTTGTTAAACCCCCAAAATGAATAGAAGTTTCTTTACAATAATACTAAGTTACGTGTTATCCATACATTGGTTAAAATCATACAAAGCATAGATCCGCTCAAATACTTCTAACTATGGTTTATAATAATTAATTTATTCATGCCACGGCTCACTGGAAAGGCAAAAGAGTAAGCTAAAATTGTCTCTTGATGTTTACATGCATATCTGCAGCAGGTAAAGTGTGGCATGCTGTAAACTGTAGAAAAATGGGGAGAATTGACTTTTCCTTGTTCTGCAGCTTATACCATGAAAACAGTTATGGATATCATAATTATCAGTATACCTTATTTATTGGCTTTCCAACAGTGATTTAAAAATTAAAATAAGTCACATATATCACGTTATAGCTGGAATTAAAAAATTAGTTGTTTTGGCCATCTTGATGACATCATAAAACTATTAAGCTACCACTCAGAACTGGTTATCATGTGAAAATGTAATCCATAAACATACACCTTTCAGAAAAACAGAATGAATTTTTGCCACCTTACCTGATACCGATTTCTGGTCTAGCCCACAGACTATGAGCTTCAAGCGACAGATCTAGGGGAGGCACCATCACTTATCATTGACAGACAGGCACTAGTGATTTCTATTGGGAAACCACAGACAGTTACAACATTCGGCGACCTTGCAGATGTGTTTTCTGCAGCTGTTCTACAAGATGGAGCACTGCTCAAGCGAACTGATGTCATATTTGACAGATACTACAAGGCTAAAACCTAAAGTGGAACAAGGCAAAGGCGGGGTCAGGGCTGTGGGGCAGTCAGAAGATTTAGAGAGAGTAGGGATGTTTCTTTGCCATCCAAGTGGGATACTTTTCTGGCACATCCACAAAACAAAGCGGACTTGGTAAAAATTTCTCTCCCAGAAATTGCTACTCCAAGCACCAAGGAACAAGATTGTTGTACCTTCTGGTCGCTTCAGTAATGAAGACAAAGTGGAATCATTGGCCACAGAAGTAGACACTGAAAAATTAGAAGTCCAACATGAGGAGGCTGACTCAAGGATTATTCTCCACTGTGCACCAAGTCATACAAGCATTGTGGTAGCTTCATGCGATACTGATGTTCTAGTGTTGCTTTTGGCTCATTTTCACAAGAGGTCATGTTCAAAAGTGTGGCTCAAGGGTGGGACAGTCAAGAAAATAAAATATATCCCAATTCACACCATTGTGGAGCAACTACTATTTGAACAAGATGTTCTGTCAGTGATGCCACCTACCATCTGTCTGGGTACAGCAAGAAAACTTGTTGGAAAGTTTTCCAGCAGCACCATGATCTCCTCAAACATCTAGGTGAGGGTGACCTGAATGACCAGGCTACCAAGCATGCAGAACTCTTCATCGGCAAAGTTTACAATGTGCCAAATGCAAACACTGTGAACAAGACACGTTCAATCATGTTTGTCAAATCCTGTGCACCAGAGACCCTTCCACCCATACGCGATGCCTTGTCTTTTCCACATCAAATGCTCACATTATCAGGCAGCACTGTGGCGACACACACACACGTGCAATACCCCAAACTGCCCCTTCCTGAATCCATGGGATGGAAACAAGAACAGACTTCACTTGTGCCCATAGAACTGATAACTTGCAACTGTACCACAAGGTGCATATATGCACATTGCAAGTGTAAGAATGCACAGAAAATGCAGAGCCACTGGAGACAGTTGCAATAGTGACAACGGAACTGTGCTTCTTGAAGTTATATTAAAACGCATGTTTTAATGTCAATTTAAAGTGATTGCACTACGCTGTTACTTCAAGGTGACGTGTACTAACATTTGATATGGTTTCATGTAGGGAGAACAGTACTTTTGAACCTTATCCAATATTGCAGAGATTGGTTGCATTTTTTTTCTTGACAATAAATTAGCTCTCAACAAATTACATAGCATTGCCACCGTCTATCGGCAATTCTCTTTGGGTGCAGTTTGCAATTGTGAACTTCCTTGAGAATTCAATGCATGTGACAACTGGATTCAAGACACCATACTTATGGGGAAACCATGTCTAAATAGTTCAACATACATACATATGCAAATATGGTGCTTATCTTATTTTTCTTGCAGAAATTCTGTTTTCTGCAAATTACAGGTTAACCAATACAGATACAGTCTGGCAGACACCAAAAATGAATTCAGCACTCCCAAATCCTTTAGAAAAAACTACTTGACAACTTTTACTAAAAAATGCCCGAGCGTGTTACATTTTCTCAAATTACAACTAGTCTACAATATATGTGACTGTACCATGTCTTTACTGATTAAATGGCATGCAGGTTAAGACAGGAGCCGTACCTTACAATTTTTACCTAAGAACTTCTTTGTTTTTGGAAAGGGAAATGCACTAAATTCCCCCTGCTGACACTAAACCAACCTGAGTTTGACTAGCAGCCAAGCAATGAGTTTCCCTTTCAGACCAAACTTTGTCAGTTTCACAGCAGGGTGAGGAGGGAGTGAAGCATCACCAGAGCACTCCTTGCAGCTTTGAGCTTTGTCAGTTACATGGCTGAAGGAATTTTATTCAACGCATGTACAATTCCTCAGTGCACATAATCACATACAGTCTCTCTCCTAACTCCATCCCTTCTCCCAGCAAGCTTCCCTTCCAGTCGTAACTTTGACATTTTCACCAGGGAGGAAGGGTGGAGGGGGAGATTGGTCTGAAGATCCCTCCTCCCTTTCAGCCCTGAGTTGCGTCACTTTCACCAGATGGTTTGGTTCGAAGTTTGGAGCAGTAGTCTTGTCCATTTCACCTGCTCGGCAGTCTATTTGGTAACCAGAGCAGACAGCCAATGAATTTCCCTTTCAGTCCCACTTTTGTCAGTTTCACCAACAGTGTTTTTTCCCACCTGGGAGCAGCCTCCTCAATTTTACAGGAAGATGGAGGAAAGAGGGGTGATTGCTTTGTAGACCCCTCATTGCTGAAGTGTTTCCCTTGCAGCCCCTACCTTTGTCAGTTATGCATCTAAAGGAATTCTACCCAACTCATGTAAAATTCCTCAATGTACATACAGACTCTCTCTTGGCTCTATCTGTTCACCAGAAAGCCGGGAGGGGAAGTGCAGAAGACACAGAGAGGAAACAAAGACAGTGACCAGTGGCTGGGTCCTCTCACCTATAATTCCACTCAGCCCCCTGTCATTCCAGCCACTCCTGGTGACCTCATTCCTGTCATTCTAATCAAAACCCTGTTATTTCACCTGCTCTCAGTGTCTTCGTACCCATCATTGCACCTAACCCTCCATCATTCCAGTCACTCCTGGTTTCCTCATACCCTTCATTCTAGTCATAACCCCATCATTTCAGACACTTCTGGTAGCCTCAAACCCACCATTCCAACCCCCCCCCAAAATCATTCCAGCTGCTTCCAGTGTTCTTATACCTGTCATTACACCCAGCCCCGGCCCCCCCATCATTTCAGCTGCTCCTGGATTCCTTCTATCCATCCTATCCCCATCATTCCAGTCGGTCCCGGAGGCCTCCTACCTATTATTCCACCTAGCCCCTCATCACTCCAATCACTTCTGGTGTTCTTCTGGCCATCATTCCATCCAGGCCCTGCCATTCCAGTCACTCCTGGTGGTCTCGTATCCATCATCCTCAGCCCCTTCTCTGCATTTCAGACCATCTTCCACTCCCTTTGTTTTAAATATGGAAAATGCACATAAACCATAATGAAATATGGATTAAATTTAGACCTATTAATAATGGGGTTATCCCCAGTTCAGTTAACAACTTCATAGTGGCAGATAATCTATCCAGTCTTCTGGGGATAAGATTAGATGTCCTGGATATTCTAAGGGTGGAACATTTTAGTTATGACAGGTATAGTACCTGCATTAGAGTGTTTTTTAGTACCAGCCACTTGGTCAAGAAAATTTTCCAGGCAAGGAAATACCTGAAAACAAGAGGGTTATCAATAGATAGAGTATTTAACTATAATGGAAAAGGGGAAACCCTGTCTCCTAGGGAGAAGACCCCAATGATCCACTTATCTCCCAATTGTATGTCTTTGGGAATGAAACAATTGGTTAACATTAGTCCCACTGGAAGGACCCGAGAGAATAGAATCCTGGAAAAAGAGATAGAGATAAATTTAGGCTCAGAGAATACTAACGCCCCTACCCCCCCACCCCCGGGAAAGGTGTAGTAGGAACTCCATTCGATGCAATAGGAAATCATGCGAAATGCAGAGGAACTCCTGGAAGATTGGGTAGCCAAACAATGGCAATATGGAAACAACGCCCTGTCACACAGAAAGGGGGGGGGGGGGCTAAGAAGTATGAGGGTCCTAAATCATGGCTGGAATTATAAAAGCATTCTTAGAAGGTGACTCAGGTGGGGTTGGTGAGGTCCCCTCTCTGGTGCCCTTCAATGAAATGACAATTATAGATCAAGGTATCTTGATCCAAAAGTTAGACAGTATCAGGAATAATTTCTCAAGCTCCACTCTGGATTACCAGGCAAAACGTACGCAGGCAAACAGCAAAATTTATCACCCTGAACATAGTTTGGAAGTTCTAACTGCTATTCGCTATCTATCACACGAAGAACTGGGAGAAACTATTCCCCACTCTGGGACCCCATGGAACAGTAGAACCCTGTGAGAGGGAAGGTTTTGGACATAATCCTCACATGGGGAAGAAAGTAGTAAGAAAAGCAGATGGGGATCCAATGCCTATTGTGGTTGAGTTAGCCAATGGGAATAAAAGACAGAACCTTGTCCAGGTCAGTAACCCCCAACTAGGCAAGGGAGCAGTCTTGGACCACAAAGCACAGATACAGGACTCACCGCTTAGTTTACGAAAGATGCAGGCCCCTGAAAAATGACAAGATAAGAACACTGGGAGGGAGCTAATACAGGTTGGTATACCCCTAGTAAGTAAAAGATCATTAGAAGGTTTAGGGGAAAACTTGCAGAATAGATTGAGAGATTAATCATCAGAAAAATTTATCAGGGACCATGGTAGGGGCTGATACCACTTTAATCGAGCAGTGCAGGTCATATCCTAAAACTAGCCGCGTGGAATATCGTGGGATGCAAATCTAAACTCTTTGACCCCGATTGGCTTAGTTTTTTGGGAAATTATGATCTAATTTGTCTCCAAGAAACCTGGCTACAAGAGGGGGAGATTTTTGAGGTACAAGGGTTTCAGGTTTATGTACTCGCAGGAGCCAAATCAAGAATCGAAGGCCAGACATCGGGCAGTCTGGCCACACTAATTACCAATAAATACCTGAACACGTGCAAGACCATCCCAACTAAGAGACAAAAATTTCAAGTGGTACTATGGGAAGCCCTGTGTGGAGACTGGATTCTGCTGATGAACTTATCTATTCCTCCCTATAACTCTCGCTATTATAAATCAGACATTTGGGCTGTATTAGAGGAATTTATAGACCAACTAGACAATCTGTACCCCTCTTAGTCGTTGCGGGGGATTGGAACGCTAGAATAGGATTGGAGCTTAGTAGTGATTTATATTCAAGTCTGAATAGCCCAGGCTGGATCCCTGAAAGGAAAAATAGAGAGACAGTACGAAATGAAACTGGGACATATATGACACGGATGTTACAAATATGTGGTATGGCTGTGTTAAACGGAAGGGGGGTAGAAGACCCAGAAGGTGATTTTACATTTATCAATACTAACGGGAGGAACGTGGTCGATTATATAGCAGTTCCTATACACTACTGGGGAGACTTTAGAAAATTTAGGATAACTGTTAGACCTGAAAGTGACCATATGATCTTATGTGTGGTTATTAATCTGTGCAAGACACTTACTCGAGATAAGACTAGACCAGAAATGGAAAGGAAAGGTGTAGGTAGAATTCGTATCAGGTGGACTATCTCCCATGCCGCTGAGACATTGGACCTGCTATGGGGGCAAGAATTTACCAAGTTGAGAGAGCGAATAATAGGTGGGGAGGAAGATATAGACTCCTTGTATGAGGACCATTCCATAATAACTACACTAGGTACCAATGTTCTATCCCATGAGGCTGGTCATATGAGAGTTCAGGTTAATAGATGGTATGACAAAGAATGCAGGGCAGCTAAAAGCAGGCTTGCTCGTGCCAAGGTCAGCTGGCTAGAAGTGTTCTCTGATTCCACTAGACACGAGTATCTGATGGAAAGATGTAAATACAAGACTAATTAAAACAAAAAATCTTCTCTATGCGAAGTCCATATGGGCTAAATTAGAGGTAGCTGCAGTTATGAATGATTCAGGACAGTTCTGGTCTATAGTAAACTTCGAACTAAATTCCAATTCAACGAAACCAGTAGACCCAATAAAGGAGGAAATTTGGACAGCCTTTTTCGAAGAACTTTACAATAAAAAGGAGAAGGAGGCTGAAGTCATTGAGTTTCCTGGTTTAATTCAGGCAGATGGTAATTAGGGGTTTGACCCATAAGTGGGAGGGCCTGAGGCCATTGATGCAATTAAGTCACTAAAACGGAACAAAGCACCCAGCCATGATTATATAATTTCTGAAACCCTGCAAGTCAGTCCAGATTTGTGGGCTCCCATGCTGGCAAACTTCTTTACTCAGATTAATAAAACAAAGAAGGTACCTCAAGAGTGGGGTATAAGTACTATTGTCCCGCTATATAAGAAAGAAAATCCCAAAGACCCAGGATACTAAAGGCCTATAAGTCTGCTGCCAGTAATAGGAAAAATATATGCTAACGTACTTCTAAGGCACTTAGAACGTTGGGCCTATGGCCAAGGGTTGATCCTGAAAGAACTATCTGGGTTCCATAAAAACTGCTGCACGATAGATAACTGCTTTATACTGTGCCACATAATAGCTAAGTACATAAAGATGTATTTAAGAAACCATCTCTTGACACTGATGCTCCTGCCAGTTATCAGCCGGTCTCTAACCTTCCTTTTTTAGGGAAGGTTATTGAACGGGCTGTGGCACGGCAGCTCCAGGAACATCTGGACCGCACTGGTTTCCTTGATCCCTCCCAGTCTGGGTTTCGGCCTGGGTACGGTATTGAGACGGCCTTGGTGGCCTTGGTTGACAATCTCCGTCTGGCGTTGGACCAGGCTCGTCAGACCTTACTGGTCCCGCTAGACCTTTTGGCATCATTTGACACAGTTGATCATGAGGTGTTGGTGACTCACCTGCGGAACCGTGCCGGAATTGGCAAAACGGTCTTGGACTGGTTTTGTTCATTCCTGGCCAGGAGAACTCACCGGGTGGTCTTGGGGGAGTGTATGTCTTCCCCCCGGGACCTCACGTATGGAGTTCCGCAGGGTGCCATTCTGTCCGCCCTCATGTTTAACATCTATATGCAGCCATTAAGGGAGATCGTGAGGGGGTTTCAGGGCATGCAGGGAGATCGTGAGGGGGTTTTCAGGGCATGCAGTGTCATCAGTATGCTGATGACACTCAGCTCTACCTCTCCTTTTCCATCAACCCAGGCCATGCAGTCTCCTTATTTTCCCAGTGCCTGTCAGCTGTGGGGGCTTGGATGAGGTCGAGCCACCTGCAATTGAATCCTGACAAGACGGAGGGGATGTTGGTGGGCGAGGGCTTGGGGGACCTGGGGGTGGTTGAAACTCCTCTTGTTGGGGGGGTTCTCCCTCCCATGGTCTCTCAAGTGTGGAGTCTGGGTGTGCTCCTCGATTTGCGGCTCAGCCTGGAATCTCAGGTTGTGGCCGTAGCGGGGAGTACGTTTTGGCAGTTACATCTTATCCGGCGGCTTCGGCTGTATCTCTCAGACTCCGACCTCACCACCGTCATCCATGCCTTCATCACCTCGAGGCTGGATTACTGCAACGTGCTCTATGTGGGGCTGCCCGAGAAGCTGGTCCAGAGGCTGCAGCTGGTGCAGAATGCTGCGGCCCATCTCCTTACAGGGGCGGGTCGCAGGGAGCACGTGACACCAGTGCTCCGGGCTCTGCACTGGCTGCCTATAAAGTACCGGGACAGGTTCAAGGT
>QEPC01007453.1:892108-913408 GCA_003113815.1 Sphenodon punctatus
CCGGAGCTCCCAAAGGTAAGCGGCAAGCGCACTGTAGGGGTGATCCCTGGGGGGGTGGGGGTGTTAAACACCCCCCCCCAGGGATCGGGTCATACTTACCGGCAGCTGTGGGGATGCTGCGGCCGCTGGTGCTGGGGGGTGGGCTCGCCTCGCCTCTGGGTCTTACTCTTTTCTTTTTTAAAACAAAAATCCAGGCTGGGCAGGGTGGGTGGGGGGTGTCCCCCCTTCCACCCGCGCAGCCTGGGAGGGGGAGGGGGAGGAGGAGGAATTTATTTCATTGGTTTCAATGGGGACACAGCGCCCCATTGAAAACAATGAAATAAATCCGGTACCGGCATACCGGATTTAATCCGGGAATCCGGTTTTCGTAGAACCGGTAACCGGTAAATCCGGTAGCCGGTAACGGGCCCGGGGTCCCACCACTAGTAATAACAGATGGGTGGAGGCATCTCGTGTGATAAGCACCCATGTTGCAGGGCTGCAGTGTTGCCCTGTACCATGTGCAATAAAATGTAACACCCATTTTATCGGTGTTAGGGTGTCTGTGTAAAAAGGGCCATAGTTAGAGGCCACACACATTATAGCAAAAAACAAAAAAACAACCGCTGAACAGGAATGTTGGCTAAAGGTTACATTAAAATTCCATACACAAGAACTGACAATTGGTGTATCTACCTTGTTAATATGCAGCTGCTGTTGCTGGAATTGCTGTTTGTGTTTCTCCAAAAACTGCTGATGTTGCTGTTGGATCACTAACTGCTGCAGTGCTTGTGCATTCTGAGGAAGGGGAGCAGACTGTGTACGTCCCAGTGGGCGGTGTTGTCGTAGTTTGTGTATTGAAGGGGAAAGCCGATCTCCGCCAACCAAAGATTGTGCATGAAGAGGGAGTGCCCCAAGTCCTGAAAGATACCAGTCTGAAGATAATATGGAGGAGGAAAAATCAGAGAAGAAAAAAAAGGAAGAAAATAGGAAGGGAGAAAATAATCGTAGCAACAACGTAACATTGCATAACATTAAAACCAGCCGCTTTCTTATTTAAAAATGAAGTTTTGTCCCTTAAAGTAAACACGAAATGTCATTAGACAACAAGTATTTTACATATTTTGAGAGAGAGAGAGAGAGAGAGAGAGCGCACGCTCATGTGCGAATACTTACATCTCTTGGCAATTTGTTGGAATTAAATTCAAATTGGTAGTTACCCAAATTAAACTGGTAGTTCAAATGTGATACTTTGCCTATGTGAGATGAGGGAGTCTTGGCCAAACAAACAAGTGTTATCATAAACAATCACAACTGCCATCAACTATCACACCTTAAAATAGTTTTAATAGAGTCATAGCAGTAGAACTACCGTGTCACTCCATGTTGGGAGAACCTGCACTGCCAGAGCTTGCAGTTTATCTATACCTCAGAATAAACACAGAACCTCAGCTTTCAATGTGCAAGGCAGCATTTTCCTTGATCACCAAGGGCGTTTATAGACGATCCCGCTTACAAGCGGGATCGCTAAACGCCGTGTTTCCTCGCCGCGGCGTCTCTCTGTGCCGTGTCTGATGTTCAGACACGGCGCAGAGTGCGAGTGCGCATGCGCGCCCTTCTGCGCATGCGCACTCTCGCACGGGACCAGGAAGTGCGGCGTAAAGCCGGCACTCCGGGAATCCGCGTCGGAGGGGGCAGGATCGCCTGCCCCCTCCGACGCGGATTCAAAAGCAGCCCAGGCATATAGACGAGCGGCAAGAAAGGCGGCTGATCAAAGGATCAGCCGCCTTTTTTGTCTCGTCTATAAACGCCCCAAGTTCGGTGACTGTAATTTCTTTGCCCGTTTTGCCTTTGCGGAACAGATATAGTTAGCTCACGGATTCTCTATACTTGGAACAGGGAATGGATTGTGGATGCAAGACATCAAGCAAGTTTTCAAAAAATGGCCAATTACATTCTAACTCCCTCCCCCCCAAAAAACCCCACCAGGTTTATGGTTTTTAGTTTAAATTAATATTTAGCAGTAACAGTGTTAATGAAATTGAGGTCAGGATTTCCAAATAAATATTATTTATAACTATATAAGAGGCATAGAATTGGTCAGCATTTTTAGCTGCTTCATGCTATTTGCAAAGCTTTTTTGTCTGTCAGAAAAAAAACATTTCAAGAATATTGGAATCATTTAAACTATAATTATTACTGCAACTAGAGAAAAATATGAATAGGGAAGACTATCTTAGTTAAGAATGATAAAATCCATTATTACACACAATAGGAAAAGCAGTGCCCAGAACTGGACACAGTACTCAAGATGAGGTCTCACCAGCGAAGAATAGAGTGAAACAATTACTTCTCGTGACCTGGACACTATGCTTCTGTTAATGCAGCCCAAATCCTCCTTTCCCCCCTTTTTGAAGATAGGGACAACATTTGCCCGTCTCCAGTCTTCCAGCACCTCACCCATTCTCCAAGAGTTCTCAGAGGTTATAGACAGAGGTTCCGAGATCATAGGTATCCTAGGATGTAATTCATCTGGCCCCGAAGACCTGAACTCGTTTAAAGTAGCTAGGTGTTCTTTTACCATCTCTTTACCTATCCTGAACTGCAATTCCTTCCCTACATCATTCGTGCTACACTTGCCAGGTTGGACATAGGTTTCCCTTGTGGGATAAGACTGAGGCAAAATAGGAGTTGAGTAATTCCACCTTCTTCTCTGTCAACCTGTCAATATTTCACCATCTTCGTCAAGCAGCGGACCTATTGCTTCCTTGTTCTTTCTCTTGCTTTGGACATAGCTGGAAAACCCTTTTTGTTGTTCTTGGCATCTTTCGCAATTCCCAGCTCATTCTTTTTTAGGAACTCCCACCCATCTTGGACTCCTTTCCCCTTGAGATTTTCTAGCCATGGGAACCTACCTAGCTTATCTGAGCTTATTAAAATCAGCTTTCCTAAAGTCCAGGGTACACATCCAACTATGCTCAGCTTTCCCTTTCCTTGGTATCAGAAACTCCAAGATGACAATCACTTCCACCCAAGGTTCCCACTACTTTCACCTCATTGATCAGTTCTTCCCTGTTGGCAAAGATCAAGTCCAAGATAGCCCACTCCTTCGTTCCTTCTTCCACCTTCTGAAAGATGAAGTTGTCGGCAAGGCAAGGCAAGAATTTATTGGATATTCCATTCTTAGCAGAGTTTGTTTTCCATCAGATATCAGGGTAACTGAAGTCCCCCATTGCCTCTTTGAAAGTTTTGTAATCTGGTTTAGGAAAGCATCATCCACATCTTCCGCTTGGTTTGGCGGTCTGTAGTAGACTCCAACAACAATATCACTTTTATTTCTCTCTCCTTTTATTATTACCCACATGCTCTCAACAGGCCTTCCATGCTCAGATTTGTTGATTTCTGTTTCTGTATACAAATTTGTGGATTTTTATTTCTTCATACATTTTTTTTTTTTTTTTACCTACAATGCTACTCCCCCTACCTTTCTGTTGGGTTTATTCTTTTTGAACAAGTTATATCCTTCAATTACTACATTCCAATCATGAGTCTCATCTCACCAAGTTTCAGTAATACCTATTCAACTAATCAAATCCTCTGCTCCAAACAGGATATTTTCATTTGCATAATCATTATTTATTATTATTTATTTACTTATTTATTTATTCATATTTATATCCCGCCCCTCCTGAAACAACTCGGGGCGGCTAACAAGTTCAAAATAAAAATACAAATATAAAACATTCTAAAATACTCATAAAATTACAACAATAAAACATGGCTAGGGAACATAAAAATAAGTAATACAATAAATAAGGGTGGAGGGGATAACAACCCCCCTAACCCCCCCCTCCCCAAAGGCCAGGGCGAACAGCCAGGTTTTACAAATTCGCTGAAATGTTAAAAGGCTTGGGGTTAGGTGAGCTTCCTCCGGGAGGGAATTCAAAAGGCGTCCTCTCCATTGTGGCCCCCCGCTTAACACAGGGGACCTCCAAGAAGGCACCACCGGCAGACCGAAGGAGCCGCTCTGGGGCACGGAGGGCGAGGTGGTCCCTGAGGTACGAGGGGCCCAGACCGTGAAGGACCTTATAGATCAGTACCAGTACCTTGAACCTGGCTCGACTCGCTATTGACAGCCAGTACAGTGTCCGGAGCACAGGTGCTACGTGCTCCCGATGGCCCGTCCCCGAAAGGAGCCGGGAGGCCGCATTCTGCACTAGCTGCAGCCTCCAAACCAGGAACAAGGGTAGCCCCATGTAGAGCACATTGCAGTAGTCCAGCCTCAAGGTGACGAAAGCATGGACGAGGGAGGCCAGGTCCAGGCCGGAGACGTACGGTCATAGCCTCCGCACCAGGTATAACTGGCGGAAAGCGGCCTTCGCCACTACCTCCTCCACCTGTCGCTCCAGGTGGAGATCTGTGTCCAATATCACCCTAAGACTCCGAACTTGCTGAGCTATAGGAGGGCAAACCTCCTCAATCAGGGGGGCGACACCTCCCTCGCTCTCCCCACCAGCATCACCTCCATCTTATCGGGGCTGAGCTTCAATCTGCTCTGCCACATCCACTCCGCCATGACCTCCAGACACTGGGATAGCACCGAGATAGCAGGGTCTGGGTCAGTTGAAAAGGAGAGGTACAAGCTGAGTATCATCAGCATATTGGTGACACTGCAACCTGAACCCTCTCACGACCTCCCCCAAGGGCTGCATATATATATTAAATAACAACAGAGACAGAATGGAACCCTGCGGAACGCAGCAGGATAAAGTGCGGAGGCAAGATGTTTCAGCTCCCAACACTACCCGCTGGCTTCTCCCCGAGAGGAATGAGTGGAACAATTCAAGAACAGTCCCGTCCAGACCCCCTCCAGGTCACGCAGTCGTCTCAACAGCAGCCCATGGTCTACGGTGTCAAAAGCGGCCGAGAGATCTAGCAGGATGAGAAATGTTGAACTTCCCGCATCCATCTCCCGATGGAGATTGTCGACCAAGGCCACCAACGCCATCTCAGTGCCATAGCCGGGGCGGAACCCAGATTGAAAAGGGTCCAGGAAACCAATGCAATCTAGATGCGCCTGGAGCTGGATTGCCACCACCCGCTCAATAACCTTCCCTAAAATGGGAAGGTTAAAGACAGGTCAGTGGCTAGCGAGTGCGTCCACATCCAGCGATGGTTTCTTCAGCAGGGGGCGCACCACAGCTTCCTTGAGGATAGGCGACAACCTCCCCTGCTGCAGGGACGCATTAACCACCCTCGCCAGCACCATCCCCAACGTCTCCCTGGAGGCTTTAACCAACCAGGACGGGCACGGATCAAGTTCACAACAGGTGGCTCTCACAGACCCCAAGACATCCACTGCATCAGCTGGCGTCACTTCCTGAAACTCCCCCCACAAAGTTGGACCAGACGGGGCCTCCATCACCTCATGTACAGATGTTTATTCAACTGGGTTTTCAATGCATCCAATAAGAGATTACACAACCTCCCTGGACCATTTATTCCATTCCCCCAACAGTTATTAAAGTTAGGAATTTTTTTACAAATAACTAACCAAAATCTATATTGCTGCAATTTAAGCCATTCCCTCTCATTTTATCTTCTGTGGCACTGGAGAACAAATTTATTTATTTATTGTAGAATCCTTTTAGGTATTTGAAACTATTATGTCGCCTCTTAAACATAATTTCTCTAAGCTAAACATACCCAATTCTTTCAGCCTTTCCTCATATTGGTCTTCCAGTCCCTTTATAATTCTTAGCTGCTCTCCTCTAAATTTTCTCCAATTTGTCTACATCTTTCTTGAAATGTGGTGCTCAAAAGGAAACACAGTACTCCAACTGAGGTTTCACCAGAGCCAAGTAAAATAGCATGATCTCCTTGTGTCTTGAAAACTATGCACCTGTTAATGTAGTCCAAAGTAGCATTCTTCTTTTTTTTTGCAAGAGCATTGCATTTTTAAACCCACATTCAGTTTATGATCCACCATAATCCCAGATTCTTCTCTGTAGTGCTACTGCCTAGCCATTTTATATTTGTGCTTCTTGTTTTTCATTCTTATGTGTTGTACATACATTGCATTTTCCTTCATAAAATCTCATTTTGATTAATTTGTCCCAGCTCAATAGTTAATCTAGATCATTTTGTATTCTAATCCTGTCCTCCAAAGTGTTTGTAGCTTTTCCTGTTTTGTCTACAAATTAGATGAATTCTCCCTCCTCCAAATCATTAATGAAAGTGCTGAAGTGGACCAGATTCGGGAATGACCTCGATGGGATGCCACTTGATACCCCCTCCCAATTTGATACCATTCAACTAATTATTACTTGTTGAGTATGGCTTTTCGGTCAACTGTGAACCCACCTAATGGTCATTCTATCCAGTCCACATTTCTCCAGCCTACTCATCAGAAAGTCATGTGGAACCATGTCCACTGCTGTCTACTGCATTCCCCGTGTCTGCTGAGCTAGTTACCCCATCAAAGGAGGAAATAAGATTGATTGTCATGATTAGTTCTTAACAAAACCATGTTGATTACTCATTATTAGGGCTATGAATTTGTCACGGTGGTGACAAAGTCATGTTTTTAGTGACTTTTGAGATCTTCTCGTGACTTCTGTGATTTTTCCAAGTTTTTCAAGATTTCCCCCAAACCGGAGAGCAGAGACGGCAAGAAGAGAATGCTCAATGGTACTAAGATGATCCATGGTGTCTCCCTGGAGCTCCAAACCCTTCCTGGCTGTGAAGACATGGCAGCATGGCAAGAAGTCGGTGAGAACAGCATACTGGGCACCACCGGGTAAAGCCATGGCCTCTCCCTGGCATTCCAAACCCCTCCTCAGTGTTGTTTCTTGTGGAGGGAGGAGCTTTGGGTGTGGTCAAGTGGCGGTATGATCGGAGGCAGAGAACATTACCGTTGTCAGAGCTTCAAGAGGCACCCAAGAGGAGACAGCAGTATTTCCTCTGTCGTTAGCCCCTGTTTAGGCTTACAATCTAAGCCTGGGGCTTTTAAAGGGCTTTTCATTCCCTGGGTTTACAATCTAAGGGGTGGGTGGTGTTTTCCTCCTCCTTCTATTCTGTGCTATGAGGGGGTTACAATCTGTGCTTGAGGGATTACAATTTGTTCTGGGGGGATTACAATCTAATCCCTGAGTTTACAATCTAAGGGTGTGTGTGTGTGTGTTTTACAATATTGAATAAAAGTTACAAAAAATATTACCCATGAGTTCTCTGTGACTCTCTTATTCCTGCCATGACCAATTCATTACTTTTAAAGAAAATTTCCATGACAAATTTGTAGCCCTGCTCATTATTGTTCCATTTTCCAAAAGTTCCTCACAACTTGATTGTTTTATAATGGTTTTGAAGATCTTTCCAGGTACAGAAGTCAGGCTGACTGGCATATAATTCCCTCCTTCTTTTTGCTTTTCTCCAGTCCTCTGGGATCTCACCTGTTTTCTATGAGTGTCCAAAGATAATTACTAGTTGTTCTGAATTAATTCCTTCCAGATCCTAGGATTCTGTCATGGAGGAACATAGGGTCACACGCATGTAACACGGGCCTACATGTAGACTACAAGTCTGGTAAATATGTAAAGCAAAAGGTTCCACATGTATGTAATGTTACAATTGAGAACTGTAAAACCCAAATCAGGACTGTGACACTTGACCAAGCTCCAGGAAATGGAAAGACAGTTTGTTGATTCGCCCCAGACAGGTGGCCAGAGACATTTATGTGCTAATGCAGGCAACCATTGCCTACGTGCAAGAGACACAGAAAGCTGATAGCAACAACAAAAGGAATTCTAGAAGCCTCGGGAAGATACGAAGAGTTTCCTCCTGGGAATATAAGGAGTTGTACACCCAGAGGAAAAAAAAGACTATCGGGAACTCACTCAACATCTTGCAGCCAGGAGGGCTGAGCCAAACTATGAACTGAGAGACAGGACTTTGCTTTATAGCAACCCTAAGACTGAAGATCCAGTCGCTTACATCAAGGACTGAGAAGAACCTATGGACCTTTGTAGGGTAAGATGCTTATTTAGGAACTCAACCAGTATAGGTTAGGAATGTGTTATATTTACCTTTGATTTCTAGTAACCACTCTGTATCAACTATCTTTCTTATGTAATCATAAACTTACTTCTTATCTTTATGAAGAAGTGTCTGTGTCTAACATTGGAACACAAGTGAGCAACAAGAGTTCTCAAGTTCTTGTGAACCCAGAGATTAAAGAGTCTCTAAATGGGAAGGGTTGGGCCCTTGGGTGACAAAGGGGTTGTCCCTGCGGCAGGCTTGAATCAGCCAGAGAGAGAAAACTGGTTCAAGTGGGCTGTACGCAAGGGAAACTGAGTCATTCAAACCCTGTAAAGTGGGGGTGCGGACCTCCAACCCGTGACAGATGCAATTTGTCATGTTCCCTAATTTAAGTTCATTCAGCTCCTTTCCTCTTGTTCAAGGGATGCTGTAGCTGTAGTCATCCTGCATCCAAGCAGGGAGTTAGGCTAGATAATCCTCGAGATACCTTTGAACTCTATGATTCTAAGGTGTCAATTGTTTCTCTTCTACTCTTTCTATTGCAAAGAAGACGGAAAGAGCATGTGTAAGTGTAATCTTTCCCATTCTGATTTCCGTGGTGTTGTCCTGCGCTGAGATGTCCTGAGACATTGTATGGTTTTCTACTGAATATAAGGCAATGTTGGAACTGGAAGTTTAGTCAGTACCAGTATGCTAATCTTGTTTGTTTCTGATCTTTCTCTGACATCTGTTGGAAGATTAGAAACTGGTTAGAACCAGTTAGAGTGGGTCCCCAACTTGTACCTACTTTCCTTTTATTTTTCAAATGTTAACAGATTATGTTATTTGCTAACTTTTTCTTTTAGGTACCAGAGTGGAGAAGCCAAGTTAGTACTGTTCCCATCTATCTTTCAGAATAAGTGCTGGATTTGTGACTGTACCAAGGCACTCTAATTCAAAACTGAGTGGGAAGTGTTGTCTCACTCCTTTCAGTACCTATGCCTTACAATCTTTTCTTCTTAAGAGGCATGTCATACACCTTCTTTTGGTGCTGAACTTGGCCTTAAAAAAGATGGGCCTCTGAATGGTGCCTGTAGTTTATTTTTTTTATTTTTAAAAAATTATTTTATTTATTTAAATGTATTTGCCATCCTTCCCTGAGGTTCAGGGCAGCTTACAATCCATAAAAATGTAAAGCAAATACAAAAAACCCTAAACCCCCCGCAACCCCCCCCCAATACCACCTCCCCACCCAGACCCATCTCACATTTCTACCCCAAAACCACCCCACTGCCCTATCCCCATCCCTGAAAGGAGTTAAGCTGCTGCATTCTCCACCAGCTACAGCTTCTGAACAGTCATTAAGGGCAGACCCACGTAAAGCGTATTGCAGTAATCTACCTTCGAGGTGATGAAATCATGGATAATAGCCAGATATAAATCAGAAAGAAAAGGTTGCAGGTTTAGCTACTGATAATCTTTAGAGGCTTCCCCTTTAGCTGTTTCACTATCATTTGTATCACTATCTACTACTACTATCATTTGTATTAGAACTAATGCACTAGAACTAATGTTGTCTGGGAGCAAGTTGGACTACATTTCCCAGCATACTCCCAGAGAGTTTTAGAAGCATGCTCGGAGAAACCTCATTCAAACCACAGGGAGGCACAGTCCAGAGTGGCGCACCTGGCTCCCGTGCGACTTGTAGGTGACTGCCCCCCACCCCTTCCTTGGCCTCTGCTACCCTCTTCCCTGCATCCCCTTCCCTGATCCCCGCTGCCCTATACCCTGATCCCCCTTTCCCTGGCCTGCACTGCCCTCTTCTCTGGCTTCAATGACCTCTGCCTCCCATCCCTTCAAATCGTGAATATTCTCCGAGGTTCCAAGGATCGGCCTGAACACTAGAGACCGGTTCTCAGAACCTCAGAAATATATTCAGTACAGCCCTAATACTAATGCAAACTACAAACTAATGCAATTATTAGATATAATAAATAATAACTAACCGAGAAAGCTAACAACAATGCTAAGGTAATGTATGTAAGCTTTGGATATAGCAAGAAATGGAAGAGTTTTAAGTGATTCTTAGTTTCAATCCCATTGCCCTCTTCACCCATATAGCCAGGGACCCGAGTTGACTGCGTTGCTGCAATTTGCAGTGATTTCCGCAGAAATGCCAATCCTCACAGAATCCTCACAGAATCAGCCAATCCTGACCATGACCCAAGGGTAAATAGGCCCCTGGGAGATGAATTGTGGGTGGGTGGGGTCTGAAGGCCCTAAGTTTGCGTGAGGGAGGTGCTGAAATTCCAGAGGATTTGAGTTGTGTTTGATAGCAAAGTTGTGATTCTATGTCAAACCTATTGCAAATTTGCTTCCCAGCATGCATAGTTATGCAAATCAAGTTAATTATGCAAATATTAATGCTCGCAGTGAATTTGCAGAATTTCACTTCACTGGTTGCAGAATTTAAGTTTTTTTGGTGCAGTCACCTCGGGTCCCTGCATATAACCATTCTCTAGTGTGCACACCAATGCCTGAAGGAGACTGGAGGAGAAGGCATGCTCCGATGGCTATCACTCTTAATATGATTTTGAATTTGCTGCTTGCTGAGTGAATGCATGAGTGGACTATATAGAGAATACTAAAGGAGGACAAACATAACTACTAGGAAAAAGTACAGGTAAGCAACCTAACTGGTCAACAGCCCTGATTCAGGGAGAGGGGTGGAGGCCAGTACCAGCAGGAAGCAGACTCCACTGAAGATCCAGTAAAAGGGACTGCACCCTTCATTCGATCTCCTGATGAGGATTTCCAAAGCTAACTATTGCTATCTAACAGTAAACTAGTTATCTACCAAAATCATCACAGCTGGGCTTCCAGTCCCTCTATTAGATTATCCAGACACCTTCACTCCTCTCCTTCACATTTTAGATTTAGTCTGTTCCTCTCTCCATGCCCCTACTTTCATCTGTCTCGTCTCTGCTTGGAGTCAGTGGTGTATGCCTTTCATGCATCCCCCTTTCCAAAGCCCTTGAATCACTTGCCCTCACCCCCTTTGACCACTCAATCTCTCATCTCAAACCTCAGCCCTGGCTTACCCAAACCATCTACTGCCTCCACTCCTGCTCCTGTTCTGCTCTTGGAAGAAAACTTACAAACATGCTTTAGACCTGAAATGAAAAATCTCAGCAAGTACTGCTTCCATCGGAAGCAAGGCATTTGCCAAGATTAGCACGACAAAGAAAATGTACAGGCTTTCCTGCTGTTTTTGCCATTTTCTGATTATTATTTTTTTGCACACTGACAGTCCCAAGCCCCACGTGTGCCTCACATGCCCCCCAGGGGCTATAGAGATGAAAACCTGCTGGCTAAGCACCAGGGAAGCGTTTGAAATTGCCAAAAGTGCTGTAAAACTGCCATAAAACTGTTTTTAAAAGTCAAGAAAATTATGAAAACATGCCATAAATTAACAAAAGTGACAAAAAAGTCCTGGAGTAATTAAAAAAAAAGTCCCTTAAAGTTACCCTCCAAAAAATGGTAGAAGCATGGAGTCACCAGAAACTGATGAAGTACCGACAGACACTCACAAGTACTCCCAAAAGGTTGGTATTTCCCTTTGGAATGGGAACACTTACTCTCATCTCAGCCCTACTGACTACCCCTCTCCTCCTTCTATTATGCCCTCTCCTTTCCTAAGGAACACTATTTCTCCACTTGGACCGAGTCTCACTCCCGCTATCCTCACCATTTCAAATTCCTCTTCTCTTCTCAAATTTCCCTCACCTTCTCCCGCCATTTTCCCTCTCTGCACAGCTTTTTGCCTCCTTCTTCAAAGATCATATCAACAACATCCCCCTTGAACTTGCTACCCACCTTTAACCCTGCATCCATTCACCTCCTCACTTCTCATGCTTCCACTTTTCTATCTTCCTTCTCTCCAGCCTCACTCAATGAAGTTACCTAACTTCTTTCATCAAACTCATCCACATGCCCCCTGAACCCTATGCCTTTCACACTTCCTAACTGCTATCTCCTCCACTGATACCCCTTTTCTGCTGATCATCATCAATCTCTCCCTCTTTACTGGCTCCCCCCCCCTCCCCTTTCTGCCTTCAAGCACACCACAATCTCCCGTTCTTGAAAAATATACTCTTGACCCCTTCATCCCCTCCAACTACCACCTGATCTCACTTCTCTCCTTCCCTTCCAAGATCCTGGAATGAGCTGCTTGCACCCACTATCTTGACTTCCTCTCCTATCTGGCTTCCATCTTCTCCACTCTATTGAGCTCTCTTGCCAAAATCACCAACATCCTCGTAGCCAAGTCTAAAGGCCTCTATTCCATTCTCACCCTGCTAAGTCTTCCTGCTACCTGAGACATTGTTGACCACTCCCTCTTTAACTCTCTTCAGTCTTGGGTTTCCAGAGCTCAGTCCTCATCAGGTTCTCTTCCCTACTTCTCTAACCACTCCTTCAATGTTTCGCTCGCTGGCACCTCCTTCGTATCCCTGCCCCTCTTGATTGAACTACCCCAAGTCTCTGTCCTGGATCCCCATCTATTTTCCCTTTACATTAAAAAGTCATGGAATAGGAGTTAGTGTCTTACTATGGATCAGTAACTGGTTAAAGGATAGGAATGGTCAGTTTTCACAATAGAGAGATTGTCAAAAGTGGTGTGCTCCAGGGATCTGTATTGGCACCGGTGCTGTTTAATGTATTCATTAATGATCTGGAAAAGGGCATTAAGAGTGAGGTGATCAAATTTGCAGATGATAGCAAGTTATGCAAGGTAGTTACAACATGAGCAGACTGTGAAGAACTGTAACAGGATCTTACGAGATTGGGTGCCTGGGCATCTAAAGGGCAGATGAGATTTAATGTGGACAAGTTCAAAGTGATGCACATAAAGAAAAAACAACCGAAACTATGAGTACACAATGCTGGGTACTAAGCTAGGAGTTACGCCTCAGGAAAAGAATCTGGGAGTGATTGTGGACAATACACTGAAATCCTCAGCCCAGTGTGCAACACCAGTCAAAAAAGCAAACAGAATGTTATTCACAAAGGGATAGAGAATAAAACTGAGGATGTCGTAATGCCTCTATACAAATTGATGGTGCGACCGCACCTGGAATATTGTGTGCAGTTCTGATCACCCCATCTCAAAAAAGACATAGCTGAACTAGAAAAGGTACAGAGAAGGGCAACGAGAATGATAAAGGGTATGGAATGGCTTCCGTACAAAGAGAGGCTTGACAAGCCGGGTATCTTCAGCTTAGAGAAGACAGAGGGGATATGATAGAGGTTTATAAAATCTTGAGTGGTGTGGAACGAGTAGCTAAGGGATGTTTATTTACCCTCTCAAATAGTACTAGAACTAGGGGACACTCCATGAAACTAGCTGCTGGTAGATATAAAGAAATAAAAGTACCTTTTCACTCCATACATAATTAACTTATGGAATTTGTTGCCAGAGGATGTTGTTATGTCCAGTAGTATAGCTGGGTTTAAAAAAGGATTGGGGTAGGAGAGTAGGTCCTTCTTGGAGAGTAGGTCCATTAATGGCTATTAACCAAGTAGCTTACGGGATGAGCGTCTTATTGTAGGAAGCTGGGAGTGAACAATGGGGAATGGATTGCCACTGTGACTACTGGTTCTTCTCCCATGCGATCGAAATTGGCCACTGTCGGAGGAGAAGATAAACCATTGGTCTGACTCAGTATGACACTTATGCTCTTACATCCTGTCTCTCAGCAAACTCAATGAATCTCATGTCTTTCAATACCACTTCTATACTGCTGATACCAAACTCTCTTTCCACCCCAACACTCTCCCAATTAATTCAGTCTCTTATCATTAACTGTGTCTCTTACATCTGCACCTGGATGTCTGTCAACTCAACCTTAATATATCTACGGCTGAACTCATCTTTCCCCCAAACCATCCTCTCCTACTTCACTATCTGTCTCAATTGACATTGTCACCATCCAGCCTGTTCCAAGGATCGAGGCCAAGGAATCATCTTTGATTCCTCCTTCTTTACAATCTCATATGCAGTTTGTTGCTAAGGCCAGTCACATCTGTCTTCATGACATTGCTAAAGACCAGCCCTTCCCTATGGCTCCCACTTAAGACTCTAATCCATGATCTCCTCTTCTTTCAACCCCTTTTTTTCCCCCTCAACCATGTCCATCCAGTCTCTCTCATGTGCACTCTAAAAATATTTCACCTCCCAAATATATGGGAGTGTAGTGTGTTTTAATGTGAATCTGCCTTTCATGGCCTTAACTACAGTCCGTCATAATAGGCTTATTGCCTGATATAATACCAGACGACAGCCAATTTTGCAAATTTTTACTCAGTTTAAAGAAGAATCAGTGATGGACAAGGATGACAATCTGATTTTCTGTAGAAAATAAACTGCTTCTCTCTTGGAACATTTGGGATCTTTAAGATCACTCACCATTACAAAAATAGTATGACCATAACAAGAGATGACCGTGGATATCTTAAGTGATGAAGAATGCCACCTTTAGTTTAAGTATTGACAGTTTTGGGTGCCACTATTTGGTGCCACTATCAGTTTTTGGTGCTGAAAGATGTTTATTAAAAGTGTTCTTTGGTTTATCTTATTTACATACTTGTTGGCCGTATGCCCAGACTTCTTGAGAGAAAAATATGTTTTATTGGGTTCCTCTGATATTTATTTTATTTATTTTTAAATTTAATACTCTACCCCTCCTGCCGTCAGGCAGTCTGGGGCAGCTTACAATATAAAAACACAAATAAAATCCAATATAAAACATTTTTTAAAGCTGTCAAAAGGAGGGTGACATTTAACAGCACCACCCCCTCCCCCCTTTCACCCATCTCCCCCACCAAACGCCTGGTGGAAAAGCCAGGTCTTACAACTTTTCGGAAAAGAGGGGAGGTCCGGGGCCAGCCGCACCCCTACCGGAAGGGAGTTCCACAGCTGTGGTGCGGCCACCCAGAATGCCCTGCATGGCCCCCCCAGAAGACTCGGGGGACCTCGAGCAGGGCACCCCCGGACGACTGCTGGGATCGATCCAACACTCGCGGGGTGAGGCGGTATCGCAGGTAGGCAGGGCCTAGACCATTTAGGGCTTTATAGGTCAAAACCAACACCTTGAAGCGGGCCTGGAACGCTATTGGCAGCCAGTGCACAGCACAGAGCACCGGTGTTATGTGCTCTCGGTGGTCCAATCCCACCAAGAGACGGGCCGTTGCATTCTGCACTAGCTGCAGCCTCTGAGCCATTGTCATGGGTAGCCCCACGTAGAGCGCATTACCATAGTCTAGTCTAGAGGTGATGAAAGCATGGATGAGAGTGGCCAGGTCAGAGTCTGAAACATACGGCCGAAGCCGCCACACCAGATGGAACTGGCGAAAGGCACTCCTCACCACAGCCTCCACCTGGGCATCCAGGCAGAGCTGTGAATCGAGGAGCACCCCCAGCACCCCCTCGAGGAGCCCCCCTGGGGAACCAACGCGGGACAGACCCCATCCACGTTACCCCCTTCGCCTTACCCACCAGCATCACCTCTATCTTGTCAGGATTCAACCTCAGTCGGTTGGCCCTCATCCAGTCCCCCACTGCTGTCAATTAAGCACCGCCTAACCTCCTAATCACCTCACTGAGTGGCTGCATATACACATTGAACAGGAGAGGGGACAAGACAGAACCCTGCGAACACCACACGAGAAGTCTCGGTACAATGAAAAACATTCTCCAAGTACCACTCGCTGAGTTCTTCCTGCTAGGAATGAGCAGAACCATTAAAGAACAGTTCCGCCCACTCCTGCACAGTCCCGTAGCATGTCACCAACATCTCACGATCAACAGTATCAAACGCAGTTGAAAGATCTAACACCACCGACCCTGGTCTAACTCCCGGGGCAGGTCATCCACCAAGGCCACGAGTGCAGTCTCGGTGCCATATGCCAGACGAAATCTCAACTGGGAGGAATCAAGATGCCCTGCAGCTGCTGGGCCACTAACCGTTCAATAACCTTCCCTAAAAAGGAAAGGTTAGAGACAGGATGATAGCTGGCAAGGGAGTCAATGTCAAGCAATGGTTTCTTGAGCAGAGGCCACACCACCACCTCCTTGAGGCAGCTTGGCACTCTGCCTCCCAGAGGGAGGCACTGACCACCCCCGCCAGCAATGGTCCCATTGTCTCTCTGCAAGATTTCACTAGCCAGGACGGGCACGGGTGTAACTCACAAGAAGTGGCCCTAACCGCTCCAAGGACCCCAATCACATCAGCGGGCACCACAGACTGGAATTGATCCCACAAAACTGGACAAGATGGGGCTTCCATAACCTCCGGCTCTCCTAATGTAATAAGTGCAGCATCAACATCGCGGTGAATACGTGCGATTTTATCCACAAAATAGTCCACAAACATGTCACAGTGAGCCGCAGATGACTCCACTACTAGGTGGAGGGAGGCCGGACTGACCAACCCCCGCACCACCCGGAAAAGCTCCGCTGGACGGGACTTAGCGGATGCTATGAGGGCAGCAAGAAACTTTTTTTTTGCTGTCCTCATAGCCACAGCATAGGCTCATAAACTAGCTCTATACTGCAATCTGTCGGCTTCCGCGTGAGAGTGGTGCCACTATATATTGGTTTCTTCATCTCTCTTCAGCATAAACTTTTGAGATCTGTTCCCACCCTTTAAAATTGTCTTTATTCACATGGTTTACTTCTGTTAAAATTAAATTTTGTTAACGATGTGACTTTGAACTGTCTACTTCTCAACTGTAATGGGTTTCCATTGATATTCGGTGAGGGTATCAGAATATCATTAATAACACGATGACTTTAGTGGAAACTGGGTTTCAAGCAATAGCAGCCTAAGTTAGGGTCTGTTTTATTTGGTAGACGAGGACCACAGTGGTATAATTTGGCCTAAAAAGCAGTTTGCTTTTTGGTCTGTTCTGTAGCTAAGCAGACTTTTAGAATAATTGGCACAAAGCAATTAGAAGAGACACTGATAACATGTTTGTTTCTGGGACCCAAGGTCTTTTTGTAAGTTTGGGTCAAAACAGTTTCTCATAACATTAAAGAAGTTGAAAACATGTTCTCACCAATGTTGAGGTCGTAATATCAACAACAAAGAAACACCACCACCTCACGAAAAAGTTGTTTTACTGTTTCAATCATATCTCAAATGCTGAAATAGGCTTAATTTTTAAGCTAAATAAGTAGTATTAATCAACGTATTTCATAATGTAAATTCCAAATTGTTTTAAAGTATTTTAATGAAAAAATTCTGTATAGATTAGGAACAGTTCTGGAAATCTAGTGGAGAAATTAGAGACTAAAGACATTAAGAATAATGTATTTAATTAGTGGATTAAAGTTTATTTCGACATAAAGTTTAGCTTCAGAATTATACCTAAATACACCAGAGGAATAAGTAATTGTTCCTTTGAATTGTGTCTTAATGAGAAACTCAAAGTTTTATAAATCAGTACTGCTCTAGAATTTTCTTTCTAAAGTAGGTAGAACTGAGGCAGATCTAGCCTCTATTCTTCAACAACATCCTGAAAAGAATACCTATATGAAATTATGTGGAATTAATAGAATTTAATAGAACGTCAGTGAAGCTAATAGACTCTACTGAAGTGGGACAAAGATCAGGAACGGTAAAAGGTTACAATGGTCTTGGTTCATAGAAGTAAGGAGGGGTGAAGTCAAAATAACCATGAAGAAAATACAGCTGTGGAGACATGGAAACCAAAATATCTTTCTTTCGCATCATCACTCGGCTAGAGGCAAATTTCATGCTGATTGGTGGTACCCCTGACCTGCTGGCCACCGATTGGAGGAACACCTGGCAGCCATATTGCAAGACTCTCAGAAATCCTATAAGACTGGCAGGATATTGTTGACATGAGAGGAAGACGCTTGCTAACCAACATGCTGCTGGGCCAAGTCACCTGTGGGACTTAGTTTTTTTTCTGTCCCAACTCTATTTCTTTTACTTTCCAATCTTTTCTTTTACTACTTTTTCCTAAGTCTTTTATTTTTTATGTTTAAAGCCACTTTTCATTTCTAAAGCTACTTTAAGGATACTTTTTTACCTCTTTTGCCCTAGTAAAGACATTTTATTCACTTTTTTAAACTTTTTCATTCATTTTCTTTCATTTATACTTTAAAACTATTTTTATTTATTTTTCTCATTCTTTTTATTCTTAAGGCTATTTTTAAGGCTACTTTTCTCTCTCTTCCTTTTTTAACCTTTTAAAGTCATTTCATTTATTTTTCTCATCTTTATTTTTATTTTGAAGCTAATACTTATCTCTTTTATTTTAGCAAAGGCATTTTATTTTATTTTTACATTTTATTTTCATTTTAACTTCATTTTTCAATCTTTTCAAGCCATTTTTGTTTTAATTTCTTTTTTTTGCCCTAAAGTTAATTTTTAAAAAATTTCTTTTCCCATTTTTCAAGGGCAATTTTTACTTTTCTCTATGGTTTTGTCCCCAGTTGCAGACTTTTCATTTCTTTTAGGAAAGCACTGTATTGGTCTCCCATTTCTTTTCAATGTTTCTTTTAACTCCGCCTGGTGGGCAGAGTTCCCCCCAAGTGCTTCTCTGTCTTTTCACTCCCTTTTTGGAGCTTCCATGCTCCTCTCCTGTTGTGGGACCATTCCTCAACCTCCAGACAATATTGTTTTATATTTTTCTTTATCTTTTCTATCTTTTATTTTTATAATTTTTACTTCAATTCTTATCAAGTCTCCAGCACAGCAGTAAGTTAACATCTTGTCTTCCCCAGAAGCACCCCACAGACCCTGGACAACTTTTTGGGATCTGTGATATCCGTGTCGTGAAATATATTCTCAAAGAATATATATATATATTTAATCAATAACTTTTTTGCATGCTTCCATAGTGCTTTTATAGTAGTGTGTAAGAGTTTGGTAGGACAATAAATGGTAGTATTTTTGTCATAATACTTGCCTATTGTGACTTTTTGGTGAGGAAACTTAAGCTTTCCTACAGAGATCCCTGACCCCATGGCGGAGCTAATTCCTGGGGTAATTATCTCTAAGGTGAGATGGATATTGTTCAAGATTGCCCTTAGGGGAGCTGCCACATGGATCTCACTAAGGAATTGCCCAGGGGGACACACACACCCCTCCCAGGAATGTGCGGGCTCACCGGGAGCATTTCCTTGGTGAAGTACTTTTGTAACTCTCTGTTGCACTGCTAAATTCATTGTTCCTGGGCTGGGCTGAGCTGCAGCGGACGGGGGAAAGTGGCTGGGCGCCTGCAGGCTCGTACCACCGTGTCCACTCTGCTCCGCTCTCACACTAACGGGGTGAGAGGAGGCAGAGTTCGGCCACTGGAGTCCCACGGAGCTCTGAGGCTCGTGTGGTTAGTTGGTGGGGGAGAAGCTCCCCTTTTTCTTGCTTCTAGCTGTGGCTAGGCCCCAAAAAAGCTTGTGCTGCTGCAAGCTGCTCCTACTTGGTCAGAAGCAGCAAACAAACTGGGGATTGAGAGGCAGATCTACACCAGGCATGCCCAATCAGAAACTTTAGTAAACTTAATGAGAATGACTGTTCAGGATCTTGTAGACAATATTTCCTTTTTACATCATCATACACAGTTTACAACACAGAGATTGATTGTTCAAATCCGCACACCCCAAATCATTTAATTTAACTCCAGTTAGAAAGCACATGAATTAGCCTTTCCACATCAGCACTGGTATACTCACCTGAGACTAAGGGGTTTTGTGTAGCTTGTTGTTCCAGTAAGACCATATGTTGAAGCAGAGGATTGTGTGTGGATCCCCCATCTCTTTCCAAAGTCGTACTGCTCAAATAAGGAGTGAGGTGCGTGGCAGGAAATAAGGATATACGTTGCTGGAGGGCTGGAATAGCAAGTCTTTCAACATCCTGCTGTCCTGGTCCCCCCTGTAAACATATAACTTGTAAACTATTGAGCTTATGAATAAGTTAGTGGAACCACAAACACACCAAAAGGTTACAAACAACATCACTTACGCTGGAAGGGCCAGTTGCAGGCAGTCCTAACGTTATTTTCGGCAAGGAAGGAGATGTGTAGAGAGGAAGCTGTGTTACTGAGCCTTCTCGATTTGCTAGTCTATGAGCCAGGCTGGTCTAAAAATAGAATCAAGAGTGCTGTCACAAGAAGACAGAGTACAACAATTAGGTAGGGAATAGGGAACACATGTATATCCTGTCTAACTCACAAATAGCTATGTAAAGAGGGAATGAGTGAGAGAGTTAAATCTTAGGATGTTAGGATGTTTTTACACAAGACACCGCCACACATGGACACCCACCATCCACGTGGGGGAGCTCTTGGGTGAATTCACTGTGTGGGGGTACATGCTCATGTGACCCACGTACCACTCATCCGTCCACGCATGGAGCACTCCAGGAAAAGCCGGAGTGCCCTGTGTGGGGGTGGGATGGGCAGTGTGTGGACGAGGCAGTTATGCATGGGGCCACTCATTTGAAGCATTCCCCACACACACAATGCCCTGCACCCATCCCACTCACAAACTGCGAACCCCCAGCCACACGCAGTGCTCATGTAAAATCACATGTAGATGAATACAGTTTTACTTACCAATAATTGAAAGTTATTCACAGGCTTTTATACATTCACACATATGAAAAACTGAGTGTTTGCAGTCAAGACCTCAGAACGTTCCAGACAAAAGTAACCACTCAGATACTTCTGAACCTCCCCATCTCCACATGGCTCCACACATATACAGAGTAAATTGAGAAGGAGCCACATGCTGAAAGACTCTTCTAAAAATAGCATCCACTGAAGAGACAATATCTACTTTGTAGTGTTTTGAGACTGACGATCACTAGACCTACAGATTTCAGAGGCCCTGCTGGCTAGCCCCAGAGATGGCCACTATTCTGGGCAAGTGAACCTAGAAACTGGATTAGATAAACAAAACACAGAGCTCCCCCTTCCTCAGCCCCCTCCCCTCAAGATTCCCCCTCCTGCTCCCTCAGCCCTGACACTCTCCCCTCGTGCTCCCTCCCCCAAGTCCCCTCCTGCTCCGTCCTCCCACAGCCCCCTCCTGTTCGCTCAACCCCCTGTCCCCACAGAGCCCCCTCCCCGCAGAGCCTGCTCCCTCAGCCCCCTTGCCCCCAGAGCACCCCCTCCTGCTCTCCCAGACCCCTCCTGCTCCCTCAGCCCCTTCCCCCGAGCTCCCTCCTGTTCCCCCAGCCCCCTTCCCCAACAGTCTCCCCTCCTGCTCTGTCCTCCCACAGA
>QEPC01007453.1:914421-929166 GCA_003113815.1 Sphenodon punctatus
CCCCCCCAGAGCCCCCTCCTGCTCCCTCAGCCCCCTCCCCTCACAGACCACCCCAGCCCTGCCACCTCATCCAGCTCCTCTTCCCTCCTGCTCCCTCAGCGAACGCAAGTGCTTTTTAAATGCCAGGGACATCTTAACACCTCATCTAACATGAAATATTGGACCAAAGCACATACTTAGCATACTCAATATCTGTCCTATGCAGCCATCTGTGACTATAAGTGTATGCTCACAGAGAAAACCCCGTCAACTTCAGGGTTGCAAGCCAGAGGAATTTGCCCCAGAGAACTCCATTGAAGTCAATGGAACTCTCAATACAGAACATTAGATCTACCTTAACTAATGGAGATCCCAGAGACAAGGAAAGCAGGATCTGCAGGGCCAGTAGGAAAAGATGAAGATGCCTTTTTATGAAATCTTTCAAATGACTTTGGGAAGTAGAGAAAGTTAAAAAGCATCCAAAAGTAGATCCAACAGTTGGATGTGCTCCAATCCCCAAATCCCTTGAAACGACAACCCTCAACAACCATACAAAATCATTAAAACAGGGCTCAGGAGCTTCATAATAAATAAACAGTGAATAAATAAGGTGGGGGGCTAAAAAAAACCATTACCCCACCCTCCCACCTCTCAATATGTTCTACGATGTTCCAGTGTCTCCAGATACCTTGTCTAATCTGGGTGGTATAATTATTAAAGGTAGTAACGCAAACTATTTGTTCTTGAGTCTTTCTTTTTACTAAGAGAAGAATAGGTGAGCAGAGATTCTCTTGCTAAGGGGACTACTTTAGCAAGGTTGTTCAAAATAATCCTTCTAGAGGAATTCCTGGCTGCAATTTTTTTTGCAGAGGATAGCCGCTTCTTTATACAATTCAGTCTCTTGAGAAGAGTTTCTTTTTAAACAACGAAATTGACTGTTTGGGATATTATGCGAAAAGTGTCTCGGATGATGGCTGCTATATAGGAGGTATGTATTACTATCTGTGGGTTTTACATACGTAGAAGTGAGAATATGTTTTCTTTCCAATTTTACCCATAAGTCTAGAAAATTAATTTTCTTGTGATGGAATTGCAGGGTGAATTTAAAAGTCTCATGTAGGCTATTTATCCAATTGTAAAATTCTGACAATGTGCTCTCATTTCCTGACCACAACAAAAAAAATATCCATATAAAGATAGATTCAAAAAAAGGATTGGTCTCATTGTACACAAATTTACTTTCCCACTCGTGCATGTAAAGGATAGCCAGTTCAGCAGATAAATTACTATCCATTGCTGACTCCTTTGGTTTGTAGGTAGAACTGGCTATCAAATTCGAAATAGTTCTCTGTGAGGACTAGCTCACTCAAGGCCAGTAAGAATTTTGTGGGGGGATTCTTTTTTTCTCTTAATTTGAAAAATTTCTCCAGAGTTCCTAATGCTTCAGCATGTGGGATATTGGTGTACAGGGCTCTTACGTCCATGGTAACTAGGATTGGATTAATACTAGTTAAATCCATATCCTTAAGAATATTTATGAAATGTGTAGAGTCCTGTATGTAGGAGGGAATCCCTTCTACAAAGGGTTTAAGAAAAAACGCTTCATATTTAGAGAGAGGTTCTAGAAGAGATCCAATGCCAGAAACAATGGGCCTAAATTCTAGGGCTAAAGTCTTTTTATGGATTTTCAGCAAACCGTAAAATGCTGGCGCCCGAGGAAATGTGTTCAATAAGAATTTATGATCTTTTTCAGAAATAAAGTTCATTTTCAGCCCTTCTTCAAGGATTCTTTCAATTTTATTCTGAAGGGACTTAGTCGGATCTGTTTTCAGTGGTCGATAGTCTGTTCTTACCAAAAGACGTTTTAAACAGCCTTTAATATAGTCATCTCTATTCATAATCACCACCCCTCCACCTTTGTCAGCTCTCTTGATTATGGAGGAATCTTTTTTTATACTGTTCAAGGCTAACCATTCTTCTCAAGATAAATTCTAAAACCCTTTTCAGGGCGGGGCTTCTTCTATGGCCCTAATCTCTTGTAATACCTTCTGTTCAAATATAGGAATTGCTTTGTCAATGTTGAATTTAGAAAAGAAAGCGGAGCTAGATTGACAGGGTCCCGTATCGTGTGGTAGTGTCAATGGGCTGTCCTGAAAAAGCTTTTTAGTCTAATTTTTCTAAATAGCTCATTGATCTCTTTATGAGTTTAAAAACTGTTATATCTGTTTTTGGTACAAAGGTGAATCCCTTTGTCAACACCTCCATTACTACATGGGAAAACAGTCTCTTAGGTAGGTTGAAAGCATCTAGGTTGTCTCTCTTCCAAAATGCTTACCTTATGCGATCCCTCCTGTTGTGGAGAGGGGCTCTTTGCTTCTGTTCCCTTAAAACAATATTTTGGTCTACGGGGGAGGGCTGATTCAGAATTTTTGGATAAGCCGGAAGACTCCGTGCTGCTGACTGAAGAAGTCCCTAGTTCTTGTGGGGTCCTTCGTTTAAAATTCCATGAATACACCTTATTCAAATCGTAATCCTTGTTGTCCCTTTCAAATTTAGCAGTTTTATATTTTTTAATATCATTTTTTAATGCTTTCATTTTTTGTTCTATGGATAAGTTGAGTTCAGCATAGTTTTTTTCTTCCATAGATTCCTGTAGCTTACTCTTCTCTAGAGAAATATATCTCATCAAGACACTTCTTTCTGCCTTGTCTCTATTATCAGAACCATCAAGTCTAAATAACACTTATTGCAGATTTGGGTCCATTTATTCATAAAGATTGCATCTTGAGAGAAAAGAGTAGGTCTTTTCTCTATCCTTAAACCTCTGGGTATTCGTTTCACCCTTATATAGTCAGCTAAAGTTATGGCATGTAGCCTGGTTTTAAGTTGCCTAGTAAACATTTTGACCAATTCATGCGAGGAGGGAAGCCTGGTATTTGGTTCCATAGAGAGCAAAAAAGATTCATGCCCTATTACATTCGATTTTTGGGTGTCGTTATAACTATGGACTTCCATCTACAAATTGCCTAATAACACAGAAAAATAACAAGGGGCTATAATAATGTAGTAGATATGACAAATAGAGCTCAACTTCTAACTAGCACAGAAAAAATCAGACAAGCGGTTCTGAAAAGGGGAAGAATCCCACAAAGTTCATTCAGATAAACAGTAAACAATCAAACAGTAAATCTATTGTACAAAAGAGAGTAGATTTTCCTCACCAAATGCAGAAGAGGAAATGCTTAACAAACCAAGTAAAGTCCAAAACAAAGTCACTGGAACATCGTAGAACATACTGAGGGGTGCCATTCCCCTCTCATATTTGCGTTTAAAGGAGGGAAGAATTTAGGGACTTACCTAGTTAAAGGTAGGCTCCAGAAGCCCCTAGCAGTACAGCAAACTTTGGACAATAAGCCTTTAGTAGGTAATTACCTATGTGGACAATGCGTGAACTGTCCCTTTAGTTTAAAAACCAAATCTTTCATTGATCACAAAGGGAAAAATTACCATATCAGAGAGTTCGTTAACTGCAGCACTTCAGGAGTGATATATGCCATTCAGTGCCCATGCCACAAGATGTATATTGGAAAAACATCTAGAAATCTAAGAGTGAGGATTACGGAGCACAGAAGCAAACTGAAAAAACACCCCCCCAAGCGCCCCCCTAGTTGATCACTATAACCAACATCATTAAGATGTTAATTCTTTCAGCTTCTGGGGACTAGAAAAAACACAATCACCAGTTAACCCTAAAACATTGGCAGAAAGAGAGAGCTACTGGATAATTACCCTAGACACTATTCTCACCTGCTTCATTTAAAAGATCTTTTGTCTACAGCTTACAGGCTGAATCCCTTCACACACAACGACCAGGAGTAACGTTAGCCGGATTATCAAAATCACATGTGTAAAATCTCCGGCTTATATACAGCTAGCATTCCCCGAGTTGAGCTAAAGGGAAAGCAGTACAGGCAGCCTTCCAAGCCAGTTTAAAAAAAAAGAGGGGGGGGTCCCCCCCCCCCCCCAAAAAAGCAATAGGCTACGTGAAAAGACGATGCAGAATATTCAACTTTAAAGAGATTAGTTTGTCCTGGGAAAGAGAAGCCCAGTATAATACAGTATTATTCAGCTGTCTGCTGATTCTATCAGAGACCCACGCTTTGGGGGACAAAGTTCGTGTATCACACTGTGGTTTTGATTAAAATTGTGATCCTTTTAGTTTAAGGAATCAAGAGCCTATCTTTTCCTTCATTTGTATATCCTACATATATGGATTTTTGTGGAATGCAAGACCACCAGCTTTGTTTATGTTTATAGAGAGTACTTTGCACAGCCAGAAGAAGCATTAAGGATACATCCCCAAGATCAGAGTGAAATCCCTGAGGAAGCCACATAGTGGCAAAACGTCGGATAGGATTTTTACTTTCACGTGACCTAGTTTTGGACTTTACTTGGTTTGTTAAGCATTTCTTCTTCTGCATTTGGTGAGGAAAATCTACTCTCTTTTGTACAATAGATTTAATGTTTGATTGTTTACTGTTTATCTGAATGAACTTTGAGGGATTCTTCCCCTTTTCAGAACTCCTTGTCTGATTTTTTCTGTGCTAGTTAGAAGCTGAGCTCTATTCGAGTCCCAAGAACCATCATTCAAATACTAGGGACACCATTCAACTCCCATGGGTTGTGATTCCACGGTACCTTAAGCTGTCATTCCAGTCCTAAGAACTATCATTAAAGCACTAGGGATGTCATACAACTCACATGAGCGGTCATTCCACTGTACCAGAAGCTATCATTCCAGTCCCTAGAACCATCATTAAAAATATGGGGCCGTCATTCAACTGCCAGGGGGCTGTCATTCCACTGTACCTGAAGCTATCATTCCAGTCCCAAGAACCATCATGAAGGTTCTGGGGCCATCATTTCACTACATCCGGAAGCAGTCATTCTAGTCCCTAGAACCATTATTAAAGCACTAGGGACATCATTCAACTCCCATGGGTTGTCATTCCACTGTACCTGAAGCTGTCATTCCAGTTCCAAGAACCATCATGAAAGTTCTGCGGCTGTCATTCATCTGTACTAGGGACACCATTCAACTCCCATGGGGCCATCATTTCACTACATCCGGAAGCAGTCATTCCAGACCCAAGAACCATCATTAAAGGACTAGGGACATCATTCCACTCCCGTGGGTTGTCATTCCACTATTCCTGAAGCTGTCATTCCAGTCCCTAGAACCATCATTAAAAATATGAGGCCGTCATTCAACTCCCAGGGGGCTGTCATTCCACTGTACCTAAAGCTATCATTCCAGTCCCAAGAACCATCACGAAGGTTCTGGGGCCGTCATTTCACTACATCCGGAAACAGTCATTCTAGTCCCTAGAACCATTATTAAAGTACTAGGGACATCATTCAACTCCCATGGGTTGTCATTCCGCTGTACCTGAAGCTGTCATTCCAGTCCCAAGAACCATCATGCAGGTTCTGGGACCGTCATTTTACTACATCCAGAAGCAGTCATTCTAGTCCCTAGAACCATTAAAGTACTAGGGACATCATTCAACTCCCATTGGTTATCATTCCACTGTACCTGAAGCTATCCTTCTGGTTCCGAGAACCATCGTTAACAGTATTGGTCCCTCATGCAACTAACAGGGGCCTGCCATTCCTCTGTAACTCAAGCTGTCATTCAAGTCCCTAGAACCCTCGTTAAAAATATGGGTTCATCATTCAACTAGGGTGGCCACTGATGCATCAGCAGAAGAGGACAAACATTTGCATGAAATTTACATATGCTATTTTATTCTAATTTATGCAAATATGTGGAGCAGAGCCAGAAGTGGACAGAGCAAAACCTACGTAAGGTGGGGCCAATGGTAGGCGAAGTCAATCCAACGGTTAAGCCAGTGGTGTGGTTTAACCCAGCAGCAAGGAGTTCCCAGAATTAACATTGGAAGGAGATTACATTAGTAAACCCTGTGAACTCCTTGCTGCTGTGTGAAGCCCTGCCACTGGGGGATAGAGAGCCTTTACTAAGGTCCCATCCAATGTCTCTCTCCCACTAGTCCCACTTCTCCCTAGCAGCGTAAAAAAATAGAGCCCAGGCTCACTGTGAGGAGAAACTGATGTTTTATGTGTCATCAAGCCGGTAATAACTACCAGTGATTCTCTCCCATTTCAACCAACTTTTTTTTTTTCTATTTAACTTTTGGTTCCTTTTTATAGGCAATAACACCAAAGTCAACCTCAGAAACCTTTGAACAACATTGCACTAAGAACACTGGGGATAGATAGCACCCCCAGGTTACCCTGTAATCCCTTTGAACAAGTTTGCATATACTATTGGGGGTAACACACCCACATCACTATGAGAAGCCTTTGAACAACTGTGCACATAAGAACAATGGGGGTAACACTCCCAAGTTACCCTGAAAAATCTTTGAACAAGTTTGCACGTAACATTGGGGGTAAGGTAACACACCCAATAAGCAAAGGACTTATTCTTCCAATAGCATGTTCAAAGCCCCCATGACCTTGATCTCAATCCACAACATCAATTACAGACTGCACTAACATTTGCTTTACTGTTTTTGTTATTACTGTTATTTATATGAAATGCCAGCACCACCCTAGTATTTTCCCCCCATGTATATAGCTTGCAATTGTTCCGCTTAGTTCTGGCTTTCTGCCAACCTGCAAGAAGGACTCAGATGAGAACAAAAGCTTGCTTACCCTCCCTAACACAAGTTGGTCCAATAATACAGATCATCTGAACTACTCTGTCTCCATTTAATCCTCTTTCTTGGGAGACCAGCATGGTAGTCCACTTTCACTGGATTTCAATGGCAGCCTGATTATTAATTTATACCTTTCAGACATTTGCCTCCCCCTCCCCCACTTCCCTTGGTTGTTTTTTTAAAAATACTATTAACTTATTTCAACCTTAGCTTTAACAATCCTTATGGAGCCCTTAATTGAAGCTTGCTGCTTAAGGAGCCTCCCTCCTGTGTCCAGGGTGGTTGGGTGTTTGAGGTTGTGGGCCAGAGAGACCTAGCTGCTGTAGTAATGGGAGACCAAAGGGTTCCTGAAGGTGAGTAAGGATGCTGGTAGGGGGCTGAGCTGGTCCATATAGTTCATGGCTGCTGTAGTGTCTTGCTTTTGTCTTCCGGGTGCTGGAGAGGTGAAGCTTTGATCCCTTATGGGGAGACTGGTGGACAAATCCTTTCTGCTTTGTCTGCTACAGATGGAGGCTATGGAAGGGTTTGAGCCCTGCAGGGGGTGGGGGGAAGTTCTTGTTGTCTGGCAGGGTGAGGGTTGGGATGACAGAGATCCCACTTTGATGTCATTCTCATCGTAACCAAGTCAAGTACGTGCACTTGAGACCTCGCATCTTCATGAATGTTAGACCCCTTGTCTCTCCCTCTGTTCTCCTTCCTAAGTCTCTCCCCCAGCTCCTGTCTCTCAGATTGTAAGCCCTAGGGGCAGGGACCGTGTCTATTTTATTACTTTGTAAAGTGCCAGGTACACTGCTGGCGCTATATAAATGTTTGTTAATAATAATAATAATAATAATAATAATAATAATAATAATAATAATAATGTTCCTCATGCTACAGAGTGGTGCTGCTTATTTTGAGGTAGAAATGCCTGCTTGGGGTCAGTCTCTGTAGTATGGTATGTAATTGATTGATGGCCTGTGTTTGCCCATATTCCATTATTTTGGAATAAGGTCACCTCACCTCGCCCTTCCCAAAGCAGATTCTGCTTCAGCAGCACCAGCCTGAAGGAACTTACTCTGCTTCCCTCCTGCTTTCTATGGCATCAGTTAGCCTATTGCCTTCTGGAGCACCATTATACACACACACACACACACACACACACACACACACACACACACACACCATCCCCCGTTCCCTCTCCTTGGTGGGCAGAGGAAGTCAGTATTAAGGCCACACAAAGTCAAACAGGAGGCGGCTGTGAAAGGGGCATTCAAAAGCAGCTAGAGAGAATTTAGAGTGGTGGAAGTGGGCTGAAACTGATTGCCACACCTGGAGCTCACAGCAGTCACCCCGGACTCACCTCCTCCTCACCTGCCCACTTTGCAAAATGCCCCAGCAGGGGGAGGGAACGCACGCTGCCTTCCTGGCCACTCCAGGCGAGGTCCAAAGGAAAGGAGAGAGAAGAGCGATTAAAGTTGAGCTTTAACTGTTGACAATCTGACTCACCCACCACTTTGCATGTTGCTGTTGCCCAATTAGTTGCTGTGACAACGGGCCAGGCTCCACTCCGAGGCACCCCACAGGCCCTGCCTGCACAGGACAGTGAGCACTCAGAAGTGCTGCTCGAAGTCTGATTATCTGATGTCATAATCAGTTGCTGCTGTCTCATGTTGTCCATTGTCACATCAACTCTCTCTCTCTCTCTCCAAGTCAGACCAATGCCAGGATAGGAAGGAGAACTGATCAGAGAAGATCCTCCTGCTCCAGAAGCTGCCTCTCTGCTCCCCTCCTCGCCAACTCCTCACACAAGCCTTGCTGCGTCTCAGAGTCACACATGAGGGAAAGGAATGTGCACGCGCAGTCAATCCACATGCCAAAAATGCTCGCCCACTGTCTGCAGCTGGTGCTCTCTGCACCTTCCCCCCACTCTGCAGCTGTGCACAGGTGTATCACAGGTTTTAGAGGTGGGCCAGGCAGCAGTGCGGCCCCACAGGAAGGTGAAGGGGAAAAATCCAGACAACAGTATGGTCCGGCTCCCCACCCCTCCTGGGCAGCACAAGCTGTCTCAAAAAGTGGATGGTCCGGGATAATTCTGGACCTATGGCCACCCTACATTCAACCCTCAGGGGGCTTTCGTTTCACTGCATCTGGTACAGTCATTAATGTACCTTGAATGACAGACAGACTGTGTACACACACACACACACTAGAGTGGACACCTATGCCAAATTTTAAGGCTCAGGTATGAAAAGTACGTGTTGCAAGGCCTGCCTTGGTGCCTAAGGCACCAGGGCAAGTCCTACAACATGTATTTGTCATAAGTGTTCCTTAGGAATTGGCATAGGTGGCAAACAAGCACAGACTTTACACACACACACACACACACACACACACACATCCACATTTTCTCACAAACTGTCTCACCCCCCCATTCTCTCACAAACACACACACACTCAGCCCCCCCCCCCACATTCTCTCTCTCACACACACTCTCACCTCCCCATTCTCACCTCCCCCCATTCTTACTCTTCGCCCCCCCCAAAAAAAACCCACTCCACACATACTACTTTCGGGGGGGGCGTGTCCCAACACTCTTCGCCAAACTGCTGGGCTTCCTAGTGCTGGGGTTCAAAAAGAAGGGGGGGAAAGAGCTGGAGCAATCGCAGAGCAATGCTCCAGCCCTAGGCGCCCTTTTCAAAGATGGTGCTGGCAGGGTCAAGCAGGTCTGCACATCCCAGCAAGCACCCTTTTCAAAGATGAAGCCTGCATGGCTGAGCATGTGCAGAACAGCTGCTTGACTCTGCCATCGCCATCTCTGAAAAGGGCACCCAGGGCTGGAGCATTGCTCTACGCATGCTCCAGCTCTTTTTTTCTCTTCTTTTTGAACTCCAGAGCCGGGAAGTCCAGCAGCATGGTGAGAAGCATCAGGACCTTACCCCTTCCGCAGTTGGTGCAGAGCGAAGCGGTGCGGTACGGGACCTCCCCCAGCCCCCATGGACTCCGGAGGGAGGTAAGACCAGCGAGATGGCGGCGGGGCAATCAGGTAGGGGCACTGAGCGGTGGCAAGGAGGAGGGGGCTAGGGTTGGGGGGGCAGTTGTCCTCCCCTCCGCCCCAAAACCTCCAGGCACCAGTGCCCCGAGCCATGCTCTGGGAAGGGATAGATAGGGGAACAGGCAGCGAGTACCGCCCCTCTTCAAAGCAGCCCCACCCCTCTCCTTAGGCTAACATGGGGGTTTTCAAACCCCCATAGCTTTAAAACTACTTGTCATATTTTAAAAAACAAAACAGCCAGAGGCACCCCCAGCAGCCTCCTTTAGTTTTCTAAAATGCTAATTCCTCCTCCCAACAAACACTAAACCGCTCTACCCTGCCCAGATTGAGATGGTTGGACTTTTTTTAAAAAAAAAAATCAGGCTTCAAAGAGCAGTTTTCAAACTAGGTAGAGGCCTTCTTCTCCTCTCTCAAACTATTGAAACTCCCCGCACCAAGCAAGCAAAAATTACAGATTTTGTTACTGATTTTTTATCACTGTAAGCAGAAGTATCATTGTCCCCATTCAAGCTGGATAATCAATTTTCCTGCCTACAGGACAATATTGACGAGGTAGGAGCAGCTGCAAATAATGTTTGTAAGGACCTGTCTCTTATTGAATTAAATGATGTCCAACAGGGAGACCATACCCTTCTGGACTCCCCAAGTCTAAAGCTTTTGGAAAATTGTCAAACTGCCCAAACATACAATTCTAGTTCTTTACAACACAGGAAACTTCTAGAGTCTCGGTGTAACCTAATAGCCCAAACAGTCCTATTGCTGTTTACAAAAATTACGGACATGAGCCAGTCTTTGATCTCAACAAAAGGAGCAGCTCCAGGCAGTAATGGGCAAAACTGACAACATTAGAGTGGGTGCACAGATTAAAGGTGGGCCTGGGAAGGGTAGCCCTTTAGATCATAATGAATGTTGGATGGTTGCGTCCACGGTGGATGGTAAGTGCTAGAGTCCCATGTGATGTTAAAAATGAGCATATTAGGCAGCAGCCCTTTCATTCAAATATGGTCTTGTTTAAAGTATCCCCTCTCTCAAATGGCTGAATGCCCAGCTGGACCAGTATTGGTCATGTTGCCCGTAACATCTCACATCTGTTGAGGCAGAGTAGATGAGTCTGAAATTAAAAACGTGGTTTGGCTTTTTGGCTCCAACTCTTTTGTTAAGATGTCAATCAAACTTTATAGGCCGCAGTTAATGAAAAGCATTTTCCAAGCGAGAAAACATCTATTAACTAGGGGGAAATTCATTGATCAACTCCCCATAAATAGTACAGGGGATGATGGCCCTAGTAAGAGTACATTTAAGCAAAAAAACCTTTTTCAACCACTAATTGTGAAACCTGCAATAGCCTCCGTGGAAAAGGAGACTGATGGAATGTACCCGTGCAGTTCTGCCTCAGGATAGCAGAAGTAACAGTACCAAAAAAGACCCAGTGAGTCCAGAAATAGATAACAATCAGTTTGATTTCTTATTGATGCCTGGATGTAAAAGAAATACAGATGAGGAGTTTGTGGCAGAGTACGATGCCCTCTCTGTGATGGAACAGGACTTAGTCCTCCAACATATTGATAGCCTCTATAAGAAATTAAGGAAAAATATCTTGGACTTGCGGGGCACGCAAGTAACTAATACTAGTCATTCGAAAGTAAACATTAAGAGGGTTGGGTCCATTCTGCTTCAGCAAACCAGGCAGTTTTGGAACTTTTGCCTCCTTCCCCCACACAAGGTCATCAAATTCCTCAATCAGCTGGCCAAGGCTCCTTGCCGAAATGACTTAATGTTCCGCTACATTCCTTATCTAATACAAGGATTTTTTAAATCCATTTTATCGTGGAATGTTGCTGAATGGCATTCCTGTAAAACTAATATTAATGTATCTGAATTGGTAAGTTTTGGCATACTTTGTTTTCAGGAAACTTGGATTAGTGATGCTCAGGGTCCGAATCTTGCTGGATTCCGGACCTGGGCAATTCCTGCAGCCCACACAGGGATAAAGGGCAGACCCTTAGGGGATTAGCAATTTTGACCAATTCAGCACTTAGGATGGAGTCTAGGCAGTTACAATGTAACATTCAAAACATCCTAGTAATTTTAGTTTGCTGGGGAACAGATTCCTCTTTTATTTTAGTAAATATATATCTCCCTCCTTTTAATTTATTTGATCGGTGTAATTTTTGGTGTGCATTAGAGGAACAAATAAATACATGGGAAAGTGATTATTTAAATGCTCCAGTATTCCTGGTGGGCGATTTTACCACCTGGACTGGACCAACTGATATGGCTAGAGCTGCTGCCCTGGGCTTGGAAGTTGCGGAACACCATTATTATTATCCCCCTAGGGCTTCAAGGGATTTAACACTAAACGCTTATGGTCTGCAATTCTTAGCGTTTCTGTATAAAAATAACTATAGAGTGCTGAATGGCAGTTTAAAATCAGACCAAAATGGGGATTTGAGTTCCCTTTCTCATAACGATGCAAGTGTTATTGAATATATTGCTGTTCCTTTTTGTATTTTCACAGATTTTATAGATTTTGCAGTCCTTCCTTTGGGTTGTAGTGACCATTTTCCAATGATGACTTTCTTCAATCCAAAATGCAGTGCACCGCAAGTATGTCAGGCGAATTTAGCCTTTTTCGACTCGGAGGTGCAGGGCCCCAAGGTTATAAAGTGGGGGAGTAAAGCTGGTGGGCTGGCTTCCACTCTTTTTGCTTCAGTGGAGTTAGACTGGTGGCAAGCTCAGTTTGTGCAGGCTGATCCTCAAAGTTGCTTGTCCTGTTTTCAGAATATGCTTACATTTATCAGAAACCGACTTGCCTCTAAGAGGAGGCTAAATACTAAGGGATACAGCCAGTCCTGGTTTGATTATGATTGTAGGTGGCTAAAACTGCAAATTAGAAAGGCTGCTAGATCTCTGAAGGGGAATCCAACAGACACATTGATCAGTGGGTACGTGATGCTTAAAACACAGTATAAGGCACTGCTTAGAAAGAAAAGAATTCAGTCACAGCTAATTCTTTGGTCAAAGCTTGAGGACGCAGTTGTCCCAAAAGATTTCACGTGTTTCTGGGCTATAGTCAACAAGGGTTTCATAGGAAATTTTCCCCCCTTGGATCAACATATAGATAGTGCCACGTGGCGTGACCATTTCTTAATTTTTGTTAACGTATTTCCAGAGAACAGTGCAGCCGTTTCTTCTCATTGTCCAACCATATGTTGGGACACAATTACCTTGGAGGAGACTGAAAGGCTGCTAGACCAGGTACCCGCAAATAAAGCCCCAGGTGAGGTTGGGATTGCTGAGGGGAATATCTCTTGTTCGAGAAGGAGTAGGAGGAGCACTGCTTAGAGGAGTAAGCTGAGTAAGAGACTGGTATAGAGTAGTACTTGCTTTTAATAGCCTGTATCACCCCAGCTAACCTTGCCATCTAGTTCATTTATTTAATTTTTTCAGTTGACACTGCAAACAGGCCGTCTGAGTTGAAGGGTGAATTTTCAATCCTTATTTTGTTCTCTGGAGTGACGGCAGTCGACTTTAACTATGCGTGGCGCCTTAGGGTAACAGCTAAGGCTATCCTCCTGATGATGCAATCTGCTATATGAATGGAGGAAGTCAACTGAAACTGGGCAATTTGTTCCCCTTCCCTTTGTATGGCAGTTATCTGGTCAGGACTTGTGGCATTGGACAATTGTGACCACAACCAATTTTGGTAGCCGGACATCAGGGATGCATAGTTGCATGCTCGAACTGTCAGGGTCTCCAACGAGAAGATTTTTTGTCTGAGAAAATTGAGTCTCCTACCCTCTCTATCAGAAGGGGAAGTTTGTATGTCTCATGTCCTGGATTTATGAGAGGTTGCTGTGACAAGTGGATTTGGGGAAGGGTGCTTGAAGAAGATGCTGACCCCTTCCTGAGGGACGGCATAGAGATAGTCTGCAAGTTTATTAATTGGTACCACCAACAATGGTTTGGTCCAAACAGTTGTACACGGTCCCAGAAGTTACTCGAAGATAGGGAGCATGACATGCCCTGACTCTCCGCTACCCAGGATCCCAATTACTGGACCAAACTGCGTTTTCTTGACCACCTTGCTTGGGATTTGCAGGAGTGCTGCAGTCAAACGTCTAAGCATATTCTGATGGACAGAATATGGACAGTGTGATATTGGGGTCAGTTACTGAGTTGGTGGGAGGAGGTGAAATGGTTTCATCCTCCTCCTCTGGGGATGGAAGTGGAGTCTAATCCTCCTGCGACTGTATCCTCTGTGGATTGTGGTGGGGAAGGCTGATGCAATGCTGGATTGCCTATTAAGGATTGAAGAAGGAAGCACCCAGTGGTTGTGGGGGTGGGACTGATCTGGGTACCACCAGTACCAAAGTAGTTATTGCAGGAGGAGCGTTCTTGGCAGGTACCACCCATGCCAGTGCTGGCAGAGGCACAAAAGGCAGGGAAATGGGCCCTGGTGGGAGCCAGTGATGCAGGTATCGCAGGCCGGTCTCGAGTACCCTCTCGAGTCCCCACTGAGGGGGGAAGGACTCCTAGACCTCAAACGGTACCCTCGGGGGGTATCCTGGCGATGATGTCGCTCTGTCCAGTAGTCACAATCTTTGCGTCTGCTTGGGAGCAGCAGGAACATGGAGACCATGTCCTATAATCCCTGTGGGGGTGGTAGTCTCTGCTCTGTGATCTGCTACAATGCCTACTAGGGGTGGGAAACCGGTAGAATCCGGTATCCGATAATGCCGGTATCGGGCGTACCGGCATTATCAGATTCGGCCCGGTAATCCGGACCCAGTACCGGATTCCGAGGTACCGGATTTTTTTGCATTGCAGCCATTTAAAAATGGCTGCAATGTAAAAAAATTTAAAGCCCCAGCCAAACAGTTTTTAAAAGAAAAACCCTCCCCGAGTCCAGGCTGCGCGGGTGGAAGGGGGGACACCCCCCACCCACCCTGCCCAGCCTGGCTTTTTGTTTAAAAAAAGAACAGAGT